>VWZZ01004759.1:294871-356492 GCA_013399095.1 Psophia crepitans
GTCTTTTTTTTTTTTTTTTAATGAGCAGGGTTTGGGGGCAAACACAGCGAACAGACACGCCTGGTGTTGAAATGCCGTCCTGCCTATTGACGTAGCTGCCTGGCAATGCCTGGCTGCCAGGCCGGAGCCTGCGCCCGCCCAGCACCGCCTCGCAAGCTCAAGGTGGTTTGGTGGCCGAGGCTCGCCCTCTGTCCCCCCTCTGTCCCCCCTTCTCTCCAGCAGCCCCAGGGCTGCATAGGACAGGTCCATGGACCTGGTGAGGGAGAGGTGGCTGGAAAGCGTGAAGAAAACAGGACCCCTTTTGCACCATCCTCCTTGGCATCGGAATGGAAGCAGTGGGAGCCAGCCGGTAGTATTTCTTTTTAATTAGGATAAAATCAGTCGCGTAAAACCCGCTCCTGTGTCACACAGTAACTGGTTGTTTCAGGATGTGGGTTTTGCAGGGCTGGCATGGACTGGGCAATGAGAACGGCACATCTGGGCTTACCAGCCCTCAGCCACCACCAGCGACCACCAGGCCAGAAATTCCCATTTCCTGCAAGCCCCGGGCAGGGTCAAGGCCTGGCCATGTCCAGGCTGCCGCAGGCAGGCAGCGAGGCCGTAGGCGCGGTGCGAGGGGCGCAAGCAGCAGGGCCGGTGCCCCGGCAAACGCTTGGCAACTGCCACGGCTGCTGGCGAGCGTCTGCCGGTTGCGCTGCTGCCTGCAATGCCGGCAGCCTCTGAGGCCGGGCTTGCTCTTGCTGAGCACCGGCAAAGGCTTGAAGCGTGCTGGGTTGTGTGGTTTTTTTGCATTTTGGGTTTTCTTTTTGTCTTTCTAAGGCAGGAAACAAGGCATGTGCAATTACGGTGTGCGTGTCTGTCAGTGCCCTCCACCCCCAGCAGTGGCTTTTGAAGTTTAGCAGAGGCTACGCGTCTGAAAGATGCGTATATACATTTCTGCGTGTTACATGAAAGCAAGCGAGCGAGGCTGTTCTCACGCCGGCTGAGGGAGACACGTCAGGTCCCCCAGGCTTCCCCACGCCTTCCCACCACCCACGCACCCCGCAGCCCTCGTGCTGCGGAACGGCGAGAGTGGTTAGGGATGAGGGAGGATACATCAACCCTGCGAAATACCGGAGGTTCTCCCTTATTAGGAACCACAGGCTCCAACGTAAAGCTATAGGAAAGCAGGCTGGGGAGATTTACCCCTCTCGGAGTGGTTCCCGCATCCAACCCTGCTTAGTTGGCCCCAATTTTGTGCCAGGATTTTTAGATGTCCCGGGGCCATGGGATACCCCACTTTGGGGATTATTCAGTGCCTGTGGGAGTTTTAGCAGCATCAGAAATGGGTGGGAAGTGATTTCCAGGAAACAAGCACATCTTTAAGGATACTTATGATCATTGCAGACATTTTCATATTTCACAACGATTAGAAAAAAAACTGGCAGGGTATGCTGCCTATATGTGAGATGCCTGTTTGGATCCTGCTTGAGTGTGTTACACTTTTAGTTTCTTCCACTTTATTGCTTCGCATTCCTATTACATGCATATTGACGTCTACACTAAAGAGGCAAAAAATAACCAAGTCTGTGCTAGCCTTTGTGCCATGGATTGCCCAGTGAAGCAACATTAGTGCTGCAAAAGGAAACGTGACTTTTGCCATGCAGGGATGGTTGGAAGTACGTTCTCCTGTTTTCCTGGCGTATGTAGACTTTCATGCTGTGGCCGCAGAAAATATGTAAGAGCGGTCATATAGTCAGTGTGGAAGAGGAATGCTGGTTTCGTAGTCTTTTTCTACTTTTTCCAGAAGTCATAAAAGTAAACATTACCTGCCCTAGAGGGCTTAAAATCTGGGCTAGGAATGTGACACATTGCCTTAGTCTTCGCTGTGGAGGGCACCCAAGGGAGAGGGTAAGCGTCTGTGATGACAGCAGCCAAAATTCTTCATGGTGAAGTGTGAAACTCTGGAGGTTGGATTTCTTTGGCTGAGTTTATTTTAGGTTAGAGACCCAAAACAGTTCCCACATTTGCACTTGCTCTTCCTAAAAAAGGATTTGTCTGGGTGTTTTTTGAGGAAAGTTGTGTCTAGTGTTTCTGTAGAGAAAGCTGCAGTTAAGGCAAGCGTACTTACCCGCTGCGGCTTGACTGACCCCGTGCTAGCAGCATTTGTTGCAATCTCAACTTGCACATCCTCGCAGCAGCTTGCAAATTCTGCATCCGCTTACTCCCGTCCTGCAGGTGGATATCAAGCAGCACCAAGGAGCTTAAAGAATTCAGCCACAGTACACAGGTATTACTTGGAAGTAAAGAAATTCCTGTCCATCCCCACCCCTTGTGATCTCAGCTGTGCCTTAATCTATACCGGTGCCATTTCAGAAACACCACGACTGGTGAATAAAACACCCTTCCCTTGTGTGTTGCGCGCCGAGGAAGGTGAAATTTCTTTCTCATCCTAATATTTTCTTTTTTAACAATGTAGACAAATACAACTTTGATGAAAAGAGCGGAGATCTTTTTCCCCCTCTCTGGAAGTGACGGAGAGCACAGCTATGCTCGTGTTGCAGAGTCTCTCTGCTGTTTCTTTGCAACAGAAGTTTTCTAATCAAAAGCAGATACAGGGTTAGTGTGTGTGTTTTGGGACATTGCAGCCTGACAAGTCTTGGTGCTGGGAAACAGACGAAATACCTGAAGGATTTCACAATCAGCCGCAAGAAAACTGCACAGATGAGCCCCAGCCCAACACCCTTACTCTCCCTGGCCAGCCCCTCGCCTCTCTCCAATGGTTTTCAGGGGAGTTTCCCCCTTCCTTCAAACTTGGGTGCTCAGGCCCATCTCTACTGACCCACAGAAGAATTTGTTCCCCTTCATTTATGCTCCCTGCAGCTTCCCAGGAGCAGCCGTCGCCAGCAGCAGCCGGCCATGAGCAGGAGGGCTGGGCAGCCTCTGCCGCCTCCCTGGCAGGAGCAGCGGAAGAACCTCTCCCAGTGTGGGAGGCCTCACAAGGGAGCTGGGATGGGGTTTCTTCCCAGGAGCTTGGGTCACCGAGCACCCACCCAGGAAGGTTATTTGCTGTGAATTAATGCATGTTACAGAACTGGGTGTATGAGCAGGGGAAGGAAGAGGAGAAGGGGTGGTTTAAGGAGTTCCCTTGACATTTTTGAGAGCAATCCAGGCCTGGCTACTCTGTCGCTTTAGGGAGGGCCTCTCCACTTTATTACAAGCAGGAATAAATGCAATAACTCCAGCTGGTTATCAGTAATCTCCTGCATAGTCGTAGGTGCAGGGGGGATATTAAATTCTCGAAGCTTTCTGGCAGTATCATGATCTGACTTGAAGCTGCAATGTCTTTGGAAATGAGATTGGGCATGATCTACGCTCTCCAGCGGTCTCTGTGCCAGAAAACGGATTAGGCTACAGGTTTCTGAGGGTATTTCAATATGCTGAAGCATTCCTTTACTCTGATTCTTCAACGTGGGAGACCAAAGCGAGTGATTTTTCTGTCCTATGCGTAACTGCTTGCAGGGTAAGCTAACTGGAAAAGTCAAAGGAAATCTAATGAAACTCTGCAGCACAAGGCAACATAAAATACCAGGATAACATACTCAGCGTTGGGTCTTTTTCCAAAAGCAAGGATCTTCAGCAGAGCAGAAACAACGTGCTGAAGCGCTGCTGTTGGAGGAGGATGTTTCTGAATCATCTGTAACATTTCCAGCAGCGTGGGGATTTCTCTCGGGAATTCCCATCCACATGCCATTGCCAGCATTGCTCAAAAAGTGTTCAGCATGTCCTGGGGTTAATTTATCCTTGGGGCCATCTCTACAGACAGAGCTCTGCTGTTGTAACAGCTTCTTTCTCCATCCAGCGCTACTGAGGGAGGAGGAGGATGAAGTCACTTTTCCTCCTTTTTAATGAAGGGTTTGTTTTAACACCAAAGGCTCCGGCCCCACGGGAGCTGGGGCTGTGCGTGGGTATCAAAGCTCAGCTTTTGCTGCTTAGCTATCCGGCAGCAGGGTCTAAGCAAAATCATATTAAAAAAAACCCTGACAACGAAACAAAACTAGAAACTTTTGCAGGTGAAAACACAATTAATGGAATCATGTCTCTCTTCTTTCTGACCAAATTATTTTTACTCAGATATTTGGAGTAATTTTCATGTTTAGCTGATGTTACACAGGAAGGAAATAAGGCTGGCATTTAAATATTGAGTTGATTTGAGAGATAAAAGAGATCTTCATCCTTTCAGAGGGCTAAACTAATAGAAAAGACATTTTTAAACTATTCTGAAGTCCTTTGAAGAGTTTGGTAGCTGATCATTTGCAGTACAGCTTAATAAAGTCTTAATACAAAATTACAGAATCATAGAATGGTTTGGGTTGGAAGGGACCTTAAAGATCATCTAGTTCCAACCCCCCTGCCATGGGCAGGGACACCCTCCAAAAGGCAGAGTAAATCCATAAAATAACAAACTTGAAGAAAACAAGTCTGAATTTTTTCTGCCCATGTTGTGTCTTCTATTAGGTTCACACAGTTTGTGTACGATCCATTTCACAGGTAGCCAGGTGTTAGCAATGGAACTGAAAAAAAACCCAAAATCTTTGGAATTTAGTAATTTTTAAATCGCATCTCACACCCAGTCGAAAACCTACAGAAGTCAGTAGAGAGATTCCCATTTACTTCACTGAGCTTGGGACGGAGTTCTCGTTTGTTTCGTGGAAATCTGTTCTCCATGTCATGGTGCTAAACTGAAGGCTGTTGAACACAGAGGGCCTGAATTCAGTGTGGTTTCTAGCATTTTGATCTGACTACTTCAGAGACCATCAAAGAAGTGTCTTAGTGTGTGAGGCATTGCAAATTTGTCTCTGAGAAGCCGTGTTTGGGTGTTTGCCAAGGACTGTATGGAATGGGAGGGATGCTCAGACAACGCGTGTGACTGAAGAGGTGGAGCTGTGCCCTGGTACCCCACAGCTGAGCCTGCGCTTTGTGAACACCAGGGTGAATTTTGCACAAGGAGCCAGTTCAGTGGAGATGCTCGGGGGGGGGGGAAATTTGCACCATCATTTGTGCTGCTCGAGTGCGTGCCATTCAGCTTACGAGCAAATGGACAGAGAGATCTGCAAGTCGAAGCGTGTCTGAGCGGGCGCTCTGAGGCCAGATGATCCAGGGGTCAGGTTTACAAAGCTGTTGGGATGAGCAAAAGACAGGCGCCTTGCAGGGAGTTTGACACCTAACCTTCACAGGCGCTTCTCTAAGCCCGGCGGGGGATCACTTGGCAGCTTTACACCCGATTTGTGTAAATCTGACTTTGTGCTGTACTGTCCCGGTGAGTCGTCACCACAGGGCAGTCGTCATTTTAACTGCCGTCTGACCAAAGGTCCCAGGTAAAGGACGCTTTGCCACCGCCACACAGGACAGAGCAGTACAAGTCCCTGTCACCGTCCTGTGCGGATTATGAGAGCTCAAGGTTTTCCCTTCCCCATCACATCGGTTGTGACCGCCAGAGAACCGTGACTCAGCGAGCAGGGCCGGCGTTAGTGACGTGGCACAGAGGAAGAGGGATGCAAACCGCAGGGAGAGATGTGTGTCAGTGGTGAGCTGACCGTCAGGATTTCAAGCCTGGGCGCTCGTACGGGAAGGAGCTGGTTTGGCACCGGACCCAGTGCTCTCACGCGGGGGGGCTGCAGCTGTCAGAGCAGCAGCGTGTTCGCTGTGTTGGTGCAACTAATAGCTGCTCTGAGGACTTGCCTACGTGGGAAAATGTACCAGCGTAATCATCCCACTGTAATTATCCCAGGATAACTCTCCCTGTGGACGTGCTTATTATAACACAGGATGCTTATGAATATATAGTAAATCTTCTGCATAGATGGGTTTTAAGTTACTCAGAGGAGGGATATTTACATTGCAGCCCAGCAGCAAAGCAGAGTTTTTATCCTACTTCCCAGCACGTTACACCCAGAATTTTCTATGCGAGAGATGCTTTCAGAGGAAAATATACGTCATTTGATCTGATCAGCTTGAATGTAAAGCCTCACTCTTGCCCTATAGCATGGGGAACATCATTTGCTTCCACAGAAGTGCTGTGGGCCAGGGTAAAGGTTGGGACACTGCCTTATACCTCTCTGTGGTCCTGTTCGACTGTTTTTAATACTGTCGTCATTTGAATATGTTCTTTATTTGACCTTTCGGTTCAAGCTACTGTGACTGAAGTGGGAGAAATCCTTGGATCCCTAGCAGCTCCTCAAACGTGTTGTGATTTTGACTTTCTTTACCCAGCTTTCAAGCCAGATTCTGTTGCCAAACGTTGTCATTCCTGTTGCTTGAGCGCTCAGTCCATTCTACTCTGTTAACTCTCCTACTTGGGATTTTGGCTTGTCCAACGTCTGGGGAAATGATGAGCACCAGGATCGTTTCTATATACTTCACAGTAGCAAATAAAATTTGCTGGGAGCGAGCTAATCCGCAGCCCTGTATAAGGGGGTGAAGATGGCTGCACGTCCAAAGCCCACTCAGCGTTCACCCATTGCTGCTGCTGGCCATCACCAGGGATTGCTTGGCTGGACCAAATTTACTGACAGCACCCCCAAAAGGAAGTGACAAGTTTGATGTTTGAGCCCAAATCAATTCTGAAGGAAGGGGGAAGAAAATCCAAACAGTAACTAACGTCTCTAAATTGTCTTTTAATTTTCAATAATTTGAAATAACAACAGCCATGTGATAATAGGCTGGATGAAGTGGTTTGATAAAATAAGCAGCAACACTTGGAAACAAGCTTTGGAGTTGAAATCACTCTGCTAGGTGTGTGGCAAAGGTTAGCTCCAAGGAAGCAGTGTGAAGCTATAATTAGAAGATCCAGAATAAAATAATTGCAAGTGATTGTATTCCCTGGAATATGCGTGAACCAAACCTCCAAACCTAAGCAGCCTGCTCTTTTGTTAGGTGCAGAAATTACCTCTGAGACACAGTTCGTGTGCTTTCCCCTCCCCCCTTCGTCGCAGCAGGAACAGTAAGTTCCAGAAATCCCATAAAAGCGTCTCTTTTGTGCAATGTGATTTCCAGAACTCTAACTGGTATTACTTTTCCAGTCACTGAGATAGAGTTATTTTAGGATTATTGCCTGTGTGAAACTGTACCATGTTCACAAGAGTCCTTTTTCTTGTTTCCCAGTTTGCTGGAAAATCCTGCCCTCGCAGTAAGGCAGCTGACTCTCGTTTCCGGTGCGACTACGGGGCTTGGAAATGGCCTCTGTGTCAGGTTAGTCCAAACTGTAACTCTGTGCTAGCCACGCTCCAGCTAACTCTCTACTTTCTTGCTTTGCCAAAATTCAGCCGAACCTTCCTTGTTGTTTTCTGCCCGTCTTTTTAAAAAACGCAAACATATAAAATATATAAAGAAGACATATTGCTCTTCAGTATTTCAGCTCACGATCATTGAGTCATGACTGAAGACAGGCATTTGTCTGTATGGCTGTCTATCTACAGTGTTTCTTATCCCACTTTTTCAGGCACTTCTGTGGGTCGAAGCATACCAGTCGAAGTGGATGAATCCATGCCGTGGTCCCCATTTCCCGAACATGTGTTGGAAAGGGCTTTGCAGCCTTCTGGAGAGGATACGGAGGATGAGGAGTCCCAGAGACCATGTGTCGCTCAAACGCCTCAGCCTGTGGTTGATCCATCGTGCCTCTGCAGAGCACCAGTATGTCATCAGTCAGCACTGTCTGTGGAGCTGGAGAGCAGCTTGTGGGCAAAATATACTGATCCTAATGGAGATGGACGCTTCTGTTCCCCCAGTGAATCAGTAGCTGGAGTAGTTCCCTCCAAGATGCATCTTGTAGCTATGGACAAGCCAGGCATGCAGCCAAGATCACAACTTTCAGCTGACACCGGGCACAACTCCAGTAAATCAGAGCAGAGCTTGTCTGACACTTCCGAGGACTCATTGGAGGAGAGCGACCAAGGGAGTTCACGGTCACAGCAACCCTCAGGAAACAGACCCCCAGCAGAGCTGGGGACCGTGGACACAGGGTACAATTCTCAGTCACGAGATGTCATGGGCATCAGGCACCTGGAGCCCCCCTTGCCATTGGTGTCCGTGCTGAACCCCCAGGACCTCCCAGGACCACTGATCTCCAGAGAGTTTTTTGGACCCGAACATCAGCAGTGCCCTATGTGCCAGCACTTGCCCCATCCCAACGCCCCCTCGCAAGCCCGCGGCTGCTTTGGGCACCGCTGCCTGGCAGAGCAGCACCCCCAGGGCCCATGTGAGTAGCACTGCTCACCCCACAGGGCAGGTTCTGGGTCACAGCCATCCTTCACCAAGCTGGTGTTTTCCTACTGCATTTAATGGCCATGCACAGCAGGCAGATACTAACCTTTTTAGACATCTATTTTAGACATCATCCATTTTATACTTCCAGGTTTTCGGGTTATGCAGCTGGACTCTCTGATGCAGAACCTCTGAGCCAGATGAAAAGTTAAAGAGCTCACAGTTACTCATCAAACGAAGGCTAATGATTTTGCCTAGAAACTAGCCTTTGTCGGTCACGCTGAGCATACACAGCCTTCTCCCTGCTGTTATTTCATATTCTAGTCGTTTCCTTCCTCCTTGCATCAGTCATTCAGCAGCCTCCTATACTGACTTAATTCCTGTTGTTTTCATGGATTTCAGATCCCCAAAGTTGAGAATTTCCTGCCAGAATCAGGTTGGGAGGTTACCCTTGATCTCTGTTAAATAGTATCTCCCAGCATTATGACCAAACTCACCCATGTGTTTTATTTCTATGTGAAAAGAGCGTGACATCCATCATCCTCATTTTTTTTTCTGTTGTCAGCTGAAATGAAAGCTCATTACTTCAAATGGAGCCCTCTCAGCTGCTGGTGATTGTATCACTGAACGCTGATGTGACTCCATCAATATGGGTGTTTTGGCTCTTGGAGACTACGACACAGTTTACAGCCTGCTATTAATTAGTATTCCTTTACAGTCTCTGAGATTTTTATCTGTTATGAAGTGAGCTTTGAACATTCAACAGCAATATCGTTGTTTTAATATAATTTATATTACATTAGACTCATGAGACCCCGATCCGTTTTGGGCTGGCTTTGTAATAAAAAGCTGTAGGCCTGTTCTGATACACCTTTTTTTTCTTTTTAACCTTCTGTTGACTCCACAGCATTTATACTACATCTGTTTAAGGAGTTTTGTCGTTCTAGCAAGGCTCTGTAATTAGGTATATGAAAGAGAGAGGGTATCAGAGCCTCAGTTTTCACCTCGGTTCTTGGGACTTTCTAAAGGGGAAGGGGCTACAGATGGACTTTCGTCAGTGTCTACTGCTGAACATTCACAAAACGTCCTCTGGTTTTCTTTTCGTACCTTCTTTCAGTTCAGCTTTAAGCAGACAAAGAGCTGGTTGCACAACACCCGTCACTATTTACCTCCATTTATCTCCTCCACACATGGGCATCGTGAGAAGTAGGACATGTACTGAATGAGGCCATTTTGTTTTAAAGCAGGAACTCTGAAAGGCTTTCTTTAGAAAAATCACCACCGTTTCAACCATATCCAGAGGGCAAAAAGAATGAAATAACCTCAGATGGCTGGAGCAGATCTGGTCAGAACCAAGAAGCTGGCAACTGTACCCCTGTTTCTCACATGCCCGGTACAGCGTAAATCACCTCCTGACAGCTCCTTGCGTTTCAGATAGTTGTTGGGCAGTGGCAACCCACAACAAAGCTCTGCAGTTTGTGTGTTGCAACATGCCTCTCCCGGGGAATAGCAGTTGTGCCCGTAGGCTCTGAGCTGGCTCTGGACACCTGCTATTTGAGATACAACAGCAAAACTGCTTCTGAAGTCAAAGAAATCCTCACAGCAATGCTACGTGCCCAGGGACCATTGTTTCAGATGTTTATATACAAGACCTGTTGGGGTGTGCGGGCACGCGCGCTTGGCCGCGCTGTGCTTCTGAACAGCAGCGGTTGCATCCATTAAAATACCGTAGCATCAGATAGATCCGAAGGAAGCTGGTGAAACATTGGCCTAAAAACCTGTAAGCCAAACTGAATCTCCGAGAGCCCTGCCACCTTCCCTAGAGCCGATCATGCGGAACCCATGAGAAGACCATATTTACTTTCAGTTCTGTTCTTCCAGCCTCTTTCACCCTGTCCTGTGGCAAATAGTTAAGAGGGGCCGCAGGAAAATCTAAAACAGTATCAACAAATACAATGTTGTCGCCTCACAATTTCATCAGGAAGCTCTGCAGTTGCAGGGTTGTTTGTGGGGTTTTTCTTTAAGTATTGACTCCTGAAACTGGACTATTTCATCAAAGCAGTTTTTCCCCCCCCTCCCCTTTTTTAAAAAGAAATTTAGTCCTCATAGCTGCTAGGAAAATGAAAGCAGGACCTCAAAATAGCTAAAAGGGTTTAAAAAAAACAATCTGGGGGGGGGAAGAGTGTTTGAGTACTGCAGGTTTCAGAGCCAGCTCATAACACCATAATCATGCAGCGCTAATAAGCCCTGCCAGGCTGGACTTTGATCTGCGCACAGCAGCTTGAAACTACGCAGAGCTGCTGCCTGATGAAAACTGCAAGCAGAAAGACTGGGGGGAAAAAAAAAGTTTTCCCCATTTGGGAAACAAACAGCTTACATTGCTTTCTCTTTCAGTTTATGCCAACAGTTCCACTGTACATTAGTTATTAAACAGCATTATGTGCACGTGGCCAGCAACGGTAAGGTTTTTCAGAATTACTCAAGAAGCATTGTCACTTTGGGCTTCCCCTGCAGCCTCCTGGACGGCAGCAGGAGCAGCAGCAAGGCCTTAAAAGGTCACTTGGGCAGAAAATTCATGCAGGGTGAAGTAACAAACCTAGAGATTATTTTTTTCTCTTCCCACTTACAATAATCACAGTCTGTTTAGCCTTAGTGTTGCAGACTGATTTGTTCCAGGATTTTGCATCTGCTTTCATGAGAACGTTGGGATGATTCATTTTCGCAAGTTATTGCCAAAAAGAAATGAGAATTAAAAAAAACAACCAAAAAACACTGAGGCATGGTAAGTGTGGGGACAAAGCAGCCCTGAATGTTTAACTGTCAGCTGTCCCAACAGCCCAGCCCAGGGCAGGGATCTGAACACTGCCGTACGTGAACGGGAAATAGGAAACTTCATACTGTAAAACATTCCTTAATCTGGCTTCTTTCAGACCAGGATACCTGCAAATGCCTCCAAACTGCTCGGTTTCCCGAGACATGAAGGAGGATGTGCCTGGAAAGGAATAAACAAAAACTGAGGCAAAAATGTATTGGCTGAAATGATAGTTGCTGCCTTTATTTTCTCACCCTCCCAGATGGCAGAGCTCCTTACCACCATTTTGCACATACATCGCAACCGCTTCCTCCTGTTCCTGGACCTTGCATGAGAGTTATCCGCCCAGCCCAGCAAGTCATCCCAAATTACTCAAACCTTCGTGCTCCCAAGGGAACTGGAGACCGACCGCCTCAGAGGACGTGCTCCTCCCCTGGTCCTCCTCGATTCCCGTAAGTACGCCTCGGGGCACATGGGTCGTGCGCGGTGGAAGCTCCTCTCATCTGATTTTGTGAGCTTTCAACCAGTAATCCTGAAGCCTTGTAACGTTAGCGTGCCTGGGCTGCAGGGGTACATGCGAGATGCTGGGTAGTTTTCTTTATTTGCTATTTTACGCCCAGCAGGGGCCTGACCTTACCCTAGAGAACTTCAAAGCTGGATACCTGATATGTTGTTGCAGCACACCCTGAAACGCACGCGTTAAGGAAGATAAATGCTTGAAGGTTAAAGGGATGAGGGGCTGAAAAATATCTCGGTTGAAACCTTAGAGCTCTCCTGCTCGAGAGCAAAGGTCAATTTGGCAGCTCTCTGCAGTTGTCAGCTTTACGCAGTCCGAGCCTGGGACGCCTCAATCATTGCTTTCCAGTGATTTCCTTCTTATCTCTTCTGTAGCGTAGAGAAAAAGGGAGAAAATCTTGTCCATTGCTGATATATCTCTACCTTGCAGTCTGCAGTTTTTTCTGTGATTTTTCACGTAGTAATAAAAGCACCGCATGTCTAGCTAGCACTTTTCATGCAGGGCTCTTTGACTGGTTTTCAAATACTGATTTACCAGGCCTTGTATCTCCCTCCATCTAAGTATGTCATTAACAGATGGGAAATACTATCCATGCAGGGTTTTCTCCAGACTCAGCTACCTGAAGACAAATGGAAGCTTCAGGTATCGAGGACATCTGAAATCAGACGGGTTTTATTTAAGTGCTGCAACATTTTAGAGGTGCTAAACTTACAGGCACCTGTGTTTGAAAATGTCCACTTACATGACATGGTCTTGGCAGGAAACTGGGAGAACAGGCGGGACAAATGAGGGCGGACGAGTGAAAAACCGCACTGCTCTGGGGCTGTGACAGAAAAGGGACAGCAAGTAAGGCAGTACCTGCAGCAGAGATAATTGCACTGAAGAGTTTGTATGAAAATGTAAAAATTGTGATGAATAGTGGGTATCCTTTGCAGTAGTAAAAGTTACAAACAGACTCCTAATTTTTGGCACATTTGTTAGATAAGATGAAGTTTTGGGAAGAGCTGTAAATCAGCCGCAGAGGAGGTTTTTTTGCGGCTGTTGATGAGCGACATGTTGCTTTCCTTGGTATTTTCTTATGCCAAAAGAAGTGCAGAATATACGGGGTCTGTCCTGTGGCTGCGTGGCTGGTGTTTGCATGCTGATTTCAGGAATGGCAGTTATATGTTGTTAATATTTGCCTATAGAGTATTTTGTAACAGAAAACATCTGTACCAAAATGAATAAACCAAATCTTAATGTGACAACAGAAAACATGCTGTGACCAGGCTGTCATCATTCATTTAAGGAAGGCAAAAGGAAAAAAAAAAAGAGTGGGCTTGATTGACTAAACATCACTGCTCTGTGGGGAAAAGCTCTCAGAGAAACCCAGCACTCGCCCAACAGATCCAGCCCAGCAGATTCACAGCACACCTCATGTAAAAATCTGTATAGGTTCTCCTTCCTATTGACCTAAACTGTGAAGCCAAAGTGTAGCAGGACAAGAACTGCTGAGCTTCCTAAAATCATTCCTTTGTCTCTGTCTGTGACCGTGGAGATGGTGCAGATGATGTGCAGATACCTAACATGAGAAATCCTCATTGGTCTGCTGTTGCTTGTCAAGAAATTAACTTTAGCAAAACTTTTGAGTCTTGTCTGACACTGGAGATCCTCCAAACTGGGCCAGAGCTGGCGCTGGAGTGCCCTGTACCGCCATTTTTCCCAATCCCCACCTCGCGCTATGCCTCCTGTGCTGGACAGGACGTTCTGAGAGCACCCGAGGTGCTATGGAGCACCCTTTAGGTAGTGGGAAGAGGTTACCCAAGTGCCACCCTGCTCCCATACGTGCATAATGACATCCACAGCACGGCATTATTTCTCACTCAGAAATGACCTTTGCTTCTGCTAATTGGAAACTGAACAGCTTTCAGCGATGAGGTGCATTTACTTCCTGTGGCTAACGTTGCTTCTGCAATAAACTGTGTCTTGTGGTAGACTGTCACCAAGGTATCCGTTCAAAAAATGCTGTAATAACTAAGTAGAAGTGCTGAGACAAGCATTTCTACAAGAACTTTTCCTAGCTGACATGCAGATGAAGTGTGTTATTAAAAGAAAAAAAGGCTGAATTTTACCTGAAAAGGAACATTTTTAAAATCCTCACTTGCTTTTTTTGTAGAAACCAGCTATACAACCAGCTACCTAATGGTCAGCTTCCCCCCAAGGCTTGCGGCCCGGATGAAGCATGCTGTTGTCCTTCTGACAATTTTCCATCTCCAGCTGCCATCCCGAGACCTCTCAGTAACCCTGCAGCCAAGGGAACGCTGAGAACCAGCAATTTGCCGGAGGAGTTGCGTAAGTGGTTAGCAAATTTGTTCTGTGCAACATTTTACAGCGCAGCCTGACAGCTTTAGGTGGGAAAGCTCCAGGGGAGAGAAGGCAGGGGGAATGACACTAAGACACAAAGACAACAAGAAAAGAAAATACAGAGTGTCATCACATCTGTAGGGTGTGAGCATTCGTGTTTGGTGGGATGGAATTATCCCCCTGAATCCTGAAAATATAATTGTCATTGATTGCTAGTTATTTGTTTACAAAAAGCAAATACTGTTTAGATTGGTTTCATGACTTCTTGCTAAACAGGATGTCCCTTTGAGGCAGGAGGCACTGAAGCTTACCAGTAAAAGACTAACAACAAACAAAGCCCTAGGGGTAAAGTGTTTCTGCCTGTCCCAAACCAGACAAAAATTAAAGTCTCGACCTCAGTTTGTCCCTGACCTGGTGAGTGGAGGGGGCTGTGGGCCAGGAGCCCACCGTGAGGGTGAGGGTGGCACAGGCGCTGGCTGAGGTGCTTCCCCTGCTGCCGGCCCCTGAAACACTTTCACCCTTCGGCTCCTACGGGAAAGTCACGTTTCAGAATAATGGCTTCCTTCTTCACGCCATGCTGGCTAGCAGGTGAGATATACTGCTGCTATGAGTCCTCCACACCTCTCCTGCCGTTTTGGTTTTTCCTTTATTCTTCATTTTTTGCATCACCTTTCAAATCCAGAGAGTTGCATCTCTCTGGCCTGTAGGAGTGAGTTACGACACCAGATGCCACTCTTGGATAAACCCTACTTTATCAGTTAGTGTGTCCTAGATACAGGAATTACTGGATAAAATTGTGTCATTTGTGATATGCGCAACAGCTGGATTAGATTACCCCAACCTGCAAATCCATGATTCTTTAATTAGTAAGAAAACTCCTTCCATGAAGACATTGCTGTCATCAGCCATCCATCCTGCCTGCACAGGGGGCTAATGCTGCTGTAAGGCAGCAGGAGCTTATATCTAGACCGAGGTTTCTGCACGGGGTGGGGGGGGTTGAGTTCAGTGCAAAACCACTGCGCTATCCCGCATCCGTTTTGTAAATAATCCAAAGAGATGTTGGTAGGCAGAACCCACGGCGCAGTGGAAAAGGAGGGCTGTGAAAGTCTCCCCCTCCACATGGTGTATCTTAATGCATGGCATATTCATACGGACTTTCTCTCCTAGGCAAGGTCTTTATAACCTATTCGGTGGACACAGCAGTGGAGGTTATGAAATTTGTGAACTTCCTGCTTGTAAATGGATTTCAAACTGCTGTAAGTATTCCTTCTGGAGAAAATTACTTTCAACCAGGGGAGAAAAAAGCAGAGGCCATACACGGTCCATTTAAACGTTTTTCTGTTTATTACTGCATTTTGTAGGTTAAAGAAGATACAAATAGAATGAACTAGCCTTGGCTTTAAAAGTTGTAACTTAAATGATTTGCCTTTTTGTTTGCTCATATTTTAACTGAATTTTATGTTTTAAAATGTGTTTTAATAATGACCCTGGAAAATTCCATTTAGTGACACCAGATACCAGATGGGCAGTAGTCTGAGGTTTTGCGAGCTATTCCATTAACATTGTCTCATACTTGAGCTTTAAGATCAATATTAAAAAAGGTCAATTTTCATGTTCATCCCGTCCCAGCTTTTTTTTCTGCGATGCTGTTACATTTCTGGTTCTTCAGATGTGAATACCTTTCTGCTAAAAGATGGATCTAAAATCAGTGTGTTTCACACAGCTTAATGAAACAGCCCATCTCATGGTTTCGTTTGCTTTGTTACACTTTTGAAAGGGATTCTAAAATCACTGGCCTGAAAAAATCTCTGTCCTCCTCTCTAATCCCATAAACCATCCAGATTTTCACTTAACGTCTCCTGAGTTTGCTTCATCATAATGGCCCTTTTTGAGGGAACCATCCACAGAGGCTCTAGGATTCAGTGTTCATCAAAGTCTCGATTCATACTTTCTTACTTCAAGTGCATATGCTATCTGACCCCTCAACCTTCACTCTTTGGCTTCAATTCAGGAAAGCATTTAAGCAAGTGGCTATCATTAAGCTGAATGAGACTCAGTGGGGGGCTTTGCGCACGCTTATTTATTTTCATGAATCAAAGATTTTTTTCCAGAGATTGCAATTATACTTCTCTCCAGCAGTTCGGTGCTATGACCATTTCATAAGAAAGCTCTGGGCACCACAGAGGAACGGAGTAGGAGGCTCATTAATAGCACCTTTGCTGGACAGGCAGTTCTTGGAGCGTGCTGCAGAATACTATATAGCAAAATGCCCCCAAAGCAGGGAAATAAGTATGTTCTCTACTTTCAAAAAGGGAAAAAGAAAGACCTGGGAGCAGAACATGACTCTTCTGTCAAAAACTTTGAGAAGTTAGTACTTACTCCATTGGTCTCGGTTACTGATTGCCCGTTTCTGGGCTTACCAAGCGTGCAGGGAAGTGAGCAGCGCTGGTTGCATTCAGTCCTATGAAGTCCTCCACCCCTCTGCTGTCGCTGAAGTCTGGGTTACCATCTGACTTCCTACCACACACTCTGAAATTAGTTCAATATGAAGCCAAAACTTGACATTCAGTTTATACCCTCACAGCCAGAAAATAACATTTTCAGCTATACAGATAGAGGGGGTGGGCAGCCATCCACCTACCTGCAGTGTTTAGAGAGGCAAAAAAGCCAGTTTGCAAATGCTGAATATCTAACATTTGCTGTCAGGGTTTGTTTCTTGTTCCAATGGGCAAAAATGCCTGGGAGCTGGGAGGGGGCAGGGCAGGGCAGCCGGTCAAATGGCTGGCTGAGTGGGAGCCTAGAGGTATGCCTGCAGCAGGCCCCCTCCACCTGCCTGTGGTGCTCATCCAGCGTGACTCTGGACTGCAGGGAAAGAGGAGCAGTTGTGCACGCACATATATGTGTGTGTGTGTGATGTTTCTTTCCTAAGAGAATTAGGTATGCATGTTAGGAACTAGGGAAAAGAGCAGGTGCCTTTTAGGTGCCACCAGATGGGGAGGACAGGCAAAAGGATGCTCACCACGGACTTTGGTTCTCTTACAGATTGATATATTTGAGGACACGGTGCGAGGTATTGACATCATTAAGTGGATGGAGCGCTACCTAGGTGATGTATGTAAAGGCAATTTAACCTTGTTCATGGCAGAAGTGACTTGAGGAAAATGACTGAATTATTCTAATAGCAACAGGAGCAGAATCAAAATACAAGACCGTACTATTGTCTTCCCTGCCCTTACAGAAACAGCAGAGGCTCAAGAGCATAGGCATATCTCAGTCACTTCTGCACCTTATGATCCCAAAGCTCTTTCTTTAAGAAATGAAGTGCTAATCCTGGCATTCCTGCCAAATTCCAATGATGGCTGTTACATTCAGCCTGAAGCTGCCATTGGACAAGTTGTTCCTCCATCTCCTTTTTAAATACTGGGGTTTAGCTATGCTTGTTGAAAATGATAGCTGTGTTTCATCCCAGGCTGCATAGTAGTGGCTAATGTTCATCCTGCTTCTCACCTGTAGCTTTTATGTTGCTGTCCGAAAGACTGAAGGGTTCTTCTGGATAAACCATCCTATATGCAAACTGGAAATTGGTATTCTGTTAGTCGAATGATAGATTTGCTCTCATCACTTTGTAGGTATCTAAGCAGTAAAACAGAGATTCATATTGGTGCCAGTGCAGTCCCCTGCAGCAGCAACCTCCTCTGAAGTTCAAAGGAGCAGTGAGTGCACATCTCCTTTAGGATCAAGCCAAGTGGTCCCATTATACCAGCACAGCTGGACACAAACGTGATTCTGTCGCCAGACACGTGCCATCATGGGGTGGCTTCCTTTGATTTGTGTTTTGCTGGGTAGCCACCTGGCCTCTGACTTCCCTCTGGGCAGATCTCCGTGGCTTGGGAACAGGATGACAAAGTGGTGGGCTCTCCCCGACCTGAGCAAGGAAGCTCAACCATCTGACACAGCATTACACAGGTTTCCTAAAGGAAAACCACACAGGCATGGTACTACTGCCCACAGAGCCAGCTCGGGGCCTCTGCCGCAGCAATGCAATCATGCATTTTGGGGCTTTCATCAGGACAAATTAGGCTTGGGCTTACCGTGCGTAATGGGGATACTGAAACTAAAAGCCAGGGTGGATTTGCTTTTGAATATCATTATCACTTAAAATACAAACTGGCAGATGTCCCCTGGGACTCTTGCACAGTCAGTAGGAGACCAGTATGTGCAGAGAGCAACTCCCCGCCTCCGCATGAGGATCCTTCTCTGACTGCCCGCCCTGGAAATGTCTCTTTTCCTCCACCGACTGTAGAGACTGTTTCTAACTTCAAAACCTCTGCACGTGTGAGGAACAAGGGACCGCTCAGACACAAGCAGGGGGATGTGCGCAACCGGGCATGTCTCTGCAAACCCTCAACATCTGTAAGTGCTTACATGCACGTCAGGCACAAGCAAAAGTAATTCTGGAGTATGTTAAATCGGTGTAGGGGATAATGGCTGCTTTCCGTATTTGACCCTGTAGTGGGGCAAATTCCCTTGATATTGCACAGAAGGAAAGAGTTAATTAGGTGCCAGGCTGACTATGAGCCACAGACTTGGAAGCCTTAGCAGCCTGATGTGGTGGGGATAAAAGACAGGCCCTAGGTAAACACAAGTAGGTTTTCATCCCCTGAGCCTCTTCACTGGCCCATCATTAAGGAGGAGAGATGTTTCCCAGATAAGAAGGATGGCCCTTCTGTGGAAACCTGAGCTCAGCGGGGGGCTGGGATGAAACAGATCACAGGCAGGATCCAGGCTGTCCTGGCAAGGCGAGGAGCATTGCCTTCAGCCTGCTGCGGCAAGGTGGGACGGAGCTGCTAGGTACCCCTAAGCCTGCCCAGGCCGCCTGCAAAAGCCCACCGCTCTGCACAGCCACCTCTCTGCACACCTCACCATTAACGGCAGCAAGAAAAGTTGTCGTTTCTCGTGCCAAGAGCCCTAGACGGAGCTTCCGTAGACAAGTGCCTTTAGCAGCTTTATGTAGAAAAAGCCATAGATGGTTAAATAGATGCACTTTTACATAAGCTGTTGGAAAACATTTAGGTCTGAATTTGAAGATACAACTTTTCCGTGTGTGTACATAGACACTCTACGCTGATAAAAAGTAGCTTTTTATTACAGGGATTCCAACTGTAAACTGGTAGCTGCTAATATATCTCTTGACATTTAGATTTTCTATATTATGAGATCTCGAGAAATAATGAGGAGAACGAGTGTTCGAGTTCTCCTGTATTTCCTGCCAGAACGAATGAGATCCTCTCCTGTTTGCCAAGAACATAAAGATCACTTAAAACAGCAACTGGCAGATTTCCGATCTGCCTCTACCAAACACGCTGCGCTTCCCAATTTCATAAAAGCGCTTTTCTCCCTAACAGAAGACGGTGATGATAATCATAGCAATCAGTCCAAAATACAAACAGGATGTGGAAGGGGCTGAATCCCAGCTGGACAGGGATGAACACGGCTTACATACTAAATACATCCACAGGATGGTAAGCAAGGACATGCATTTGCTGTTTTACAAAGACTCTGTCTCTTCTTCTCAAAACACAAATCTGTCTCCAAATGGCAGGTTCTCTGCTTTGTTTTCCCTAATCCCCATAGTTAAACACCCCCCTTTGGAATTCATTAATCCTCCCTCTCATCAGCTCCGTATGCTCATTAACATCTGCTAAGAGGTTCAAGGAAGAAAAATCCTATTAAACATGCTCATCTTATTTCCCAATATTCTTTATTGTTCGATGTTTTTTTCCCCTCCTTCACCTTCTTCAGCCCTTGTTGCCCTGCCGTAAAGCCCGGAGCAGACTCTTATCTAACAGTGCCTGACCTTCCTCCCTATAAACCAGCCCCTCTTGCTTCGGCCATCCTGTAACTGACGTCTTTTTTCGGGCAGCAGTAAAGCTTACTGAAAGGTGGGATTGCAAAGCGAAGGCCAGAGCTGCAAAGGAGGGCTCCTGGGGGGCAGGCAGGGTGGCAGGGGAGCAGCGGGGATCACAGGTACCCATCCCTGCAGCCAGTCACAGGATGGACATTTAGCCCAGAAGAGCCCACAGAGCTGGGAAACTCGCCCTTTCTCCCTCAGTTCGCAGTTTGCTGCCTTTCTCGCCCTACAACCCATCCGCTTCCCCAGCTGGGTCCTGCAGTCTCAGAAGCTGTCACCAACAGATGAGCTCTCAGCAGTACTTTGCTGTCCTTTCCCCCGCCCCGGGATGCCTGGGTCCATGGGACAGGCTGGGTCCCAGCTCAGGCACAGAGCTGGGACATGGGGAACAGGCTTGGCCCTAGCTTGGACACAGAGCTGGCCCCCAGCTGAAATCTTTCACGCTGTTGGAGACTGAACAGGGGCCTCAGTGAAATCAAGCTTTATGAGTTCTAGATGGATTTCGTGGATTGCAACCGCAGCTAACCCCACAATTATTTCACACCACCGAACTAAATGCTCAAGAAACACTGACAGATCTTTTCCTGTATCCTTTCTGTAGTAATGAAGAATCAGATTAAGTGGCCAAACAAAATGATACCAGTCCACCAGCAATAGATCAAATCACTTAACAGAAGAGCGGTTTAAGTAAGCAACAAATGTTTTTACACATAGGATTCAGATGCCTGCAAAGAAAAATTAACGTGTCCTTACAATAAATCTGGCAATTTGTTCTATTCTAGATGCAGATCGAGTTTATACAACAAGGAAGCATGAACTTCAGATTCATTCCTGTGCTTTTTCCAAATGCCAAAAAGGTAACGTACATACATATATACTCATCACATGATTAAGTGCCTATTAATTTAATCACAGTGCACCAGATGAAATCTTAAAACCCAAACGCTCAATTTCTTGGTTATTAATAGTCCATTAGTAATTTTCCAAAGCTACATTTTACATGGAAAGTTTATAGTTGTATGTACATACAAATAAAAAACATTTCATCCACAATATAAATCAGCGCATAAATGTATTTCTGATGATGAATGTACAACTAAAACTCAAATTGTCTTGAGCATTGAAAGAACTTAAATGGAGAGAGAGAATCTATCCAGCAAGCATGCTTTTTATATTAACCCTTTTGTAATTTTGTCCAGATGTAATGCCGATGAGTGAGATGGGAGAGATTTATGACTGATGTGAAGTGAGGATCTGGAAGAGGGTGGGTTGAGAATATAAAAATAAAGGGGATAATAAATATTAAAGTACTAGGCCATTGCTTGAACTTTGATGGGCCCATCAAAGGCACTCTGTAAGGTTTTTTAGGACTTGCAATTTCATCTGCCCTCCTTATTGGTTTTGAAGATTCATTTCAGAATAAGAAGTAAGTAATGCAACAGATTCCCCCCTCTCCTTCCTCACTCTGAGAGAATCTCTTGGATTTTTACAAGGCCGGAAAAGTTTAGCGGCTTCAGATATAATTGAGAAATGGCATTCTTCTCCAAATGTAGAATGGGTGTGTTGTATTTGTTTTCACTTTTCATGGCTAAATGCTGTGTGCACTGTTGGGTAGCTGTCGTGTTACCCTTAGGTACAGCTGCATTTTGGAAAAGTATGGAAAGATTCCTTATATTTCTTTGGGTGCCCAAATTTTGGAACGTGAGTCAAAATTTAAACATTACCTATGATTGTAAGGCTGTGAAGTCCCACTGGACTTGTAGGTTTTAGTGTAATGAAGTTCGTAATTTAGGCACTGATTTAATATAAGCTCAGAAATTCAAAAATATGTCCTTGGGTTTGTAAAATGTGCAAGGTCCTTTGGAATGAACGGTACCTCTGCCTGGCATTTCGTGTCCTTCAGCTCCCTTCCTGAATGATCTCAGCCGGTACTTGCCTTAAGTGTGAAAAGCGGGGAGACGGCACTGGTGGGAGCTGGGCAGGCCAAAGGCAGGGAACTGGTCAGCATTTTCGGTCAGCCTTTGCAGGCTGATCCGGGGGGGGAGGGCAGGACTGCTCCAGGCCTTGGGGGCTCCTTCCGCACGAACGGACTCTACAGCCTGCAGCCACTTGGCACCCTAAGGGTTGCACTAGAGCCGCCTCTGGGCTTTGAGACAGACACAAGAACAATAAACTTAGGTTAATTTTGGCTGAACTTTATATATCGGAAGACTATTTAGCATATAGCAGCGGTTCTCTCCGACAGTGATCTATAAGGAATTTCCAGGGTTGGTTTATTCAGCTGCTCCTATCAAAGCATCAGGCTCCAGGCAGCCTTCCTGCCCATCCTCTGTAGCCCACATCACCCTTCAGTTTTTTGAGGTGCCTTTCTCATCTAAATTATGCAAGTCAGCATTTTCTGTTGCCGTTACGCTTTGCTCTCTTTCTCCACGCATTTCTTTGGTACATCATCTACCTTCATCTAAGTAGATAATGATAATATTACTGAAGACATTATGGGTGGAAGGAAAGCACCAGAGCCTGAACAAGTTGCAGTAATGAAGTCTGTGGGCAGTCAGAGGAAGTGAGGTACCCGAAAAATAACGTGTACATGTACAGTGGGATGATGTCAGTGGGCAAATTATTTTAATTTTGTCTTTTTTATACTGTCCTATACATGTTCAAGTACTACTGTAGCTGGCAGTGGGAAAGAGCAAGGGAGCAAGGTTTGGAAGGTTTCGTTTGGGGATGTGGCTATTAGATGAATTAATCTCATAAGAAGCAAATCATAAAGCACTGCTGGCATGTGAAAGTTAGTGGACCTCCAAGAGGAAGGGATCTATGTGATCCAGAGAGTGTTCGTTAGGAAATTAAATAATGAGGGGAAAAAACACGACTCGCAGTTAAGGTGGAACTGGCATTTCCAGCTTCCCATCGTAGACTGCTAAAGGAAACCTGGGTCTTCCTGGTGCAAGGCTTCCATCGAGCCCGTCCATAGAACTGTCCCTTCCTGATCAGGTCACCTGATGACCAAAGCGTTAAGCCATGATTGCCCCACGCCGCAGGCTCCCTCTGGCCGAGCGAAGCAGCCGGAGGGGTGGGTGAGGTGAGCAGAGTTGGTGCCAGGGCAGCCGGGAGAGCTCAAACCACGCTCCACCGACACAGACCTGGCACCGACAGCCAGCGTCGCGTGGCAAGGAAAAGCCCCGTTCTCACTTTCAGTGCTCTCCTCCTGGATCAAAATAGCGGCTGTAGTTACCCCTTAACCCTACACACCTCCCTCAAGTGAAAATTACTGCCAGAGTTGATTAGCGTGCAGGTGCTTTTTGTACCGAGTTCATTATGGGGGATATTAAATGAAGTTGGCCGCAGGAGCAGTTCTGGAAGAAAGGCGCAGAGCCTGTGTCTGGATGTATAATGCCATTTTATCCCCACTTGCTGGTTTCTTACCTACTATACATCTCTCACACTAATTTCCATCTTTTCAAGCTTAACTAATGATTTCCCATGTGGACCTACATCAAATGCTTTGCTGCAGACCAAACTGACTGGGTCCGCTGCATTTCCTTCCTCAAAAAAATGTAGTCTCTTACCAAAGGGGGGGGGCTCGTTTGGTAAACCCATGCTGTATTTCATCACATCTTCTTCTACAGCTCTTAACAAGATTTAGTAAAGAAACAAAGCTTGGGTAATAAGGGTGCACACAAGTGTGCAAACATAGTTGTCTTTCCTTCTCCCAGTAAGATCTGAATCTCTTGGCCAAACAGCTTTGTCAAGGAGTAAAGCTCACAAAGATTAAAAGCCATTCCTATGCAAAACCGCACTTGGAGGTGGAGGCAAGAAATCTTATTCTTGCTCCTGCCAAAGCAAATGCTGCAGGACCTTACCTTTGTTGGGCACTGGGGTGTCCACCTGGAAGAGCAGCATTTTAAAACCTCCACTTTGGGGAGACCATTGGCCAAAGCCTGTGCCTTCTCGGCACTGGAGAAAGCAGAAAGCCAGGTGTGATAGATGCCTCTGCCATTCACCAAGCCGCTTGTTCAGAAGCCTGTGTGAGGTTGGGCTGACGGGTCTGTAGGTGCCTGGGTCGCTTACCTCCTTCTTAGACCTAAATCCTATACATCTAACAAAGCGGTCGCACCAATTAACACAAATTGCTCCCTAAGGAGTGGAAAAGGTGATGCCGGGTTCCCACCGCCATACAGTCCCAGGAAAAGACAGCCAGTTTCAGGAGCATGAGGACTGGGAATGAAAGATTTGGACTGCAGCTAGGTTGTTTGCTGGCAGGCAGGACATGTTCCTGCTCATGCCAGGGCATCCCCTGGCGAGACACCAGAGCCATGGTGCATGCCAGCAGCTCTTTGCTCTGTCCTTTTGGAGCTAGCTCCGCTGGCTTCACAGGGACTGTGCTGTTCCTAATGGGGGCCCTGCTAACTAAGAGGTTCAGGGAGCAAGTGCTGGATGGCTTGACTGCTGATGTTGCTTACCTGCTGTCTCACTTTGGCTGTGTTCTACTGTCTGCAGCAACATCTCTCCAGAAAGAAATCTTTATCTCCACAGTGGACGTGAGCTGGTTTTGGTCAAGGATAAGTCACAGATACACAGATTCACAGATCAATAGGGGTTGGAAGGGACCTCTGGAGATCTTCCAGTCCAAACCCCTGCTAGAGCAGGATCACCTAGAGCAGGTTGCACAGGATTGCATCCAGACAGGTTTTGAATATCTCCAGAGAAGGAGACTCCACAGCCTCTCTGGGCAGCCTGTGCCAGTGCACTGGCATCCTCACAGTGAAGTTTTTCCTCAAATTGAGATGGGACTTCTTGTGTTCCAGTTTGTGCCCATTGCCCCTTGTCCTGTCACTGGGCACCACTGAAAAGAATCTGGCCCCTTCCTCCAGACATGCACCCTTTAGGTATTTATAAGCACTGATCAGATCCCCTCTCAGTCTTTCCCAGGCTAAACAGACCCAGCTCTTTCAGCCTTTCCTCATACGAGAGATGTTCCAGCCCCCTAGTCATCCTGGTAGCCCTTTGCTGGACTCTCTCAAGCAGTTCCCTGTCTTTCTTCAACTGGGAAGCCCAGAACGGGACACAGTATTCCAGATGTGACCTCGTCAGGGCAGAGTAGAGGGGCACGATAACCTCCCTTGACCTGCTGGCCACACTCTTCTTGATGCACCCCAGGACACCATTGGCCTTCTTGGCCACGAGGGCACACTGCTGGCTCATGGAGAGCTTGTTGTCCACCAGGACTCCCAGGTCCTTCTCCACAGTGCTGCTTCCCATCAGGCCAACCCCTAACCTGTACTGGTGCCTGGGGTTGTTCTTCCCTAGGTGCAGGACCCTACACTTGCCCTTGTTGAATTTCATCTGGTTCCTCTCTGCCCAACTCCCCAGCCTGTCAAGATCTCACTGAATGGCAGCGCAGTCTTCTGGTGTGTCGGCCACCCCTCCCAGCTTGGTGTCATCAGCAAATCTGCTGAGGGAACACTCTGTCCCCTCGTCCAGGTCATTCATGACTGTGTTGAATAAGACCAGACCAAGCACTGACCTTTGGGGCACACCACTAGATACAGGCCTCCAACTAGACTCTGCACCACTTATCACAACCATCTTTTAATTAGTGGAATTAATATAGCCCTTCACCCCTATGCATCCAGGCTATCCATATGGAAACCTCCTGACGCTGTGGAGACATGGGAACATGAGGTCTGAGCAGGCTTATCTCCATCAGCCCACTGTCACTGGCCAGGACTATGGTGGTCCCATCTTCATTATGTTAATGGCCATTAGCCAACCCCTCTGAAAGGCTGTGTCTTTCCCCAATTGCAGGGAGTGGTGGAGATTTGACCTTCAACAATCTGGAGATGCATTAGCCTCTCCTTGAGCTCAGCAATGGCCTCAGCCTCCTGCTTAGGAGGTGGCTAGGAGACATTGTGCTTGGTGAAGGAAGGTGCAAGGGGCGGGGGGAGAAGACTACCAGGATGAGAAGTGCTCCCGCAGTCCTGCTTTTTCCCTGTCGATTCTCTTCTTCAACAGGTTGAACATGCTGTGTGGATCCTGGTAGGGGCACTGAAACATCTCCCTTCTCTTCTCAGTGTTTATTTTCACAAGCCTTTAGATGCCTGTCACTGAGATCAGAATCCCTTTGAAACGTGGTGAAATTAGCCAACACGATGGGAGAAAAGAAAGAGAGACAGGCAAGCTGTGAGATCACACCAAGTTCATTTATTTAGGAACCCAAATACAATTTTGAAGCCAAATTAAAATTTCTTGTTGTTACGGGAAGTGCCTGAACAGACAAAATGAAATGTTGCTTGGCAGGCTCTGATGGAATCTGCAAGGTTCTGGTACAGATTCAGGAGGATTTATGGAATTCCACTTTTTCTTTCTCCTTGTTTTTCAGGAACACGTGCCTACCTGGCTGCAGAACACTCACATTTACAACTGGCCAAAGAATAAGAAGAACATCCTTTTGCGGTTACTGAGGGAGGAGGAATACATTGCTCCTCCAGTAGGACCTTTACCGACGCTCCAGGTTGTGCCGTTATGAACGTTATTACTTAAAGTGCAGGAGAAGCAGTTGTTAAAGGGTTGTTCTTGGCAGGGAGCCAACACTCTTCCAGATGGCTCTTTCTGATGACAGAAGACACTCTTTCTGCTAAAGGAATTGGTTGTCTTGGGTAACTCAGGCTCGGCTTGTTCTCTACCATGTTAAACATCTATTTCTGAAGCTGATGGGGCAGAACTCTCTTCTCTAGATTTTTAAATAAGCTGCAAATGGAAAGGATGCCCGGTTTTATTTGAACATCTGTTTTTAACATATTCCTTTATTAGTCGATATAGCAAACAAATACCAGAAATAATGTTGCAATAAGTATAAAATAAAAATTACGTCCTCCTTTGTGCTCAGGGTTTCTTTAAAGACATTCCTGCCTTGTATAGCATTACCGAACACTTAATTTGTATATACACTATTAAATATATTGGCCTTTTGTAAGGCAACCTTATATATTGCGTCAGCTTTTACTATTGCTGGGAACAACGGAGGAATGGTAACTGTTGGGTAACGCAAGTTTCCCTTAGCCTGTCTTGCACAAAGACACTGTCTTCAATTAGAGGACTCTCAGATCTGAAATCTCTGGAGTTCCATTTCCTTACGGCTCGGCCCCTCACACCTTCAGCGTGTTGCAGCAACAGTCCACAAAGGAAGAGCTAAACGCACGACTACGTGTGTGCCGTCAGTACCGTGGAACGCTACAGTATATTTTAATAGCAGGCTTTAGTTTCATGACTGCTCTTCAGCCCTTATATAAACCAGAGCGTGTCAAAGGACAGTTGGCATTTGGAAAGCCAGCCATTGTTAAGAGAAATAACATTTGACTCCTACAACTTGTATGCAGTATGGAACAATAAAATAAGCAAAGATGTTGGAGAGCCACAGGGTGTTGGCAACCAGGAGGGCTCAGCAACATCACATCTGCTAAAATTTGAACTCTTTTTTTTACAGAGCATGTAAGTACGTCTTTGGTGAGGGTTCTTTCTGTTTTGCTGGGGTTTTTTTAAACTGCCTTAACCTTACTGAGGTAACAGTGGACCCTGTTGGCTTAAAATCCTGCAGCCCATATTCTTCAGAGTGGTCGTGCAGGAATGTCCTGCTCTGACAAAGGGCACTTCATGCCTGCTCAATGCAGGCTCTTTCCAAGATCCTCCTCGGAGTTATTATTTCTTACAGAATGACCCAAATACAGCTTTGTAAAACAGCACATCTATTTGGCAGCCTGAAAAGTAAATTAGCCCAGAAGCTGATACTCCTATTACATTACCCAAATTATTTAATTAGCTTTCTGTGAAGGTGGTGCCAGTGTGGTGTGTTGATGTGTGCTTTGTGGTGCTCATGAGAAACAACTGAAGAACCACAGTGCAGATACACTCAGATTTTCCTTTAGCAGGCTTCTGCATAAAGAGTTGCAGCTGTTTAAGAGAACTCAGAGAAGGGTGTATCCAGTGTTGTTGACTCTTATAATCTGAATTGTAGTATTTGCTGTGTTTCTTACAACTCTGATTTCTAAAGCGAAGCTCAATAACTGAAATGGGCTAATACCTGCCACGCCGGCAGCCTCCTGACAAGGCACAATAAAATTGTGTTAGGTCGCGGTACCTCTTGTTACCTACTTGCACGTGGGGAGCGGAGGTCCATTTTCCATCTGATAAAATGAAAAACTAAGCTTCCAATTAAGAAAATAACTTTCTAGTAGATGGTGACAAGCCTAAAATCATGACAGATATCCTTCTTAAAAGGTCAACACAGTGATGGCAAAAGGAGTGGGATGCAGGTACCTAAACAGTGACTTTTAGGGTCACTTGGAGAGCCCTGCAGCACTGAGCCTCCAGGTTGAGCAAGTCTCCTGAACTGCTGTGGCAAATCTGCCAGCTCAGTACAGCTGTCTCTGGTGCTGTAAGATACCTGAAGTGTTGGAACGTGGTGAACTAGTCTGTCTCGAATGGCTTCTGAGCCCCGTAGCCAATTTCTACCACATTTAATAGGGAGAAGCTCAAAGACACCAAATGCCTATGCGTTTCATGGAAATCATTCCCTGAGTGAAGAGCTGGCCCCAGACCTGCACGCCGCGGAGGGAGAGGCAGCGGGGGTCAGGCCCGCGGAGGTGGCTCCCCAGAGGTGGGCAGCTGGCCAGCCAGGGCGCAGAGCCCTCACAGCTGGCCACCCTGCCCCTGCGCAGGGCTGGCAGGGGGCTGGGAGGGCTTTCGGGGCGCGCAGCCTGGGTAAGTAAATCCGTAGGGAATGAGGCTGTGTCAGTTCTGCAGCTTGCAAAGCAGCGTATTAGGGAGAGCAGTTAAGCTTTCAAAATGATTAGCGAGGCTGGGTAGTAAATTCCTTTCATCATTTTGGCTGTCATCCTAAAATATGTGCTCTAGATTTACCACAGATTTGCTTGGTTTGGGCCAGGGAATTTCATTAAGTAACTCCTGCATCATGTGATACACAAGGTTGCATTAAATGCTCCGGTGATTATTTCTATTCTTCTGTTTCAATGATCCTTTTCTGAAAAAACAATGCTAGCAGAGTGAGGAAGAAAAACTAAGCATTGGTGTTTAGGAAGTACAAAGAGCCCAATCTATTTAACTGCTGGGGCATTATTTTCTTTTAATTGAATAACAATTCCCAGGATTCATTGATCTTTACATTAGTTAGAGCATCCTACAAGGACAGAAACCGTGATGGGGAGAGTGTGAGTAATGAGCTAGAAGCCTAGTGAATCATTTCCCCTAAAGCTTTGTATTTGTAGAGAGACAGATGGTGGGAGCTGTGAAGAGGGAGAGGGAGGAGAAAAGCCGGTTTTAGCAAACAACAAAAGTAGGGATAGAGGACAGTGAAAAAAAAAGAAATTATCAGCAGGTAAGGGAGAAGAAGAGGCTGAGAAAACACCGACTGTTTCAAAACTAACACGTTAATGTTAAAATGGGGTAGGGTTGAGGGAAAATATAGGAAGGAAGTTACAGAAAACAAGAGCTTTGTGGCCGAGAGGGGGAAAATTTACCAAGAGCAACCTTAAAAATGTATGTGTAGATGAATTCTTGAGTCAGGTATTAACTTTATGTGCAAATAATGGAGAAGTAGCTGAAAGTATGCGAGTATTGCTCCCGCAGGCTGGCAGGTAAACACAGAGGGAAAAGGTATCACCTGAACGACAACAGCAGCGCCGGGGGTTTGGCTCAGAGCACCTATGCATTTGCAGGAGGTGTGTGAGAGAGGAAATGCACCATCCCTAACATGGAAGATTAGAAGCAAAGCAAGAGAGTTACATACTTAACGCTGGGATGAGTGCAGCATTAAGGCAGAGACAGGGATCTTTGAGAAAGATGACATTAATGCACGTGAAGAATTTTTTATCGAAGTCACCTGTGTGACAAAAACACAGTTGTAAAGTTTTTATCCCACAGTTGAGCTAGATCGGCCTCTCCAGCAAGGGAAGGGTACGGTGCTTCTAGTAGAAAGTTAATCCAATAAAGCCATGCTTGCAAGACATGAAATCCTGCTCAGTTTCTGCTGGTAGGCTCTTAACTGCCATCATTTGGTGCCGTTTAAGAAAATAAAGCAGCAGACATCCCTGCACCCTCTCTGGGACCAGCAGCAAGGCAGATAACAAAGATGGCTCATTACAGCAGCTCCACTAAGGGCACGTAGCAAGGAGCATGCCCTTCCCTTGTCTCCAGCCAGTGACCGGGCTGCAGGTTCTGGTATCTTCATAACAGCATCAGTCTGGGCAGCAGACTTTGGTGGCGTGGTCAGGGGAGCTCCGCAATGAGATGTACTGATGGAGGAAAAGGAACAGTTGCCACCATTTATCAAGCTTCTGGGTTGTTGGATTTGAGGCACTGGTAAAGCTGAGGGGGTATCTGGTCTTTAAAGGAAGGAGGGGGAGAAGGGGGAGCTACGTGGCCTCACAGTGCAAAAGGTCTGTTGTGCCAAAGAAGGAAAACACGTCTCGGAGAGTCTCCTCGCCCTCAGTGCACAGAACAGGTGCACGTTATCTTCCAAAGCAAACATCTCTCTCATTACGCTTTGGCTTTAATTTAACAGGTTCTCCCATGCCCACACCTGCGGGAGTCTGCTGCTGTTTAGTGCGTGTTTGGGAAACTGATCCTGCCTGGNGAAAGCACTGCTGTAGTACTGGCTTCGCAGTACTGATGGGCTGGTGCCGCTCCCTCTCCCTGGTCCCCAGCACGGGTCTCCCGAAGCTCAGGGCTGGCACGCAGCACATCAGCATGGTTACAAATCTCTGCTGTGTCACTCCTGCGCTGCTCACAGGGGTCCCGGCAGCCAGCACAACTGGCACACGAACGTCTCACGACAGCCATTGCAAAGCCCTCGCTGAGACGCCAGGCCTTCAGCCGCACACCTCTCACACCCCACGCGATGCTACTGTAATGAGCGGAGCAAAAACGATGTCTACATTTGTGTGATACTCGTATTAAAACAGGTATTGCTAACAGCACGAGGCGTTCTCCGGTCTGTGGGAGAAGAACGTCTGGAGCGAGCGGAGGCGCCCGTTGTGTGCCCGCTGTGAGCCACGGTCGCAGACGGGTGCTGGATGCTGCCGCCCACCAGACCAGGCCCTGAGACGCCAGCCTGCAGGAGGAGGCACCAGAGCAGCCGCCTCTCCAGCGCCGGTTCTAAATTAAGCCAGGAGTAAGCGGGAAGAGCTCAGCCCCACTCCAGCCTTCGCAGGCTCAGAGCGCTGCCCCAGCCCGATCACGGAGCCGTGCGCAGACCACCAGCTGTGTGTCCCTGTCTGCGGCCAAGATCATTTGTAAACAAACAAAAACCCATCTAAAACTACGTTTCCCAGCCTGACCAGACCTGCCAGCTAAGCTGCGTTTCAAGGGCTTGCTGGTGTAGATGGGACCAGACAAACATAAACGCACATATCCTCCAGCGCAGCTCTGGGCACTGCACGCCGTCGTGCAGATCTCTGCAAACTGGAAGAAACGCCACCAAAAGCAACGGCACAGGTTTTTGCTGAACGTTTGCTCTTCACTGAAAGGTATCAGGGACTTCTGCAGTTTCCAGAGAGGGTTTCCACCTAACCCTCGGGTCAGGGGAGCTTTGCAGCAGCTTCTGCAGTCGCCAAGCCCATGGGGCTAATGGACGGATCCAGGGAATCTCGGAGAAAACACGGATGCACCCAGCGGGTGTAAATCCCTGCAGCACTGGCTGTTACGGAAGGGGGAAAGGGATGGCCCAAAGGGAATGGGTGAGTTCCCAGCACCTAGTTTGTAGATTGGGCAGATGAAGTCCTCTCTGTTGCATCATACCAGTCTTCTAAGGCGGGGAGGGGTGGGGAGGGAACACATGCTGTGGGAAAGCCCCAGAGAACCACAGAAGTGTGGGCTTTCTGGGGCTGCCGAAAGAGGTACTGTTGTGGCAGACACTGGACCAAAAACATTGATTAGAATAGTGAATAATTAAAACAGATTTCTAAAAAATCACGACGAGCACGACCTGCAGTGAGCTCATTCTGGCTGAATTTCATACTTTGGATTTTCCACTTTTTTTTTCTAAAGAAATGTGTTCTGGAAGTACTGTCTTGGAGGCTTTCTTCAAAGCTCCCTTGCTTTACTTGGGCTGACTGTTCTTACAACGTGTCTGTTCTGTTTTTCATCAGCTGCCTCCAGTGAAAATCTGCTAAATGCGGTGCTTTGTGACTGGCACGTTCAGCACTGCGATGCTCTCACGTACCGGCCCCGGGATTTCCAGCAAGCAGCAGGTGCTGCAGCCCACTGTTAAACGCCTCCAGTCTTCAAAGGAAGCGATTTAGTGAGAAAGACTTCTAAAGAGGTAACACTACTGGGGATTGAGTTCAATGGCCCAGGAGCAGCGCTAAGGAGTCTTTCATCCCTAGGCTGGGAGAGGGAATTGAGCCCAGCCTGGCACTGACCAAAGCCAGCTGGGTTAGTGTCTGGTAGCATCACTTCAGTTCGCAGTGGGCGTTGTGCGCATCTCACTCGCACGTGTGAATGCACGCAGCCTGATGCACACAACACCCGTCATACTCTTCCTCCCAGACCGTCCCTCCAAGCAGGTTGTGCAGAGACACCGAGATCCAGCCTCAGCATCGATACGGGCACTAGTGGTTCCTGATGCCGAATTAACAGCACCAGCAGACAACTGCCTGTTTCTCTTTACGGCAGACTAAAGACATCCCTACCAACAGTGTTTCCAAGATGCTCTGTACAGGCTTTCCCCATGTACAGGGCAGTGGGTCAGGCACTGGAAAATCATTTGGAAAGCAGAAGTTTTATTCTCCCCTTTACTACCGCATTGCTGCAGACAGCAGAAAGTTACCAGCTCGCTCCGCTCCAGACTCCTTACCTAAGAAGCTGAGATGAGAGCAAACTGGCCACTTAGGTAAAGTTATTGGAGACTTACTGATTAAAGTACTATGCGCATACCAACGATATTTGTTTTTATGGGTCCATTCTCCTCCCAGCCTTACACAAAACACACTTTTTTCTTGAAGCGCCAGCTGTGTAGAAGCTGAAACAGCAGAAAGCCAGCAGTAACGCTGTCCCAAAAGAGAAGTGAAGGGGGACTCTTAAATAGGCACAAGAGAAACTCAGCAGACAGGGAGTATGATAAAGAAGTGAGAAAGAGGACGGGAACTATACTGTAACAAAATTCAATGAAGTAGCAAAACTAACCAGCTAGCAGAGATGCATCTTTTTTGGCTTCATGCTTTATTTTAAAAGAGGTAAAATAATTCAGCATTTACTATTTTTAAAATGAAGAGGCAAAAGACAGCAAAACAGTATTTTCCTCCAGGCTTCTGTGTCCTGTTTTAACTTGTTAGTTGGAAACCAAGCAACTAAAGCAGCGCAGTCCCTCCTGAGGACACAGTTATACCGATGCCAATCGGTGTATCAGCAGTCAAAAAGACCGACAGCTGCACCAAGACAAGACAGCCAGGTAGAAAGCACATGGAAAACAGAGAGGTTTCGGAAAACAAAGAGGTTTCCTCTAACACAACGAATGAAAACTGCACATCTCAAACCCGCACATCTGTTGATTGATTCAGTCCAGGTGCCTTACTCACTGCAGGCTGGAGTCAATTAGGACTAATTAACAGGTTGAATTTTAAAGCTCGGGGCTGGATGGACTTTGGCATTGGAGAGACGGGTTTCACTGCTCCCTCAAAGCCGTGCCTGGACAACGGTGTGAATTTTGTGACCTGCTTCACTGGAGCTACACTAGGGAAAAAGCATCATCCCCATCAAACCAGCTTGAGGTTTTTTGTCTCTGTTGCCCGTATTTCTCAGTCCTGCAGGCTTCCCTGTGCATGATGACTTACAGAGTAGCTCGTCTTGAACTGCCCAATGCCCTTTGTCCCAATGGCAGTTTCTGGTCCCTCTGGAGATCCACAGCAGGCTCAACCTGTGTGTCCCTATACAAAATCAACACTTGGTCTGGTGTGACCTTGTACTGCTTTCACATGAGCTTGGGAGGTGAAAAAAGAGGTGTAGCATAGCAGCACTATTGTATGGAGACAGGGTGGTGCTTGGGAAAATTATCCAGGGCATTTCTACATTAAGGTTAGTCCAAGCATACATCTGTGGTGGTACCCAAACTGGTCTTTAGCAGATAGAAAGAAGACAAGCCTTTACGAGATACTGCCTGTGAAACAGCAGCAGTGAGAAAATCCAGTGAGTGCCAGGAAATCTGCTGTCCCATTGCTTGTGACAGAGCTCAGTAAAATCAGTGTCTTTAAGGAGGCAGAGCAGCCCTCAACCTGCCTGCCCCTGTGAGCAAAACAGTTCCTGGTACATCACAGGGAAACACATTTTATCCTACCAGACATACGGTGTACAAACACAGGCTGCAAACAGCACGTCTGCGAGCTTCTAGCTTGTCAGACAAGTCTCAGTATCTGAAACCCCAGCGCACGCTGAGATTTAGCAGGCTTTCAAGGCATTTTCCATTAGCCCAGATACCGGCTCTGCTACTACTATGCAGTATATGTGCTATCGCCTGGCTAAAAACATGGTCTCAGTTCTGATTTCTCTTTTTTCTCACGTTTCCATTAGTTAACCTCTAATCAAAAGAAACAAGTAATTTCTCCTGTGTTATCTGTCTTTTACAACATCAGAAGCAGCCATGTAGATAGCTGCTCTGTGCCTAACGCTGAAAACCAGAAGGCTGTCCTTACGAGGCGCTTACAGTCTGACTCTATCTGGGATTTGAGGGGCTAACTAAAATCCTTTGCAAATTATCTGTCACTTCTTTGTAAGCCCTGCTTCCTTTCTGCACATCTGAATTTGGACTGGGGATAATGAACTTCCTGTATCATAGACCGGGACACAAGGAAAGTCATTGTACACTCACCAAGGCAGAGTGTATCAGTAAGTAGCTTACAAGGCAGCTCTGAAGGGTCTTGTTAGAATGACTGATTCTCTGAGTTTCAGTGGTTTGATTAAGTGGGTCATGTGATAAACACGTATAATGAACTTCTTCAGATGCTGCCAGGGGAAACCCGGCAGATAAAATGCTGAATCCCACGGCATTGCTCTCCGCATAACAAACTGATTACAAAGACGGAAAAATCATGCAATTCACTGGCTGCTTCTCCTACTCAGGACAGCACAACAGTGTTATACAATTTTCTCTCTGCTGTCCCAAATTAAAATATCCTTGCTACTAAATCCAGTTCAAACTAGTGCAATTTTCCTACTACTACTCACCAGGCAGATTACAGCTAAATGTAACCACTTGCGAGCAAGTCTCGTCACGCTTCTGAGTGATTTCTTTCTTATTAAAGGAAACAAAATAGAAAAACTGCAACCAAACAAAAACTGAGCATAAGCTCACAAGTGACATGCTAGTTTGATTTGTTTACAACACAAAAATCTAAGCCAACCTGAATCACCGCAGGGTAAACCTCCTTGCATTGGCGAGAGTGACAGAGGTCAAAGAGCAGGCCACGTTCAAGAGCATTCCTTGCAGTGTCAGCCAGTCCTGTAGGACCAACAACAAGGGTAAGATACCACCATCGGCTGTGCCCCCTCCTCAGCCCCAGTTAGCAGCTCATTGTTTCTCCTTCTGAGCAGCGCAGCCTCTCATCTTTATCCGTCTCTCCCAAGTTGTCTCCACGTAACAAGCTACGGTGCCTCTGCAAAAGGCATCCTGGCTCAGGGACGAAGCACAGGATGCACTTGTTCTGCCCCATCAGTCAGCATAAATTATGGCACAGCTTCTCCAAGGACAGCGCTGTATCCCTGACTCACGTGTCAGCTGTAGGACGTGATGGATGGGCTGCCTGCAAGACAGTCTTCTCCAGGTCCTGGGACTGGGATGAAGTAAAGACCCCCAGTAGCCTCTGCTCCCTGAGCAGCAATACCCACGTGCTCCTGCTACAGTGGGCAATAGTTGTTCATGTGTTGGGCTGGTCCAACACCTGATTCAAGTATCTGTAAAGGCTCTGCTACGCTCTGCTGGAACCTTCAGGTCTCAGGGTAGAGAGGGCAACTGTTCCAACTGGGTGTGGTACTGCTGTCAGGGAGCATGTGGAGACACACACAAGTGCAGGGCACTAAGTGAGGTAACTGGTTTTACTTGGGACCCTTAATTCAGCAAAGGGGTGGCGGGGGCATGGATGACACCCTCCCCTTTAGCTACTTACTGACACTGGGTTTCCCCCAGCCCAGATCCCAGACTTTACGAAGCAGCAGCTGAGATAGCAGAAGTTGCAAAGCCAGCCCCTGGCAATGCCTGTCCTCAGGCTACCTCACTCCCCAGCACCCCATGGAGTAATCAGCTCTTTAGGGTCACTCGGTGGATCACCTTAAAGGGAATTGATTGCTTTGGGAGTTCAGGTGTCAGGAGAAACAAGGAGGTAAAGGGTGGTAAACAGCAAGTTACCTCAGCAGTTCTGCCCTGCATGTCACCAGTAGGTCTGACATCTCTCCATGGTGCACAGTGGAACCAAACTGGCAGTGCTAATTCCTCCACTGCACCTACAGCCCTCGCATTTCCATCCTGCTCTGCAGCCGTACAGCACAGGGCAAGCGTGCCCAGCCTGGCTCAGAAGTGCAGTCACGTGTACATCAGGAATAGAGAGCCTGTACGGCCAGAAGGCTGCCTTCGCACAGCACTCTGGAGAACGGATTTGGTTATGGCTGGCATCTCGCTGTGCTCCCCACTCCGTTTGCTTCTCACGCACCAGAGCAGCCCCACATCACCTGTGCTTTGTACTGAGCGGCGTGTTACACCATCTCGCTGACTACCAACGTACTAAACCACTGCACAGACACGGAGACAACCTTGCAAGTGAGACCCTGTGCTTGCAGTCTGCAGCAACACTAGAGCTGGCCCGAAGGCAAGCCTCGGAGCATCCCTGAAGTACAGGACTGACATACTAACACGCTATGTGGGATGACAGGCTCATCACACCTAGTACAGCTGTTATAAAGAGACCTAGGGAGGAAACATTTGCCAGATGAAGAACACGTACATGAATATCAAATGAATCAGAGCATCAGAGAGGTGGGGGGGTGATGCCTTGCTCCCTGGCTTGACCCATCAGAATATTTATCCATCAGTTCTGTTTTGAGGAACGGTCCAGTGGTTATGGCACCTCATGGAAGTTCTAGGGGATGATAAAAACTGTATTTTTCTCAAGCAGTCAACCTGTAAATACAACTGCAGTTTAAAATGTACATCAAGCTTTTTACATCAGCTTTCCTATGCACCATTACTAGTCACTAAGTTTCCCCAGGTCATGCTATTTGTCCATTAATGGGATTGCACAGGTGTAATCAAAGGGATAATATGATACCAATCAGCCCTCATCAGTTGTGATGGCATGTGAGAGAAAAAGCCTTAGCTTGATTTATTTTACAGTCAAAGGGAATTCATGCATCTAGTAGTGAGAAAAAAGGTATCTTTAAAACATGCTTTCTCTGCAATCAGTAAGAATCAATAACTGCAAAATTACAACACTGCTATCTGACTCAGTCATCAGAGAACAACGGAATTTTAATTCTGTAAATCACGTGAAAGTTTGCTCTTCAAATTAGTTTGTTTCCTCTTGACAAGGAAGACTCCTGGAAATGTTGGCTCATTGTCCTTAATCACATTTTGGCATTTTCAACTGAATATACTCCCCCAAAGCACTCCCCCTTCAATTCCACTTGCAAATTTGGTATTTCAGATTAGGTATGGATGTTGGACATGAAAGGATTTTTCTCCCCCACTTCGCACTTAAAACAATTCAGGTAGAAATCATGTAATTCTGGGAAGCAACTAAGAAGGAAAAAAGCTAGTATGTTTTATATGTTACATCCATGCGTCCCAAGCTCTGTGGGCCCAGTTTTAAATAACTGAACCCCTCAAATTCCCCAAGAACTAGAGGAGACTTTTGAAAACAAGAGGCATGCGGAGGCTAGGTATTCCATATAGAAAATCAGACTACAGGACTCCGTTTCCCACTCATCTAGCACCACATAATCCTATTACAAAGGCCAATTGTGAGACTTTAAGTATTTAGGAGCTGAAGAGCATCACTAAGCATTAAGTAACATTTCTTTCTGACTTACTAATCTTTAGGATGTCTCCTCCTTCTATATGATAAAACAGATAAAGGTATTTGTGGTTTAAACCACAGACGCTAACCTGTCCACAATCTAGTCTGAAACTTTGAATTAGATCAATTTGGAGTACCATTCGGTGGCTGCTTTTTTACTACGCTCATACTTGTACGTATTAAATATCATCCACAGATTTCCTGTGTAGGCCTGTCCCCAGGGACTGAAAACCTGGTGTACACAACTCATAAATAAAGCTAGTGAGACACCAGCAAGAAAAAGCATAGCATGCTTCTGGGAATCACTCCAGGAAAATAAATATGCAAGATGGCACATCACCCTACACAAAGCTGGCAAAGGTAAAATAACATTTGGGTTTGATCATTAAGGAAAATAAAATAATTCTGTGTTCATATGTACATGCTGGTCTTCCACTGAAACAAAAGGGCAAAGGTAAGAGCGGAGTTTGACTGACAGGAGAACAAACCTGCTGGTAACAGTTGTAGAACTAAACTGGGGAGTGGGGGATCAAGTCTGAATTTGATCCCTGGCTTTCAGAAAACCCATGAATTCTCTACAAAAGACCACCATCATTTAGGTCCTATGTCTGCATTTCACGGCTCTTTCCATGGCATATGCTTGCTTTTAGGACCCTAAATTCTAGGTGTACCTTTCCCTCAACAGCCCCAATGCATGACTCCATGCAGTAGTATCAAGACATGGTACGGAGCAAAAGAGGAACAATTCTCTGCCTTTCCTATAATGAGTCTGGTCAAACACGCCCTCCCATTTCCATCTGTGCTTTACCCTTTTTTTTCCTTGAGAGTAGGATATTACATTTATTGGCATTGCATCTTTCCTCAGAGCTTATTCTTTTGCTCCCCTTCTGCTCTGCTCTCATTTTCCCAATCTTTTCTACTTTTTTGTAGTCTCCTGAATCTTTCTTTTCGTATCAGGCTTTGCACTATCTCGTCCCCAGCTTTGCTTACTGTTACATATTGTCCTGGTTTCAGCTGAGAGAGAGTTAATTTCCTTCACAGCAGCCAGTATGGGGCTGTGTTTGGGTTTGTGCTGGAAGCAGCGCTGATAGTGCAGAGATGTTTTTGCTGTTGCTGAGCGATGCTCACACAGAGCCAAGGCCTTTGCTGCTTCTCGCACCGCCCCACCGGCGGGATGGCTGGGGGTGTGCGGGGAGTTGGGAGGGGACAGACAGGGCAGCTGACGCCCACTGACCAAAGGGACATTCCATACCATATGGCATCGTGCTCGGTTTATAAGGGGCTGGGGGGAAGAGGAAGGGGGGGCAGCGGCATTTGGAGTGATGGCGTTTGTCTTCCCAAGTCACCATTACGCGTGACGGAGCCCTGCTGCCCTGGGGATGGCTGAACCCCTGCCTGCCGTGGGCAGTGGGGAATGAATTCCTTGTTTTGCTTTTGCTTCACTGATTAAACTCTTGTATCTGAACCCACGAGTTTTCTCACTTTCCCTCTTCTGATTCTCTCCCCCTTTCCTATGAGGGGGCCTGAGCAAGCGTCTGCGTGGTGCCCAGCTGCTGGCTGGGGTAAAACCACGACATTTATGAAACACTGAATGAGTTCAAGCCACTGTATATCAGGTATGACAATATGATTGCACAGAAATCATTATTATTTAAGGGAAGAATCGGCAGAAGAGATATCCTGCAACTACGCAGATTGTAGACAGATGTCTACCTGTGTTTTGGTTGGCCGTAATTTGGAAACTGTAGTACAGATTTCTTCCAGAGCAAATGTGATGTGTTCTTGCCGATTTTTATTTTGTTGTGGATTGGTCCATATTTCTGCTTTTAGGGATGAAGGCTTACCGTTGTCTTGTAACTGTACCTGGTGATGTGTGTGGATAATTTTGCTCAGGTTCTTAAGTAACATACGTGACAGTAGAATTGCACACTTCCTGTGAAGATACAGCTTTAAAACAAGCTATTTATTAGAAATTAATTACAAAGTTTTAAAATTTGGAGTTTAAGGATAATAATTTACGCTATTCCAAATATGTTTTGTTCAGGTACTCTTACTGTTGCTTTCTGTGTGATTTTAAAAATTGCCATATCCTGCGTATGATTGAACATCCTTATGCTATCAGATCTCACTACGTTGTCCGCACAGAGAACCTGTAGGAAAGCTTTTTGTGCCTCCGATGAAAAGTTACTGATGATATAGCAACAGGAGTTCGATGAGAGGTATATACGCGTATCTGCTGTTGCACATTTGCAATCCTATAAGGATTGTAGGGCCTGATATACCTATATAGCACATGTAAGCCTTGAGACTCCTTGAGATTTGAATTTGGGCAATAGCTCAGTGCACCTTATGTGTATAAGAATCCCAAGTGTGCACAAAAAGAGAATGGGGGCTGTGTGGGATAGCACAGAATCACAGAATGGTTTGGGCTGAAAGGGACCTCAGAGATCATCTAGTTCCAACCCCCCTGGTATGGACAGGGACACCCTACACTAGACCAGGTTGCCCAAAGCCCCATCCAACCTGGTTTTGAACACTGCCAGGGATGGGGCCTCCACAGCTTCTCTGGGCAACCTGTGCCAGTGCCTCACCACCCTCACAGTGAAGAATTTCCTCCTAATGTCTAATCTAAATCTATCCTCTTTTAGATTAAAACCATTGCCCCTTATCCTATCATTATCTACCCGAGTAAAGAGCCCCTCTCCAATATATGCACACATCTAGCACTGATCAATTACTGATAGGTAACTCATTTTCTGTTCTCCTGGCAGTTATCTGTATGCAATACAGATCCATATTTCCACCACAGTGTACTCAATAGCAATCACTAGTTTCTTCCACAGCAGACTCAAGTTCTTGGAAGGTTGTGGCTGAAACGACGCTTTATGTTGTATCCCATCACGAGTTGTTATGTACTCTAAGTAACATCTGTTAAAGAGGGAAGACAGAGCTTCAGGTTGATGCTCTGTAGATGTCTAAGATAAATAATTTTCTTGGTGAAATTGCCAGCACAGATGCTGCTCTGACAGCATATGATCTAACGGTTTACCTGGAATTGCCGTTACAATCTTAAAACAGACTTCAGTCTGGAAAATAACTAGGCAGGAAAAGTCAAGTGAATATCTTAAAATACTTCACTTTTTGTAGTTAACAGGGTACCTGTTAGATCCCAAGTGTGGAGATGACTCTGTCTCCATCAGTCAGATGTTTCCAGGTTTGAGGGAAGAATACAGGGATTGGCTGTACTTCTCTCTCACTCTTGTCACTGAAGTGATGGCCCCCAGGAGGTCATCCTAGCTGACAGAAGTCATCAAAAGCATAAAATTTTTGTGAAGGATAGGGACTCCTGGGAGCTGATGGGCTCAGGCACAGGTTCCAATCTGAGGTGGGAGAACAGCCATCCAGCATGCAGGCTATGAGAGGGAACAGCTTTAAATACAGATATCAAACAATTTCTTTCTTTGGTGGCTCCAAATGCAGGAAGTCCCTAAGTTCTACAGATACTCTATTCAGGATATCTGGAAACCAGGACTCTTTTGGCAAGTGGAGATTAAAAAGGTTAATTTTGCTGAGTCTCACTTGATTTTGCCAAGTAATCTGGGAATTAGAAGGGCTCAAAGGTAAGTATAAAAGGAAATGGCTATGGAACATGGAAATCATTGTCATCTTGACCTGTGCTCTGAAGATGTCCATTCAGGGTAACTATTTTGAGAAGATGCCTTCAAATGGTTTTGATTTCCTGTCTGTGTTTTGAAGAGGAGTGCCTGCTGAAATCTTTTACCCAGCTATTCTGCAGATTAAGCATAACACAAAAAAAGATTTTATGCAAGTGCCTTAATTTAATTTCTTCCTGGCACAGATGCCACATTCTCACACTATTGACATGAAGCTATATAGGATCGCTAACAATCATGATGGCTTTTCTGTTTTGGATATTTGTCTACTGAAAACTGGTTTAAAGGTCTCACTTAACTGTATAGAAGCCATTCCAAAACTATTAGATGACAACAACATTCTTCCATGACTTCAGTGGTATCAAGATCTAACCTATATCCTGTGAGTTACCCATTTCCTACAGGAAATTAATCTTTGCTACTATCATATAACAGAATAGCAACCACCTATTCTGCACTAAAATATTTGTCTGCTTTCTAGTGTTTCAGTCTAGCAAGCATAATTTTCCTGAATTGACAGTATTTTTAAAGCGGTAAGGCTTCTGTGGTTTGAAGAAGTCAAAGGGAAGTTCAGTGTCTGATTCAAAAGCAAACTTCTTTGCAACAATGTGCAAACTGATGGATTTCTCTAGCTCACTGTCTCCAACAAGTTAAAAAAAAAAGAGAGATGAATTAATATGTATTTGTGAAATATTCAGCAATCTTCCCGCTTGACTTGTAATAAACTGAGTGATGTATTTTGGGTTTGCTTTTTAATCCTCAGTACTTGAAAGTTCCATCTCCCAGGGGAAATGAGACCACCACAGCTATGCCTACACTGCAATGGAACAAAAAATCCTTGGGACTAGAAGAAGCAAGCACGGCAAATTCTGTACCCCCTCTCCCCAAGACCAATCCACTCCAGATACACCGTGGCAGCAATGAGAACCAGCAGACTGCTTGTGAACATTAGCATGCTTGTGCTACCCACCAGGCTCACTCTGGTACCCAGATGCCAACATGCTCTGAAGAAAAGGTCATGCGCCTGTAATCTGAGGTCAGTCCTGTATGCCTGCAGTATAAAATGTGGAGTACAGTACTTTCACTGGAGTACAGATGAAGGTCTTAAGTGATTATGCAAATGTAGTAATTATGTAAATCTAGAAGACTTAGGACAATTGGAATTTAGGCTGAGAATGTAAATGTGGACCTTGCTATCTTGCATATGGTGAGAGAATTTCTATTTTTCTGAAAAATGTAACATAGGAAAACCTCAATTCCAACACAAATCTTTACTAACAAATCAGGTTGATGGGCGGTAAAGATGTTACTAAACAGTTTTCAAGTCATATACAAATCCCTATGTTCTGAGTGCTCAACTCCTATGCCCCACACATATGTTGTTTGCTTTAGTAGACTAGATGTGAATGAAAAGAACAGCTGTGACCTCCCCTTGTACTTCCAAAGGGTTCTGACAAAAAAAACAAACAAATCCTCTTTAAGAAAAAAATTCTTCATTTGAATTCATTCATTCTGCATGTGTAAGGACCCACAGAATTATTCCACGTTTTCATGACATTCAAAATTAAGAGTGAAAAGGCAGCTAACGTAGAATTGCACACCTGTTCAAATTCCCTTTTGGAGTTATCTCTTAACATTTCAGTTATACTGCATCGTTCACCACCACTGTTTTCTAATCTCAAACCACACTCACTACAAACTGTGATGAAGTTCACGTAAGGCTCTACCTGGGCTGAAACTGTGAGTTCAGGTAATGCAGTGTCTTCTTTGTACAGCCTTTGGTTACCTAAAATATGTTATTAAAATTATTTTTCTCTTTCCATATATAATGTTAACAATTCTTTGTTGAATTGAGTGTGATTTTTAAAGCATAGTTATTAAGCTGATACAAGTATTCAGCTTATTTTAATAAATTCCCTAAAATTACTGTATCTGCACTGCAGGTTCATGTTGCTTTTATTACAACAAATTCTTTGTTCCAAATAGCTAAGGGTATATAAAAACTGGGTGCGTGTAGCTCATAGAATAATGCAAAGCCCTATATAGTCTTAGAAAGATTTAGCTTAAGTTGGTAGATGAAATAATTAATCAGTGTAAGTTTGGAATGTGACCAAAACATAATGATACACATATTTCACTGTTCAGCGCTCACAGCAATTATCGATCACCATCATCTCTTCTGTATGCCTCCTGGACTGCACACACTCCTTTTTTCCCCAGAAAATACAAATCTTCAAATACAAGCACAAGTAATGAGAATACAACAACAACAAAACAAAAAAAAAGGCCTCTGAACTCAGCTGGAGATGGAGGCTGCTGCCTCCCCACCAACAAGATGGTGTTGATCAGCTTGCCTTTCTACAAGGCAGCTGCTCCCAGCTTCTGCTAAGCTGCGTGCTCAGTATGGGATGCAGAAGAAAGGAGATATGGGTGCTGGCATAGGAGCCTGGGAACGGGGAATATTGTCGTTCATATTGGGGGGGGAGGGAGGCGAGGCAGCAAAATGCAACCAAACAATTGACTTGTGACTCACGAACACTGTGTATTTTATTTGCCTCGTTCCTGGCCTGTGCAAGTTTGATGATCTCTGTCTTTTGGTTGTCTTCCACATACTCCCACTGCTGCCTAAGCTTTCCCATGTGTCAAATGACCCAAATGTTTCTCCTCCACCGACTGTCTTCCAATCTCACTGAGCTACTCCTGTGACTAACAGGTATGTGAACAGTGTGCATTTTCCGTAACAAATTCTGCAGCTCACTGAAAACTAAAAATTAATAACAATATTTTTAACATTTAGGTAGTAGAAGAGTTTGATTTGGTGTCTACTAATTTTGTTAATTTTCATATGTAATCATATTTAAAGAAACTGAAATTATATGATGAATTACTGACATCTGTTACATTTTAAGACTGGAGTAACAGAAAAATTGTTTGTGCTTGCTGTATCACTGCCTGAAGAGACACAGGAACAGGCAAAGAAAGCAAGCAGAACATAGCTGTAGCTGGCTGTGCTCACGTAATCCAAATATTTAATAGCCAAATGTTCCTAATAATAAATAAGAATAATAATCTATTTTGTTTCAAAGGATGTATTTGAACTCCCTGGGCAAGTTTTGGCTTAAGCTTATGAGGCATGTGGTAGCTGAAAGGAAATAGACAAATAAAAGATAAACACTTACTTTCTGAATTATTTTACCACCGAAGGGGAAAGGAGAGGGCAGGAACAACCTACACTGTTCTGTACTTTGTTCTTGAAACAAGCAGAGTAACTTCCCTCGAAGCGCACACTGCAAGCTGCACAGTCCGTGGCAAGGTACCAGGCCTGGCCAGATCCCCAGATCAGCTCAGTGTGCCCACTTGGAGTCCCGCAACGGCAGCGGGCACGTCAGCTTACGGCTCAAAGGAGAGATAAGAATGTATTTATCCAGCCACAAGGATGGTGCAGTAAATCTCTTTCATTTTCCTCCACGTTCTTCAAACACAGTTGCATAAACCCAACCCACATTTCCCTCTTACTATGTGGCAAATATAATCCTCTCTCTAATAAAAAAAAATAAAAATCTGAATCTGAAATAACATGTTAAATAATTTGCAGGAATGATTAATAATTCTGCTGACTGGTAAAAATCTGGTTAGAGCAGCTAGGGTATGGTGGCTTTTTACTAGCAGGATGAAGTTTATTTGATTCTCTGTAACTGAGCGTCCTCAGTTGAACCTACCAGCCCTTTGCTGTGCAAGGATTATAACTCACGCTGCAGTTGGATCAGTCTCCACTTCTATTTTTAGTGCAGATCTTGCTCCTTATTTAGTCCTGATTGCATAGCCAGAACTGCATTCTCAGCAGCTCAGTGAAAAGCCTGCCTGTTCCATTTTATAACTTTTCCAGACAAAAAGATGGGAAGCCTGTAGCTTTCCAAACAGTCTTATTTTAGGAGCTTGCAATACAATACAGTCCAAGACCCAAGGGCCACATGAATCCCCACTGAAATACTATTGACTTTCCTGGAGTTTACACAGCAAGAATTTGGCTGCTTTTAAGTTAACTAGGATATTTTTTTAAAAAAAACCAAAACACCACCCCCCAAAAAAACACCACCAAACAAAAAAAAAACTTCTTCATTCTAAATACTTAAAAGATATTTATTGAAACAGCAGTATACATCTGGATCAAATTCTCCAGAAAACATTTTATCCTCCTTAGATTCATAGTTTATAATTCCAATTCGTGGAGGCAAGTACTAGCCAAAAAAATAAATGAGGAAAAATGGAAAATGTTGGTTTTAAAGAATCTCTTAGCAGGGATGACCACACAGAAGTAATTTTCTGACACTCAATTAAAACCGCAAGAACATTTTTGGTTTTTAACAAAGTTTTCCCACTACAGCAAAGAGTTGCTGTAATTCTGTCAGAATCAGCTACAATGCTTCACCTTCACTTCTAGGATTTGTTTCTGGAATATCTCCTTAGTCATATATACCTACTAAGTTGTACTTCCATGTGTTACACAACAGTGCATGACTAAAAACCAAGATTAAGATGATCAGGGCCATTGTGAGGCTGTAAAGACACAAAAATGTAAAAAACCTACACTGATAAGACATGTAAAATACATTTTTATCTACATGTACTGAAATAGTCAGTAAGAGATCTTCTTATTTGCATCTTACCATAACACTGAAATTACACATACCTCCAAACAGGTCTTTTATTGTCAACTCAAGATAGAGAATCATATCCTCATATGCAGAGATCTCTTCTTACATGTAACCCTAAACCCCTGCTCTCCCAACCTGCCATAAATCGCTGAGGAATTGTTATTCTCGCCAGGCGCTCAGTGATCACTGATTTCAGCCATATTTATTGTACATGTAAGAACATCCAGCACTCCTCCTGCAGTGGGGGAGGAGATTGATTGCAGACAGAAATTTCCCTCAACTTCCTTCGTATTCAGGGCTTTGACTAGTCCTTTTATGCCACACTGAGAACATAAAGGCAGATTTAAAAGAAAATTAACCGGAGGAGTAAAGAATTAAAATCAGTGAAGGGAAGGATGGACTAATATATTCTCATTGTAAATTCAGTAATTTAATTAGCCCTCAGTCAAACACTGGACAAATTACAAAGCCAATACAAAACAGAAGGGCCATAAAAATTATGTATTCAGCAGGTCTGAATTTGCATATTCTGTGTTCCCCAAATATCCCATTAATTCCGTGAAACTGGAGGGTATTCCAAATACTTGAAGTCAAATTCTGTATCTTGATTTAAGCGACACAGGTTTGAGAGAGAGAATCTGAATGCCACAAGAAGTCCTCAAGATCACTATCTCAAAGGCAGGAGGTTAGAAACTGAAAGGACTGGAAATTATCAACTGAAAACAAAAGACCCAAGTACTTGAAAGCCTGTTCATCCTAGCTGCTACCAGGAACATTGCACCCTTGTACCCTAAATGGAAACTACTGAAATTAGGGTATTTGGGATATGGAGTGTCTTCCCTGTGCTTCTCAATGTGACAGATAAAGTTAAAACTCTAACATATTTAGGAAAATATAATAAAAAAAAAAACCAAGGTGCCAATGCTTAAATCAGGGCAATGGAATCATGACGTGTCTGCCTATAAATTAGGAACAAAAATCTAAGTGTGACCATTCCAACACAAAAGTATTTAAGAACAGAGCTTTATTCTCAGAGAGCTGTGAAGGCCACTCAGATATTTTTTTCAAGATTACACTGAAAGAGACTGAACTGCACATGAAATCCCTCAGACAATGATTAAAAATATAACAAGCCACAGACTATGTTAACTTCCTTTGAGCCCTTTTCAAGAAGGGGGTTCTGAGCTGATGCATGGCAGAGGAGCCTAAGAAGATGCTGCTGAGCTGCAAGGGGCCAAGACATAGTGTGGAAATCTCTATAACTTTTGGAGAATATTCCACGTTCCAGGAAGGTCTCGAGAAATCTTCCACAGGGACACTCTAAAACTTAGAGGAAGCACCTTAAGGAATCATGACAAGATTTTTTTTTTAGCAAGCCCCTACTGCGGACTTTCTTATGAGACACCATAGCATAGTGCAAAAAGTATCAATGTGCCCACAACTACATTCTGGACATAATTTTTAATAATAAAAGTGACTGATGAATCCATTTGGAAGAAATGCTGATCTAAGTGTATATAGCTTTGTTTGTAAGTCAAAACTATAAAGAGTACCCTAACAAATGATGAGTATTTTGTGTCTGAAGTAATAACTATTTCTCTATTTTCAGTCAGGACTGACCAGTTCTGTGTTTTGAGTTAGGAAATGTGCATAACATTAAAATAGAATTATTCAAGTGCCATTTTAAATCAAAATGAAGTAGGTCACTTTGAAGTCAGCTTTGATGGACAGTTTTGTTGTTGCTGTTCGTTGGGTTTTTTTAAATGAGAGCATGAGTCTGTTCCCTCACCACCACTTAATCACTGGTAACTTTCATGAAGAGCAAACAAAAAACCTCTTTTATTTATCCATTATGTTCCTAAGAGGTGAGAACAGCTTGATGCAAATGAAAATCATTAAAGCATTCTGCACTACCATTAACTGTCTGAATATCTGTCTATGCAAATGCAGCACATAACCTAGTTAAACTGCAGCCTCATGACCTTCTGCATTGAAAATCTACACCTTATGACTCTCTTAACAGTTAAAATACTCTCTCTGACGTGCCATTGTATCAGTGCTTGGTTTGGATAGGCATGGAAATGGAGTGCAAGCCATTACACAGAAACATACTCATTTTCAGATACCCCTTTACCCTGACTGGGCAAGGGGTAACATCACAGATACAGGATTTGTAACAGTGCTACAGTATGAATAATAAGCTAAAATGTGATTGCCCAGATCTGATCCTGCACACAGTTACAGCCATAACTTCACTCAAATGAGAAGTTCCATTTAAGACACAACAGTAACGCAAAACCGTAAGTGGTTTGTAGGACTAGAGGCCTAATTAGATAGAAAACCTACTGACCTAATTCTTTATAACTCTGTACTTCGTGTAGCCGTTTATGCCCATGCCAACGGCCTACAGAACACTACCATTCTCACTACGTAGCATACCACTCAATTGACCAATATGGGTGAATGTACGGTGCTACAGAGTTTAGTCCTCCAGCAACAGAACCCAGCAACAGAAGTGCACCAGGACTCCTGCATTCTTCCTAGTGCTAACCAGAGACACACTTATGATAGCTCAGCAGGCTACAAAAGGCCATTTATTGTGTTCAGTCTGTCTCTCTCCTTGGTGAAATTTAGGTCAGTCATCAATCAGGCACAAAGTTACATCTGCTGCCTAAGAGCTTTTCTAGAACTAAGTCTTGGCAGAGGTTAAGGGTATCTCCCCTCCTTTGGGACATGTACATTTATTACATACTCTTACGTAGCAGCAGAGTGATTAGGACACTGCACTTATTCAACAGCAGCTGAAGAGGCAATAGTAGATTGGATTCTGGACCTTCTATTGCTTGACGGACATGAAACCTGTCTCCCACCTCCTAGGAGGGTGGCCCTCTCAGCAGGTGGCTGCATGTGAAGCATCTCTTACCTCCAGCTTGGGTTTTCGCCAATCAGTGCTGAGGAAGGGAAGATGTAGAGACCAAACAGAGTAAGGAAGTTTTAATCTCCAAGACCTGCTTATGTTTTTTCATGAAACAGTTATATAGCTTGCATACATAGTACTGCGTGCAGGGACTGCGGAGTCCTAAGCAAGTGCCCTTATTACTCATTTATTTGGGTGTTATGAGAAGCGATTAATGTATTTGAAGCACTTAGAAAAGACAGACATCAGTGGAACTGAGTACCTCTAAAAGCCTTGTTCTGCATTTGGCAAACTCGTACATTTACAAAGCCTTATCTGAGATACTGCTGCTCTGCCTATACTGTTTAGTAAAGTGGGACCAAGGGATAAGCTCCAACGCCGGGCTGCTCGTCACCCATGCGGTTAAGCTGCCAGCACGCTGTATGGCAGTTTATGCCCGTAACAACTAGTACCATCTGAAACACTGCTCCCACACTGCTCAGGGGACAGCATTTGGAGGCAGAGCGACACAGTGGTCTCTCTAGCGCTTTTTTATTTCACAGTATAGATGTAATACATGGTAAGGAACATTATGAAGAAGCCAAGGAAGAAATTGTGTATTTTACTGTCACAGTACAGTTCATGCCAAATCATTTGGAATTTTTAAACCTCTGAAGTAGCAGTGTTATCATTTTCTACACGATTAAATTAAGCTTTAAAAGGTTTGTTTTTATTAGAGACACAGAAATAAATTATGATAACAACAATACAGTATTTACAGAAACACTGTGCCTCTAAACATGTTCATTCATCTCGTTCTCTCTCAGAACAGAAGTAGTAAAGGATATGCTTCCAGGTAGTGCACTTTATCCCTTTTGGCAACTACTGCTGTATGTTCTCTTTATCTGAGTGAAATTTACTTCTAAACAGAACTACTTAATTTAAGAAATGCTAATACTTTCAAAGTGTGATAAAAAACCAAAGCCACTCTGGATAAGCTTGAAAAATATGGATGCTGTTGATTTCTTTTGTTTGAAATAATCAATTTCTGAAGTATTCTGGGCAAAAAGCAATTCTGTGCCAGTCAGGAAAAGAAGAAATTAGGGAACTGACTAGTATTCTTGTGCTGGAGCAATAGAGAGAAACTCAGGTTACTGGTAGTGAAATCTTTATCACAGAGTAGGTTTAAAAAGTTGCAGCTAGAACGTGTGGTCTTTAAACCTGTATTTTTTCCTCCAACAACAACTAAGTAAAGGTGGAGATTTCTTGGTGAGAAATTAAATTTCCTTCTTAAACAGATATTAAAATAACTTTACAGTGATTTTAAAAGTTTATTCATTACAGTACAAATATACAGTCTGTTTTTTAATGTGTACCTAAAGATTCACCCAGACAATGATGGAAAAAAAAACCCAATCAGGGGATTCAGGAAAGGTATTTGTCTAATGAAAGACACACCCACTTTTCTCAAAGCACAAGAGGTCTCGGCACTGAATAATTTTTGTTTCAAATGTCCAGTGCTAACACCTTATTTCAGAATGATACCATTTTGCAGACAAGTCGACAACTAAATCTGATTTACTGACAGATTCTCTTCTGTTTCCTTTTAAAGATAAAGAATGTGTTTAAAGCTGAGTGTGAGAATGTGATCACTTCTTGGAAAGTTCTTCCCTGCCTGAACAATCTAAGACTCTTTCAAAGTTATTTTTACAGCATAATCATTTCCTATTTTTCCTTGTGTATTAGTACTTTCACTCAACAATCATTTTCTTTGAAAAACAGCATGGTCCTAATGCAAACACATCACATAATTACTAGAGAAAAAAGAAGGAAATGGGTCAAAAGCGTAAGTCCTGTTCTCAGAAAAACAGGTATGCAAAATACTGTCTCGGAAGTAGCATAGGAAAGGAAGGTGGAAGTGCAGTGGGTGGGGAGACTGGAATATGGCATAGTACTTAATGCTTTACAGATTTTGGGGGCAGTGTTGTTTAATCTCATTAGCCAACCATCAGGTTTCTGCTTTTGGACGAAAACAAGTATCACTGATTTTCTAACTAAAGCAGCTGCAAGATTACTCAAGAGACAGCAGGAAACACACACCATATTATAACAGAATCCAGTCTCAGTCACTTAACTGCACAGCTTCCAGAAAGAATGTATCCAATTTCTGCACTTAACTACGAGTCCATAAGCAACACCCACCATTTTTCTCCCAAGAATCTGGAAACAGAATCATGGTGTCTTTCCTAACTTCAATAACGAGTCCATAAGCAACACCCACCATTTTTCTCCCAAGAATCTGGAAACAGAATCATGGTGTCTTTCCTAACTTCAATAATGATCACATTAGATTAGCAAATCTCTATAAATCTTCTTTTCTTCCCAAGTTTGTATCTCCAATTGTACCTATCTCATGCTGTGAGATATAAAATGATCAATACACTGGTACAAAAACTAGTTTTATTTGCAAGATTCCAAAATTGTTGAGGTACATCTGTGTGCTAATGGGACCTGCATTTTCAGTGTCATCCTTTAGTAGATACTGCTAGAATTGGTATATTATTATTACTATTATTATTGTAATTATCTTTATATTTCAAGTACACAGAGAAGTATTTATAAAGCGAATATAACCCATATTCTGGATGAACTTCAGCTCCAGAGATCTGTTTTGGGGATTACCTGTATACCACAGTTTGTGTTACCTTTTTAGCATGTGCCATATGCCTAGCAATGTCTTTGTGCCAGGTACTGAGATTCTGTAAAGTGAGCTTACATAATACAGTATTATTAATTAGCATAAATACCAGTGTTTTCATCTTAAATTTAAGTGTGCTTTGATTTTGGAAAGAGTAAGAAGTGCAACTGTGTTTAACTGACGGACGTTACACTAAAATAACATGTTGCTAACTCCTGGCTAAATATCATATACCTAGTAAATAGTTCCATGGTATTCTGTGGCTTTCTGCATTTTATGAAGATGCATTTGAATGTATGCACTTCTTCCCCACCCCCCCGCCTATATATTCCCATTGAGATTGCCATTAGAGGAAGCAAATACTTTAAAAAGTTGGAAAGTCCCTTTTGCAATCAGGTTTCAGTAGCCATACAATTAGTTTCTTAAACACCTAGATAAAAGCACTACCTTTGAAATTCTAAACTACACTAAACTTAATTTCAGGCCAAGCAAGCCTGAAAAAGTTAGCCTTAAAAGATGACAGAATACAAGGCAATATTTAGCTTACAATAGAACAAACACCACCATTTTCCCCAAAAGCCAGAATAAAATACACACTGCAAAGGAAACCTTTAGATCTTACATAACTCAATTTTAGGAAAGCATTTGGTACTCTCAAGAAACCTCAAAAAATCACTGGGAATGTGTTGGATAGATTACAGGGCTGAACAAGAGGTACAGGGACACAAGGACTATGTAAAAATTCTGACGCTTAAGGAAAACAGTGAATTTTGTAGCGCTCAGGATAAAACTGTGAAAACTGACAGCAAATAAAAGAATCCCACAATAAAGGACAAGTATCGACCTGTCTATATACGTGGTGCCACAGGAACTGTTGCGAGGCCTTTTTTATTTGGTATCTTCCATTAATCTCTAAGAGGCCACAATGTGGACAACTTTGAGGACACTGAGATACCTCAAAATAACATAGTGTGACTAAACTGCAGTCAGAAAACAGCGAAATGAAATTAAGTGCAAGAAAAAGCAAACTACTGCTATGGAAAAGACTGACAAGAGAGATTCTGGAACAGATTCCAGAATATATTCAATAGGATGGAAATACCCCAAAGGCATAATATGTGTAAAGGATCTAAGGATAACAAGCAAGCAGAAACTACAAATAGATTTGTAACAGAGTACCAAGAGTACCAGCAAAGAGACTAATTTAGATTTGACTTACATACTTGGAAGCCCTGTATCCTGGAGCAGGAAGGTAACAGTTTCTCTGTATACAGCTGTAGGGCAGACTGTAGAACATTTAATCTATGGACAAGCAACAAAGTCCTTCCAGCCTCCTGGTGGACCAAACATGAATACCCTCAAGCAATTAATTCTGCCCTACAGTTAGAGGTCATATTGATGCCTGAAACACAGTGAAAAAACTCTGGACATAAACCATAAATTCTTCATCCATGCTTTTTACAATCACGCCTGGAATTCACCAATGAGTTCTAGGCATATTATAAGAAAGATCTCTGCAAATTGGATGGAATTCACATAAAAAGAACAGGAATTCTTTGGGAGCGGGAAGGACTCAAAAGGAAGTGTTACAAACCTAAAGAAGCATTACCTTACTTGCTCAAGGTAAGTAAGAAAGAAGTTAAAAATGCTTTATCTTAACATTCAGTTCGTTCTGGAAAATTATTTCAAAGGAACAAACCCCAAGAAGGAAAAATAATTATTTGAGGTAATAAAAGGTTATATATACATACTTAATTAGGAATAAAAAGATTTAGACGATACAAGAAACATACTGAATTCTAAACTATAGGTAATTGTTCTAACAGAAAAATACAGTAAGCATCTGAAACTGCAGAATGATGTATACTTTCATATATTACAGGGACCAATACTGACAGAGACGGACAAAGCATTTAACGGAGCTCTGCCATCTCTAATTTAATCTTAAAACATTTCAAGTTTACTCTTATGGCGACACACTCTTTTTGGATAACAGATGGCTGTTTGTGATCTACGTATCGGACTGAGGCGTCTTTCACTTTGTCTGATGCATGAATGAGGAATGCCTCCCGTAAGTCACACTACATGGCAGAAAAAATACAGCATCTAAAATTAAACGGATTTCACCACTTACCATCCAGCCTCACTTCTGAGATTCATTCACAGAAACACATTTCACATTTTAAAACAACAAAAATTCAAATCATAACCACGTATATTTGGCTACATAAGTTATAGGAGACTGATGGGGCTTTTGGCACTTACAATACTTGAAAATCTTCCATTATGAAATCTTTTTCATTACTGTTTGAATCATTTGGGCTAAGTCTCTTCACACCAGACATACTTCTCAATGGAGAGTTTCAACTACATGCTTCAGCCGTTTATCAGAATTAGAATACGAAAAATTGTGTTTCGCTTGCCTGTTCAAAAACAGTTCTTAAACCATTTATCTGAGCTGCATTGCATGGAACAAAAATTTCAGAGTTTGATATGGATATGTACACATGTAGATATGTGTACATATAAATTAAATACACTTTTTAAGTCAATAAACCCCACCCAGTCACATATGCTTTCTCCTGGGAAGATGGAAGATCAACCACATGCGTCCTCAACTGGCAACTCTGTTGTAAAAACAAACTGATTACTTTTATTTTTACAACAAAAACTGTTCAAACGCTCAATCACTTTTCCTCTATACTGCACAAGTTGCCAGTAACTCTAACTGTTGAACATACCATTACCACAAACGGTACTTATGTTCAAATACTATATGTCATTACACACAGTTTTCACTTTTAAGTCCATACCCAACTTTTACATTCGTCAGACCCAAGACAGCAGGGGGTTTAATTATGCTGATTCAGCGATGCCATTCATAAAAACAGTTCTAGCACTATTCCTCAATTATCTAAGACTTAATCAGTTCATCTTAATCAAATTTCATTTACAAAATTCTCACTGTCATACATCCAATCACTAAACTTCATTTATTACTACACAGTTAACTATTCCTCAAAATTCTGCGTGTGCTTGTCACACTAAACTTAATTCCTTATGCAATCATATAAATATTTTGCTCTTGACAATAGGTCATTCTCCAAGCATGGGAGGGAACCTCAATCCCTTCTTGACGTGTAGAATCCTGTCAGCACAGAACAGATCAGGAATCTCATATTTACAATTAAAATTAATTGTTTACCAACCATTTTCTTACATTATGCATATGCTGCTTCTCAGTTAAATACACTTTCTAAATTCAAAAAGAAGTAGGATATTTCTACATTGCTACACGTGTAATTCTTTATTTATTTTTACATTTTGGTTTATATAATTTTCTTGAATACTTATGTGTTTTCCTGTTTGCACGTTCACTGGGAGGTTTTTCTGATACGAGGCAACGGCATGACCTGAAAATGTTGGAAAAAAACCTGTTAGTTTCAAAACAAACAAAAAAATTTAGTAACTTTCAATCAAAAACTTCTGTTTGAAATGTAAGTTGCTAAATGCAAATACAACCTGGGGAAAAAATTGGTCAAAGGTGGCTTTGCATTTCCATATAAACATTATGTGAATTTTCATACGCAACTTAGTTACAGATATGAACACATACACGTAAGGCCACAATAGATGTTGCCACAGGTTTGCATTCTGTGCTACAGTCACAGTTTTCTGAAACAGAAAGTGATACCATATCTATGGTGCACAATGTGTTTTGTACAAGGATGCTGAAAATTCATTTATCCTAATGGCTAAATTGTCTGCATGGATTAGGGAAACCCACTACTGCAATGTCAGTGAACTGCATGCAATTTTTCTAGGATTTTGATCATCAGGTGCAGTCACGTGCTATAACCAGCAATCATCACATAACCCTTTTCATAATCTCATCAACCTCCATATTAAAACTTGTTAAAATGCTCTGCTGTGCTACTTTCATTGAGAGAAGAGAGTCATTCCTCCACTGGTTAGAAACGTTCTCTCATGGTCAGTTAATTTCCAGTTTATATCTAATCATTCTGCTCCAACACTGTTCTTTGGCTTAAATATTTTTTCTTCTTGCTGACTCCAAAGTCACAGATATACTTACAAGGTTCACTTACATTTTCTTGTCTTTTGTTTTTCTAGATGAAGCCAACTGATTTTTCTCTTCTTGATAAAACAGGCTTTTTATATCTACCATCATTTTCAGAACCCCACTCTGCACCTCTTCTAGTTTAAACTCATCCCTCTTGAACGATGTAAAAAATAGCGCAAATAAGGTATGACCAAGATCTTGTATAATCACACTGATATATCACTTTCTTTGATAGAAATAACTCACTTCATGCAGTTTCAGACTGTACTCATCTTTTAGACATCATCATGGGGGTAGATTCATACTACTCTGACTCTCAGATCTTCTGACATTTCTGACATTCTAGTTCAGAGCAGAACATTCTCAGCAATTTTAAAGAGCAAAATCTTGTGTTTCATATGCAAGATGTTATGACATTTCTATTCCAATCCAAACCACACAATTCTTCCTACATGATATCCCTGATCTCCTCCAAACTTAAGGTTACCAGCAACTTGTATTTACATGCTCAATAGGACTACACTAAAGACATTAAATGAGAGGACTCTCCCCGTAGCCAACTTCCAGTTTTATAGTCCTTCTTTCAACACAATCCACTGTTATTGTCCATTGGCAATTCTTTACATTATGCATCCTACTTAATTTCTCATACAGCACCATACTGAATCTTTCTATGAAGTACAGACAAAATCTACTTAACTTCCCTTGTCAATAAATTAATTATTTTATCAAAAAACCACCCAGTTACCCCAACTAAATCTACCTTTACTATACCAAAGATTTTTTTTCCACTTCTACGCTTTTGCTGATCCTATGTTATTTTTTGTTTCCTATGTCCCGTATACTGCAATGATGGCACACACCACTTCCTTGTCCTCTCCTTTAAACACATAAGTTACTTTCCAATCTCATGGCACCATTCTTGCCTTGATAGGTTTATTAAGTCTTTGCTAAAAGAGGGCTTTGATACTTCTAGTATTTTCATAATTGAGACCTAGGTTAGTTTTCCCATCAGGTTTGTAACGGCAAGATATTGTTGGTGTAAGACCACTGATTAAATGTATGACTGCCCTGGTTCTGACAGAGCCTGACTGCATTACACTTCAGTGCCTATTTCTTAGCCCATATCTATTCACTGAGAATTAAAGAAAAAAAGAAAAAAGAATTGTTATGAATTACGATCTTAAGCACTACTTCCAAAGGACAGTTACCCCCACAAATTAATTCAGCAGCCTAATTGGCACTTTAAGCCAGTTTGATAGCCTTGAAGTTGCTCAAGGTTAGAGCAACAAGGTTAGAGTTAAAGGTTAGATATGGTACTTAGGGACGTGGTTTAGTGGGTAATAGGTGGTGGGGGGATGGTTGGACTAGATGATCCTTGAGGTCACTTCCAACCTTAATGATTCTATTCTATTCTATTCTATTCTATTCTATTCTATTCTATTCTATTCTATTCTATTCTATTCTATTCAATTCCTTGCTGTTCACATGCTTTCCTTCAATTTTTATCTGATAACATCCAGACAGTACTTGACCTTCCGCTGTTATTATGGCCATGCACAACATTGCCTGAAATTGTGGCATAAGTGGGCCTAACCACCTGGAGCATAAGCAAAGCTTGTCAGGACTCATCCACATAAGGAATCTTCCTGTGTTCCTTGCCTCTGATGTCTGGTCTGATAAGCATTCTCAAAACATGAAAGACCACCAGAAATTCATCCTTCCTAGTATTTTGCACAGGTGCCTTAGTTCACCCATTAACCTGCTGTTAAGGTACTCACGCGTGAAATGTGGATCTGTTTTCAAATCCCAGATCTGCTCAACTTGGAAGAAAGTTGAGCAGATGATAAGAGAAGAAGGAATGAACAACTTATCTCACAAATAAGATAAAGGTACTTGCTGGTGTAACTAACTCTAGGAGGACTCCAAACTGAGAGTTCTGAGAGAAGACTTCAGTCTTACGCCTTTGGGCAGGGAAATATTCAGTTTATACTTTCTCTGCATTTCTGGACAGCTTCTCATCCAGTGTACTCACTTTAGCGGACTAAGAGGACTATCCCTTGCACTGTGTTTCGGGAGCCTGAGAGCCTAACATGAGACTATGGATCCTTACATGTGGCAAAGTACGTACAGGCTTGGCAATCCAAAGTTATGCAACATAGCACCAAATATTTTAGTCTGAAGAGTCAGTCTTTTTTCATTCACTTAGTCTGTGGGGCACATTGGGAAATACACTTTCTGTGTAAACAGTCTGTATTGGTCGGGATACCAGCTGGGTGTACCACATACTACTCCTGATTTCACGTGCCCAGGTTTTCTCCCTGCAGAAACTATGTTTCTGTCACCTGAAAAATCAACACCTGAGAATACGTCGGCCACACTCAGCCCTCATTCTGAAATACAGTTTGGATAAATCCAGGGCATTCCCAGGCTGAGAGAACACTCCAAGATTTCAGACCACAGATGTCAGAAATGCTGAACATCATGGCAGTCAATAGGAACTCATACAGAGATACATAGTTTTAAAGTCACGATGTACTGTTTGAAATTCTCCCTGTGTGTGACTGCTACTATAATTAGATATTTGAAAAAAAAGTATCTTTTCCCTGGCCCCCATCATGTTCAGTCGTGCGATGATTCTATACCTGCTCACATTTGCATCTATAATTTTTTTGTGAACTGCAGGTATCATTTTGCGAAGTTATTTTTAAGTAGGTACATAGTAAGGATTAAGAGAAAGAAAAAAAAATGTCTTTTGTTTAAAAAAAGGCAAAACTATATTGATTTTACTCTATAGGGAAATTCTAACTTTTAAGACTGTCAGTTGACTATTACTATTAATACTCAAATTTTTATTGTACAGCTGTTTAACTGTGCATGATTAGAAGGAGTTATATATTCAATTTTCATTATTTTCATGCAAACACATGGCTAGCTAATGGGGAGAACAGCTGCTGCTTAGCAACTGGAGGAACAGAGAAAGGGGGTGACTGGCTTTATAACAGAAAGTTGGATGAAACCTTGGAGTACGCACAGAGTTTGGAAATACCAGGGAAAATGGGTGGTAGTGCTCTCTAACCACGATGTCTCCTTTTTACGATTATTGACTTCCTAGCATGTCAGCATTTTCAGGAGATAAAGAATAAACTACAAGAAAATGCATATAGAGTAGATGGATGCACATGTGAGCACAAACAAAGAGTAAGTGCTAAAGACAAACCCTGACACACAAGCTGAAGTGCAGGAAATTCAGAAACAGCCTTTGTGCCCATCATCTACTGCAGGGGTTAAACTGACCTTCAGATGTCAGCAACTTAAACTAGCAATCAAGTTAAGCTACCACAAGCCAAGACTGCTGGAAGAAGTGTTCTCTTTTTCTTCCTGCTACTCCAACTCAGTCCCTGCACTGCCTCCTCCACTGTGTAAAGGCTTTCACACACCTACGTAGTGAGGCAGATCAGGGACCCGACCTAGGTTAAAATTAACCCATATTTTTTAGCTGGATCACTTTTATCTGGATCAGTTTCTGAATCCAGTTTATTATGCAGCTATTCGAATGCTTGCACTGACATGAGGAGGAGGGCAGGGGACCTCCCGTGACAGTGCTGACTCAAACCTGTTCTGAAAATATATTCTTACCTTGGTGTGACCCTACAGACTAACTTCTTGACTTGACTGCAAGAAGAATATGAAAGCAGAAGTGCACAGGCGCAGCTCAGAAAGCACGTGAGTTCCATACAAATGGCTGCAGGGCTATAAGACTACCACTTGGATCAAGCTATTTACATCAAAACAGAAAGTCACTTCATTTTTTTTTTCTGAGAGTAACATTCAACACTTTCAGAAATCAATACCTTATATGAAGAGGATACTGGCTCTAGGTTAGGTATCAACTGTTCTTGCCTCAGTCCTGCTGCCTTCTGTTTGCAATAATTCTTCCTAATTCAAAGCACAGTTCTGATTTAATAAAAAAACATTTAAGAAGTTTTAATGAAATAGAAGACACTGAATGTCATGCTGTAGTGAATGCTGCTTTATGCTTCTAAAAAGTTAGTTATTTCAGCTATCTACACTATTCTACTGTGAGCAATTGCTTTCTCTTTGACGGATCTACCAGATACGAATTCACGTCTATGCCTCACACGCTACACTCATTTAGAAGAAGCCAGAATCCTCCAGTAGCTTAAATGTCTTATATACCAGCCCAGCTGAGGTGCAGATACACGTCACGTTCTGCCGCCTATGTATATGACAACAGAATACAGTAGTGGACTAGTATCCCCTAGCTCAGAAGTGTGCAGCTAATCTCGTAGTATCTTAAACTCACGCAGGAAGAGGGAACAGAGCACATTTGCCAGTGTTCAAAGACATTAAGACATCAGCGAAATAAACGGTGGTGGGAAGATACAATGCTTGGGAAGTTAGATGATCATGTGAACAGAGGACGACAGAGCGTGGAATGGACTCACACAAGAACAGAGTAGCATCCCTACCAAAGTCCTACGGAAAATAAGGGAAATGTGTTAGTTAAGCAGCAGTACAAAATGTATTCAAATAACAAGAGTTAGAAAGGGATGCTGTTTGTTAGCGTGCTTCACCAGTAACCTCCTAGTGATTTATTAGCCTTTGTGAAATTTAAGTATTCATAAGAGTATTCTTGCAGTTCCAAAAGTTTTGCAAATATTAGCCTTGCAGATGTAAATAACTGTCAAAAAATTGAAGCTGCAGCTCAGTTATTCTTTAGACACAGTGAAAATAGTTTGGGTTCCAAGCCTATTTCAACTACTTCAGTGATGCAAGATTTCTTGATAACTAGGTAGCTTGACTTTTTTTTCTGTTTGCATAAAAATGAGTTTAAGGAGGAAAACAGATGTGAGCTAGAGCAAATAAACAGCTTACAAAGAGAGAGTAGGAAACCAGTTACCCCTGAGTAGACAGGCAAGCTTCCTGTTCATTACAATGAAAAAATGAAGGGTAGCAACTGCCTGACCTGTCTTTTGTTCAACTCTAAAACCAAAACATATGTAAGCGAAATGTGAAACACATGTTTTACATATTGGACTTTTGTCAGATTTTATAGATTTGTACGTTTGTCTCATATCATCCAGCCTTGCACGCATATGTAACAATATCATTCTAAGTGTATGTAAGAATATTTGGCCTTTTTATAGGCTGATCTTGCATGCTGCCAACTCATTCGATATTTGGTGTGGTTTTCCCCCCAAATCCTCAGTTCTGAGACAAAGAGACTGCAACAAGAATCCCAACTCAAGGTTTTGAGTATCGTTTTAAATGAAAACCTGCACAAAAGAGCTGGAAAACACAAAATAAGCTTTCCTTAAGGCCGAACGACCAAACAAGGAAACCTGAACCTTCGACAGTTTTACCCAAATTAACGACTGGGGGGGCGGGGGGGCNCCAAGATGAGCGGGGGGGGGGGCGGGGGGGCCGGGGAGGCACCTAGCTCTCAGGGCTCACTTCCCACCGACTAAGGCAGGTCTCCGAGGGGCTGTCTCGCCCACTTCTGCGGGGGTTCAGAAAGTAGGGGGCCTGGCCCGGGCCTCGGGGCGCCCCTCCCCAGCCGGGCCTCAGGTTGAGTTCTCAGTACCGCGGCACGACGGGAGGCCGCTCCCTCTGGCCGCCAGGTAACGGCGCGGGCAACTCCCAGCCCGACCGTTATTCCCGGGTCGCAGGAAGGTAACGGGCACCCACGGAG
>VWZZ01004762.1:311-28048 GCA_013399095.1 Psophia crepitans
TGGCCAGATTGAGATCTAGCTGGGCTTTTGTCTTTCTAATTTCCCCTCTGCATGACCTAGCGAGATCCCTGTATTCTTCTTGAGCCGCCTGCCCTTTCTTCCAAGAGTGGTGGACTCTTTTTTTTTCCCCAAGTCCCAGCAGAATCTCCCTGTTCAACCAGGCCAGTCGTCTTCCCCATCGGTTCGTCTTACAGGACACGGATAAGCCTGCTCCTGTGCCTTTCAGACTTCCTTTCTGAAGAATTCCCAGCCTTCCTGGACCCCTTTGCCCTTTAGCACTGCCTCCCAAGGGACTGTCTCAACCAGTGTCCTGAGCAGACCAAAGTTTACCCTCCAGAAGTCCCTGGTAGTGGTTTTGCTGACCCACTTCCTTACTTTGCCAAGGACTGACAACTCTATCATGGTCGCTAAGCCCAAGATGGCGACCAACTACCACATCTCCCACCGGACCTTCTCTGTCAGTAAACAGCAGGTCAAGCAAGGCACCTCCCCTGACAGGCTCCCTTACCAGCTGTGTCAGGAAGTTATCTTCCACACACTCCAGGAACCTCCTAGACTGTTTCCTGTCTGTGATGTTGTATTTTCAGCAGACTTCCAGTAAGTTGAAATCCCCCACGAGAACAAGAGCTAGCGATTGTGAGACTTCTGCCAGACGCTTGTAGAATAATTTATCTACATCTTCATCCTGGTTGGGTCGTCTTGTAACAGACTCCCAGCAGAATACCTGTCTTGTTGGTCTTCCCCCTCATCCTTACGCATAAACACTCAACATTATCATTACAATCGCTGAGCTATATATAGCTGAAACAGTCCCTAACATCGGAGCCACTCCACTGTCTCTCCTTGCCTGCCTATCCCTTCTGAAGAGCTTGTGGTCACCCATTGCAGCACTCCAGTCATGAGAGTCATCCCACCACACTTCTGTGATGGTGACTACGTCATAGCCGTCCTGCCGCACAATGGCTTCCAGTTTCTCCTGTTTGTTGCCCGTGTTGCGTGCATTGGTATAGATGCACTTGAGCTGGGGTTTGATTTCACTCCTAATATTGGCGTGCCACCCCTATGGTGAGCCTCTGGTGAGCCTGGTTGTATCCCCTCCCCTTCAATTATAGTTTAAATCTCTCTTGATGAGTCCCACCAACTCATGAGAAAGAATCCTTTTCTCCCTTAGAGATAGCTGAACTCCATCAGTCGCCAGCAGGCCCACTGTCGTGTAAACCTCTCCATGATCAAAGAAACCAAAATCCACTGACGGCACCAGTCTCTGAGCCACATGTTGATCAGCTGGGTTTTCCTGTTCCTTTCCATATTATTCCCTGCCACTGACAGGATTGAGGAAAATCTGCCTGTGTTCATGCTTAAAAATGGAGAATCATAAAACATAGGATGTCAGCAGAAGGCTAGCTCTAGATACTGCTCGTTTGGTGCTTCTCAGTCTCCCTGCCACTGGCTGCCACTTGGCTGAACATGTGCTCCCTGCCTGGGGTTGTGAAGTGTTCTCCTCCAGATGACCTAGATTCTCCTGGAGCCTTCGTTCTGCTCTTCCTGACTCTGACCAAGGTCTGTAATGACCACCTGATGTAGATACAACACCTCATCCCCTACCTGTATCTTTTTGTTCCTTCTGATGTTGCTGAATACACTCCACATCTGAACCTCTTGCTGACCCTTTCTCCGTGATGCTGTCTTCTCTAGTGTCTGTTCCTCCTCCATAGCACCACTTTAAGATTTCTTTTAGGATCCCCCCCTCTTCCCCTCTGGTGAACAGTCCTTGGTCCCTGATTAATCTCAGTCTCTGACCTTTCTTTGGATGATATCATCTGCCTAATATGCTTCAACTACTATATTTAACTGCAAACAATCCTGCAATTCTTTTGAACTATTCTGTTACCCATCAGTAGTCACCTTTGATCATATACACTATTTCTTTCTTCTTTTCTTCAGATATCTTGTCATCAGCTTAAAAGTAACTTGGGCAAAACTAAGCTCCTTTCAATCCCTCACCAACTCCCTCTTTTTTTCCAATCACTCATCACACCAACACTTTAATTTCTGTCACTCAGTTTCAGTCTGACTGCAAGTTTTAACACTTCTTTCTCTGTTGCTCTGTATATCTACCTTTTGCCATATTTATCTTCCCAGCACTTTCTAGGCTGTAGTCCTTCCTATCTGCGCTTCTTAACAGTTCCAATCAGATCATGACCTGCACGCATCTTGGATACAATACCCTCCTCCCGGCCTTTCCCAAACTTATGCCATCATCCTTCAGCATTCAAAAAACAGATAAAATCATTTTCCTCACCTGCTCTGAATCTTTTCCTTACCCTCACCATCACATGAAAGTTCTTGTTTTGCATCTCCCTTATATTCACTGTGTTGGTGATGATTGCTTTGAAATTCCAATTTCTCACTAATTCACAAGTACCTTTACTTTCTTCTCCCCTACTGCTTCTTGCACTCAAACTGCTGCCTTAGATTAAGGAGGAAAGCATAGCAGATATATGGATCACGATCTAGTTCAGTCACATGAAACAAGATACCAAAAAAGCAGCAAAACAACAAAGCCTCCTGCAATGGCTGTGTGGGAAGCAGTAGGAATGGGATGTGAGGTTTATTGACTTTAGAGTTTTCAAATGATTCAGACTGATGAGGTTGCAGCCCAGGTTTTATTATCGTCCTTTCAACAGTTGTGCTTTCTCCCACTGTCTGATACGCCATGACTTCACTCACTTCCAAACGTTTTGCAACACCCAGCAATGTGACCATCTACTGAAGAAGTTAACATTCTTGAAAGTGGGTTTTTAAGTCAAAATTAAAACAAGATGGCACTATTTGTGGCTAAGCTTTAAAACTGTGATAATAATTAGGTGGTGGAGGCTGAGGATAAAGTGTTACTGCTTTAGTTAACTTTTATTTTGTATTCCTCCTGCTCATGTACAGTTAAAAGTATGTTAAGGACATTATAGCTCAACGATGAGTATTTTTTCAGTAAACCTATTCAAATAAATAAGCATTCTCATTTGCATTAATACAGTCTCTCCAAGTTTCTAGTAGACCGAGGCAGCACACAGGCATAAAAGGAAAGACAACCCCTTCTCCATAGGGTTTATAGCCTTATCATAAGGCAAGATGCAGTAGTTGAAATGAAGAAAAGGAGGCTCAGGAGGTAGTGGGTAGAGGGAGGTCTCCAGTAGTTAGTTTTTGGGAAGGCTGGTGGTATATGCCAAATAAAGGGCTTTTATCACGTTTTTAACAGAGACAAAGGGACAAGTTAAACACAGGTATTTTAGTTTATCACTGCCCAAATCGGAATAAGCAAGCAGTGTCTAAAGGTCGTCATGCTATGTGAATCATAGGGAAAGGTTTAAAGGAAGAACACCGTGGATTTGGGTAAAACACTGAATTTTTTACTGCCACTTCAGTCTCTTTCTCCACTCTTGCTTTTTTACCAACTAACTTACATATCCTCTCCTTCATCTGAGATTGTTATATTTAACAAGTTCCTCATACGCGGAGGCTGAACAGTCCTTAATACAAGGGAGCCCTAAGCAGGTGCAGCCTGTGGTTACCAGAAAAACTGTAATTACACTTATTCTGCACTTCCGTGCCCTTTGCTTTACTTGCAAAGTTAAGCAACAAATAGAAACACCAATGTTGAGAGCACTGAGATCTTTAAACTCTTGCCTGTACACTGGATGGGGCACACTGTAACAGAAAGGTCTGGGCGTGCAATTTAAACTGATGATAGAAGTGGTTAACAAGATGGAGGTTCTTAAATCACTTGAACAGGTTCAACAGCTGTATCTTTTTCCTACAGGTCACGCATCAAAATCTTTGTGTGGCACCACTGCATCTGTATTGCATAGCACCAAGTGAGGGGGGCGAAGTCTCCTACCCCACACCACAGGGCAGGGGAGAGTACAGGCAGATGGAGAGTGCCCCACCAGCCCCATCTGCACCCCGAGACTTCCCTGCACTGCCAGGAATGCACACCACACCCTGCACGCCGTGCACCACACACCACGCACAGTGCACCACGCACCACACACTGGACGCCACGCATCACACACTGCACACCACACACCACACACTGCGCAGCAGCACACACTGCAACACTGCAACGCTGCGACACTGCACACTGCTCATCACATTCCAGGGCTGAACACACCACCTGCTTTGGAATCACAGAACCATAGAATCACAGAATATCCTGAGTTGGAAGGGACCCATAAGGATCATGGAGTCCAACTCCTGGCCCCACACAGGACCAGCCCAACCAGAGCAGATGACTGAGAGCATTGGCCAGGCACTTCTTGAACTCAGTCAAGCTCGGTGCTGTGACCACTCCCCTGGGGAGCCTGTTCCAGGGCCCCACCACCCTCTCAGTGAAGAACCTTTTCCTGATATCTAACCTAAACCTCTCCTGATGCAGCTTCATGCTGTTCCCTCGGGTTCTGTTGCTGGTCACCAGAAGGAGGAGATCAGCACCCGCGCCTTCACTCCCCCTCGTGAGGAAGCTGTAGGTTGTGACGAGGTGACCCCTCAGACCTCTCTTCCCTAGACGGAACAAACCAAGGGTCTTCAGCCTCTCTTCACACATCTTCCCCTCTAGACCCTTCACCATCTTAGTTGCCCTCCTTTGGACACTATCCAGTAGCTTTACGTCTTTCTTGTACTGTAGCACCCAAAGCTGCATCCAGTACTCAAGGTGAGGCCGCACCATGAAACCATGCACTGGACATCTACCCTCTCTGTAAGACCTATCTCAAAGGATTCAACTGCATGACTACCTTAAGTCAGATGTTTCACAACATTCAGCCACCTGACTTCACAAATCTAAATCATGTCTGCTTTGTTTGCAATTTCCTTGGTATTGATGAGGCTGGAAACAAATTCTGTAAAGTACACCAGGACCATTGCCACTTTTCCTCAGTGTGGCTTGAGCCACAAACTTTCAGCAAATTGATACTGGCACTCTATAATAAAGTTCAAGAGCTTTTAAAGAGCTTTTACAGAGCTCTTGAACTCTATAAAACAGCCAGATTTGCTGTTCCTAGGTGATGGCTGTTACCTCAAGGGGGTGGCTAGCTGCTGGGAACATGTACTTGGACCAATAGGTAGTCATGGTAGCACAGTCTCATTTCCCTCTGTTATGCCCTTTTCCTGTGTTTCTGTTCCAGTATCACCTCAACAGGCTTTCAGAATTTTCCTGAACTTAATGAGCTAGGAAAGGGACATGGTGACTTCTGGCAGTGTATATTTTAATGAAATCTTAACAGATTTCCTGGGGTGAAGTGGATCGTCTTTGCAACCTGACGGCTTTATCCCCACTCAACAATGCAATGCCAGCAATGGTATTAGTGGCTCAGAATAGGCAAGATTGGAAATTATTTGAGAAACGAGTGAATGAATAGAATGTTATAGGCAGGGAGCCTGAAGATAAGAATTAATCTAAGCAACCACAATAATATAACAAACAAGTCATAGTTTGGCTAACTAATGTGCTCTTTGTCAAGAATGGAAAAACAACCCTCAGGTTGGAGAGTCGCATCCAGAGGGTAGTGGTCAACAGCTCAACAACCAGGTGGAGATCTGTGACAAGTGGTGTCCCTCTGGGGTCTGGGGACCAGATACTGGGACCAGTATCTTTTAATAGCTTCATCAATGACATAGACAGTGGGATCAACTGCACCCTCAGCAGGTCTGCAAACGGCACCAAGCTGAGTGGTAAGGTTGACATGCCTGAGGGACAGGATGCCATCCAGAGGGACCTGGACAAGCTCAAGAAGAAGACCCATGTGAACCTCATGAATTTCAACAAGGTCAAATGCAAGGTCATACATGTGGCTTGGGACAACACCCGGTAGCAATACAGGCTGGGGGATGAAAGGATTGAGAACAGCCCTGCAGAGAATGACTTTGGAGTGCAGATGGATGAAGTGCTGTACACTTGCAATGTGTGCTCACAGCCCAGAAATCCAGCCATATCCTGGGCTGCGTCAAAAGCAGCGTGACAGGGAAGTGATTCTCTTCCTTGTGAGACCCCACCTGCAGTACTGCGTCCAGCTCTGGGGCTCCCAGCACAGGAAAGACATGGAGCTGCTGGAGCCAGTCCAGAGGAGGCCACAAAGCTGATCAGAGGGCTGGAGCACCTCTGCTACGAGGACAGGCTGAGGGAGCTGGGCTTGTTCAGCCTGGAGAAGAGAAGGCTCTGGGGAGACCATACTGCAGCTTTTCAATACTTAAAGGAAGCTTATAAGAAAAATGGAGACAAAGAAGGGCCTGTTGTGGAAGGATAAGGGGTAATGGGTTTAAACTAAAAGAGGGGAGATTCAGACTAGGTATAAGGGTTTTTTTTATGAGTGAAATACTGGAACAGGTTGCCCAGACAGGCTGTAGATGCCCCATCCCTGGAAACATCCAAGGTCAGCTTGAACGGAGCTCTGAGCATTCTGATCTGGTTAAGATGTCCCTGCTCACTGCAGAGAGTTTGTACTAGATGACCTTTAAAGGTCCCTTCTAATCCAAAATTTTCTATGATTCTGTGTTGGGCAGTTAGTTCCATTCCTTTATCAGTTCCTAAATGATATGTTGGCACTGTAATGACAATGTTAATCTGAACAGAACAGAGTCCTTCACTAGCTATTTCCAAGCTCTTTAAGGGGAAGCCATGGACATATCTTTCCCAATGCTAAACATATACTACTTCACCAAGTCAATATATTGTGGGCAAATATAGCTACGCACTTCAGTACATGATTTTTTAAGACAGAAGAGGATGTAGAAAGATTTAAAATATTAAGAAAATATTTTTTTCTTGGCTGGACATTACTATTGAACGACTATTGCATCAATATGAGAGTGTGTTGCTTTCCTCTTTTTCACATTAGCAGTCTGGAGGAGAGAACATGTAGTCTATACAGAGGGAGGGGAGAGTCTGTATTGCAGAGGATAATTGCTTTTGAGTGCTTTGGAGGTAGTAATCCAAGTACAGACCCACATTCTGTAAATTAGTGCTGCTGTTAAGCAAAGGGGAAAACATGTAGCTAACTATACTTACAGTGAAGATATGCAATGAACACTGGGATGTCGCAAATGTCTAACAGCAGGCAAACTGAGTTGCTAACTGAAAGGGGTCTCTCTTTTCTCCTTCAACTGCCTGAATCTGTTTGAAATTTCTCTTTGTGTATCATGCTGCTTTTGCACTTATAGAAATGCACTCTTCCTTTTAGCTTGCCCTTATCAAACCACGTTTTTTTTATGGAAGTCTGTTTAATGGCAGGCAGATACAATTTCAATCCTTTAAGGTCACGCTGCTCTCTTCAAAGGTTAGGACGTATGCTAGAGTTAGGCTGGCTTTTTGAGGTAGCTACATTACGGCTTTTAAAGAAAGGCTTGTAATGGGCAACATGTTCCTATGGAAATACCATATATTATTTAAAAATTATTGTTCTCAAGGAATTTACTCCCATAGATAATTTATGAAGATAATCTATCCCCTAGTCTAGAGAAAAAAATGTTCTTTCTCACATTTACAACAATTGGCATGTAGTAAACACATTAATACTAACCATCGAGCAATTAAGAGATTCATAGTAAACATCTGGCTTTCCTGAATGCTGAAATAACATAAACGGGTGGGCAACCTGAGACTAAAGCTCTCAGCAAGAATAAAAACAAGCCCAGACACCTCTGAAGCAAAAATCTGAGAGGCTGGAGAGAGCTGCCCCAGAGCAAGCAGCACTGGCACTTGCCATATCCTCGAGGAACTGGCTTACTGAGTCATCGTCTTTGCTAAGAATATGAAGTCTTAACAGCATTTCATATGTTTTTGGGTTGGTCTTTTTGTTTGTTCGGTTTTGTTTGTTTGTTCCTTCATTTGTTTGATTTTTTTTTGTTTGTTTTTGGGTTTGATTTTGGGTTTTCTGTTTGTTTGGGGTTTGTTTGGTTGGTTTTTTGTTTTAAATTATAACGCACTCCCATTTTGGCTTGTTTGTTTCCAGATAACTCTTCATGTCTACCCTCAGAGCCCAAGTGGGGAATATAAATTCCAGGTCAAATATTAAGGGATTTAAGTAATTTCTAGTACTTTATAGTTTTACATCCCACACTTGAGAAAGACCTAATGCAATCATATCCAGATTCTGTTGTATGGTATCACAACCTGCCATGACAGGATATGGTTAGAAAAGTAATCTTCCAGGATTTCAAATTTTAATTGATCTGGAAGACTTGCTGTAATTCCTATTAGCAGTCCCAGTAAACGTATAAGCTAAAACGTATTGATGGAGAAGGAAAGATTTCTTTAGATTTAAACTCTGTATCAGGCCAGGGATTTCTCCATTTTGTCTTAGTTTGTATTTCTGAACAATATTCTCCTGTAGCCCAAAGATGAGTACATTATGTTCAACGAGCTTGGAGGTCACAAGTTTATGGATCTTTTCTAAGATCTTTATCAGGGGAAAAAATCAACTAGGTTAAGACTAGCTTTGAAAAATAGTTCTTTTCTTAAGGCCATAGAAAGAAGCAGATCTCTACAATTTTCTGCACCTTCTCTTTATGGAAGTTTCTAGGATAATTGTGTAGGAATCAGGATTATACCTGATGTATGTAACGTTTTCCTCAGTGAACAGAAGTAAGCGTAGCATTACAATAATCTAAAATTTGTGGAAAGCAAAACAATTAGTGTGTTAAATAAGACTGCAGCCAGTGATAAAAAGAGGTCTCTTACTGTGAGTTGTTCCTTACATGCAAGCGTAGGAGTACCAGATGGGAGCAGAGCATAAACCTAAGCAGGAGTGTGGCATTACTGGGGCTGTGTGGAGGTCTGGTTGCATCCACCTGAGAAGAGCATAGGCAAACTGGTCAAGAAAATGGGTCCAGAAGATGCTTAGAGGAAATGTGGTACAGTGAGAAACTTCAAGAGCTTAAGCTATTAATCTTACCAAAATTAATAGTAAAAAATGACTAGGTTTTAATGTACAGATGCCTACGGGGGGAAAATATACAACATTACAGGTCCCTTAAGTTTCCCAGAGAAAGACCTAATAAAAAGATATGGTTATGCTGAAACCAATTGAATTCAAATTACTCTCTGATTTTAATAGTGAGGATGGTTAATGACAGAGAAGGATAGCTCCAAATACTGCTTCTAATATTTTAGTGGCAGCATTTGACCCAGGATTGTCTAAGTGCCCCTGGACTTTGGACACCAGAGCTGGGGGTGGGGTGGGGGGTGTGTGTGTGTATGTATGTGAATGGACTGGGTTTAGTTGCTTAGGGGAGAGCTCTATATCTGGTAGGACTGAGCTGACTCCCTCCAGCTCTGAAAAAGGTCATCTCTTATCTATGAACAGCAATTTGAGAGCTCCATGACAAACAAAATGTTTGTTATTTAAACAACTCTGTGCAAAATTGTTTCATAATCAGCAAAATAATTCAATGTTCCAGGAAGAATTTTCTCAAACTGGGCTTAACTTGCTGCATCATGGCTCACAAATCTTAGTTCACTTTGATCCAAGCTGCTATGTTATTTGTTCTTGAAAAAAATGGAAACTGAATGTCTTTTTTATCATCAGTATTATTGCTGTTATTATTTTTATTATTATGATATTTGAATGTTTTTATTTTCCTTTCTTAAATGCTCACAATCTGCTTGCTATTGTAGAAGATGCAGTAGACAACACCTGCCCTCGAGTGCATACAATTTCAGCCTCTGATGTAGCAATTTAAAATGCATGGCTGGAATCCACATTAAAGTTAATGGTGCTCTGCTTGAGCACAGCGGTCTGCCTGAACATTATAAATTGTAGGATTGGGGCCTTAAGTGTTTGCATGTGGATATAAGATTCCCCTTAGTCTCTTGAAGTCAAAGCTTATGGCTAGAGCAGAAAGTGTGCTTTCCATACCTTGGAAAGATAAAAGAAATGCTCTGAAACCAGGTGTGCAGCTTTACGGATTTGTGGTTGTTTTCCTTACTTTGGGTGGAAACTTTTCTCCGACCCAAATTTCGTGTGAACCAGGGGCTCCTTCAACCCAGCAGTCTGCCAATAAAATGACCGTCAGTGTCAGCTTTGCTGTGGATAGGGGCTACGGAAATTGCTCATGGCTCTGGGGAAGAGCCAGGAGGTGCTGCCGAGAGGTACCCAGCACCTCCAGCATCCCTCACCGGGGGCAGACAGGCCAGCAGCGCTTGCTGCACGACCGGGAGCCTGGATCCTTGACCAGCTCTGCACTTCACAGAGGACCAGGTCTTCTCCTCTCCTCCTGACAGGAGCTGCTAGGAACACCGAATCTGGCTTTGAGGTCACCAAAAGGGGTAACACAACATGTTTTGAAGAAAGCTATTTAGGTTCAGCAACTGGTGTTTCTGGAGGAAATTGTGTTCATCAGAAAAAAATCTCCATGGATTTTCAGTCACTTTAATTACTCAAGTCTGTCTCTGTCCTGTTTACCAGTGTGCCTAATATTGAAAAATGTATGAATAAAAAGAAAGAACATAGCCAGTGGAAATTAATTCCCTGTGGCACTTTTGTTTCACTAATTAAAGAAGAAGAAACTGATGCAGCTGAGGAAGAGGAAGGCTGTGAAAGTGATTTGCGCACCAGGCGTTTGGGAAGGTCATTGTTACCACGCAGTGCTGTGAATCTGAGCAGAGAGCATGGCATCCACCACCAAGCATGCGCTTCTACATTTGGAGGAGCTTAGCAAAACCTGCTGTATATAGGATGTTGAACAGAAACAGCAATTTTCATCAGTGTATTGTCTTTTCCCTCCTTACACTGATTCTTCAGCAGAAAACAGTGAGCTGAACTCTAGCTGTGATTAGCAAAAATAGCAGCAATCCAACTGGAAGTAATTTCACTGTTGACTGCATTGCAGTGTATACAGCTGATTTCATTCCAGATTGCTGGGAGAACAACAGTATCGTGACTCTGTTGTCCTTGACCTCTGCCAGGTACAGCTAGTCTCCCAGCCCAGTCAGCGTGAAGTTTTTGTCTCTGAAATGACAGTTGGGATTTTTTCCTTTCCTTCTTTCAGGTTACCTATGAATTTTCAAGTGAGCTCCAGAAGCTTGGTGGAACTGAGCTGCCTTTCGTTAACTGGGTCGTCAATGGCCCCATCTCCTCCTACCTCCAACATGAGCCTGCCTCACTCCTGTCTGTCCCCTAACTGAGTTTCAACTTCCAATTTATTTTTCTTGCGTGCTACCCTCTTGGACCAGAAAAGATCCTCCAAAGTCATCGGGCCACTTCTGTTAGAATATAAGATCACAAAAGTTACAGTTGGAGAAGAGCACGCTGCCCTCTTAAATGTGAGAAGGCGAGTGTAGCACGGGGTCAGGCACTGCCCTCAATTATACCCCTGCAGAGCTGGAGAAATTTTGTTTTCTTCAGCAACATTAATGCTGTTAACTGAAGGTCAAGAGCACTGCCTGCGCATTTCACTTTGTACCCCTTCCCCTTCTCCGCTTCAGTGTATAAATGATTCCAATCATAAAGGATTTGGGGATATTCTGGATAGCAAAATGTTTATAAATATTAATGGTATCAGATCCTGCATGATGCGAGACACAAGCCAGGTAGTCTGTTTAGAACGAGCTCGTTTATCCTCTGTGGGCACCACAAGCATGGCCAATCCGAGACAGCTTGAATTTTTGAAGTGCAGAGATTTCAGGGGAAGGCAGCACTAGGTATTCACTTCCTCCAGCAAATCTAAAGCTGCCCTGCTGCAACACAGGGTCTGGTCTCCCAGGTTAAACTCACTCTCTTTTGAAGAAAATATCTTCTCCAGAATTGTTAAAGATGGAGTAAGACGTGCCTTTTTCTTGCTTCTCTTCCTGACCTTCCCTCTTCGGGTCCTTCCTGCTCTTCTATGTTTCACCCTCCTGGTCTCTGCCTCTGTACCACTTGTCTCCCTGTTCTCCTAATTTATCTAGGAGTTTTCTTCACTTCAGCCTCTTTTGTTTCTCTGCCTACTGTAGAAGGCCCATATTCTATACATATTTTCAGGTTGTGAAGAGATGAAATTTAGCTTAGATGCCTATGTAATTACTTCACCTTTTTAGAAAGCACAGCTTGGAAAAATTGCTCTAATTTGTGTAATTTTTTTGGAATCATGCTAGCACAATATTTAAGTAATTGGAATATGCCTTTAAAATAAAAAGCTACCATGCTGGATGCTTCTTTATCAATTTCTGTTTGTAGCTGGATAATTACCGTTATCTTTATACCCTCTTCAGTTCTGCTGTTGAGTGTTTTTTGAGTAAAATTTTCATGGAAACTTTGTTTGAATGTCAAAGTAACCGACGGGCACTATGTGAACGCTCTGTGCCTGCGTGGGACCGTTAGCCGGGTTCTCACAAGCCGATGTGGTCACTACCTGTGACAAAAACTCAGCTGTGTGTTGCTGCTGCAAAGAGCACTGAATGTGCATCTATAATTAGTGCCTGTAGTCTTCAGCAGACCTGGTCCTGAATGGAAAGAGTGGGACGTTATCACTTGTCCTGTATAAAACACAAAGATGCTGGAACCTCATCCCACGGCTTTGGTGGTGGTCTATGCCCAATGAGTGCAAAACAATAAAGATGGTTGTTCCTAGGTTTGGGGTGCAGGGTTTTTGTGTTTGGTTGGTTGGTTGACTTTTTCTGTTTGGTTTTTTTTTATTATTTTGTCTGGTAGGGTGTTTTTTTTGTTTGTTTTGTTGTGGGCTTTTATTTTTCCTCAAATGAAAGCTCTGTCCTCAACCTATATATAGGGTTTTTTTCCATATTTTGCCTTTTCCTGCATTAGTATTGCACATAACCAATTTATGCTTGGGCAAATACTGAAACTCTGTGCCTTGGAGCAGGTCAGTGTTCCACAGGGGCCCAGGTTCTCCCCCACCCTAAGTTGATACAAGTCACCTCACTGCAGGCACTAAAGCATCCAGACGTAGAGCAGAACTTACCTGCCCCTAGATTTCATGTTGGTTCAGCTGTTCTTTCCCTGAGCTTAACACTGACATGCTTTAATACCCCTGTTTATCTCCAGTTTTACACATCTAAACCCAGGGAACAGCGAGCAGTCTGTTTTGTGTCAAAACCTCTCTGAAGCCATCTTAAACCCACCTTTCACTTCCTAGCTCTTTGCTCGGTGATGGTGACACCAGCCAAAGGGACGCAGGGGTGTCTGTGCAGGAGGGTGCCACAGGAGGAGGAGCAGGATGTCACTTGGTTCCTCTGGCTGTTCTCAAACTGCTGAAGAAGACCCGTGTGGTGTTGCTGGCAATTATACGGGACAGACACTTGCTTGCTAGAAGCTCCGTGTAGACCACTGGTTTTTATAGCCACCAAATGGCAGGGATTGCTGGAAGGAGCTCTGTCATTTCTCACAGCAACCACGCACAGCCATGCACTGTGATGCTTAGTGCACCAGAACAGCAGCGGTGCCGGTATAAGAGCCATAGAACTACTCTCAGGAAAATGACCCACCCTAGAACTTAGTGAGCACTGTAATGTACCTTGCTTCAAATAATTGCATCTGTATTCAGGGAAGGGCTTTGCAGAAACAAATACAACTGCCAGTTGTGTAACATTTTGCTGGTGCGTCAGGATTCCAGGCGCAGCCGTGAGACTGACGGGCTCTTCCCAGCGGCCAGGTGACAGACACCGCGAAAATCTGCGTAACACATCAGGAGAGAAAATAAATGTGATTTAAAGGCCCTGTTGCTTTTAAAAAGCAAAGATATTCTGGAAGTATTTTAAAATTACTATTTTAAATTTATCAGAGTTCCCATTAAGTTCAGTAAGACAATTTGTGAAAATGATGGGCACTAAACAAATTCGTACAGTGTTTTTGTAATTAAAGAAAAAATCTTTTCCATTTGAAAGTACTCTGAATGTACTGAGAAATTTAGTACATCAGAACAACAGTTCTCTAATAATTTCATCTCCTTTGCATAAAATGCAGCTGTTTTGTGGCTCTGTACTTTTTTACGTATAGCATGTTGCATTTTAAATATAAACTGATGTGACAGTTTGGGGTTTTTTTTCTTGTTTGCTTTAAACTAACAGAACATATGTTACCTTGTTATTAGAAATCAGAGAGTCTTTTAGAGAAAATTTTTCTGTGAATAAACAAATGACTGAAACAAGTGAGGGACAAAGTCAGATGAGCCTTGATCTCATTCACACCATGGATAAACTGTTCAATAATTCTGTCACCGCTGAACGCACTTATGCATCAGTTCATTTTTCAGTTTATTTATCTGAAAGATAGGTATAAAAAGAGTTATTTACCAAACTGGTGCTTTTTACTTCCCCATAAGCTAAAGAATCATTTACAGTCTCATCCCTGGACCAAAAAAAAAAAAAATTCTCTTTATACTCGAGCAATTACCACAGCTATGCCACAAAAAACCTCAGGTAGAATATTTTAGAGTTCCCAGCTTTGGGAGAAGTGTGAAGATAACATTTAAGTAATGCCAATTTACTGTAATTCCCAACTGCTTTGCATAAAAGAACAGAATGTTTTAAAATAAATATTGCAAAATAGCTCCACTGATCTGCTTCTGCTTAGAAACTAGTCAAAAACCAACAAATCACCAGAAGAAAATCACTGCACAGCAGTGAGGCTGTTTTCCTCCATATGGATCCAGAAAAGGGTGGCCTGGACCACCAGTGCAAGGTAAAAGGATAAACAAGCACAGTGCACGCCAATTTAAAACTCGGCAGTCTGGAGATTTACCAGGTGGGTTTTGCCTTAACGTTTATCAAAGGCTTTTGAATCCCTTCCCAAATATTTTTAACTCCCATTATCTACACTTCTCCATTGTTTCTTTAAAAAAGCCGTGGGATATGTGATTGCTGTCGCTACAGGTCCCTTGGAAGAATTTGGGAGAGCGTACGCAGCACTGGCTCTCCAGGACTGCGGTTAAATCCCAGGGTTGCTTGTCAGGTCACGACTTGTGTCTGAGGAGACTTCAAGGGCTCAGAATCTTTGCATTGATTGCCTGCAGCAGGGCTAAACCCCCAAGGAAGATTTCAGATCTCTGTGGACAGCTGAGATAGGTTAGTCTCTGTAACAGTGATCAATGGTGGCAGGGCTCCACTTTAGGGAAGCCAGGGGTGATGTTGCTTTTCATTACCACCAGCAGATGTATCACTCTTCATACCCGCTCAGGAGAGCTAAAAAGAAGTAAAAACAGGGTTGTAGGAGGAACCCTGAAGAGAGCACATGAGATACAATTCTCTGCTGAGGGGGAAGTGAGACTCGGTCTGGGAAATTTGGAGCAAGGGAAGCTCCTCTTCTTCCTTCTTCCTAGGGCTGTAGAAAGACTTCATTTTAGCAAAGGGATATACCACATTGTCCCCTCCTGCTGCTGTTGCAGAGCATGAGGCCAGCAGGAGTAATGACACCGTAATGGTGTGGTGACGCCAGCAGGAGTGTTCGGAGGGGACCCAGCCTTAGCAGCAGGGCCAAGCCCCTCCATGGACCTTTGTAACAGGCTGTCACAGCGCTGGGCTCGTCTTGACTCTGCATCCGCAACTCGGAACAACGGCTCTGTGCCTATTTCCATAGTATACAAATAAGGAGTAACTCTGTGGGTTGGCATGGATTTATTCCGCACTTACACTGCTCTCATAGAAAATAGTTTGACCCAGATGAACCAGTGAAAAAGCCACAGTTTTGGTGATGGATTGTAAAATTCCACCATTCCACATGGGATGTGACCTTCTTATTAATTACAAAATGCTCCGGCTGATTAACTCTAATTTGATTCCATAGTTTAAATATCTTCTGTGTGAAACAGAATTTGGGTGGGAAAAAATGAGAGTAAAGACAGAGATTTTGCAGCAGTCCCATCTGTTGTGGATGTTCTGTGCTTTATTTCTAATTGCATAAGGACAAGCCCACCCGGGAAGTGACATTTGTAGAGTCAGCCCACCCTAGGATGTAAAATTTTTTAAAATGCAGAATAAAAATTATAAAACATTAACAAGGAAGATATAATGGACCCCAAACAGATTTTTCTATTTTAATCTATGTGAAACAGTTCATCTTTTCCCTAGACAATCTACATTTTTTACCGTTCTCAGACAAGCAAGGAATCATGTCTGTAGTTTTGCCGTCTTATTATCATCACGCTGAAACAATCAGCGCAATCCTCAACAATATGTTAGTGAAAAATATATTATTCTCCCTTGCATCACACTGGTTTTATGCTAGGTAACTCAGCTGATGTTAGAACTGAGACATACTGCTCTACGGCTGACGTAACTCAGACTTGGTATATTTGTAACAAAAACAGCTTAATAAATACAACATGGTCTCGGGTGTGGTTACCCAGTGAACATTTCAAGAGACTCTGAAAAATCTGGACACTGTTTCCCAGCTAGGAAGTGGGTACTGGGGAAATGTTGAAATGGACTGACCTGGCGCAACATCTGAAGGAGCCCATCACTAGTGGGGTCCTTCCTATGCCCTGGAGCCTTGTTTTCCCTTCCTGGGGTCTGGTCAGAGTCATCTGAACCCCTCACCATAAGGGAGAGCATCCCAAGCTACGGAAAAATCCTGCTGAATTTTCTCATTCATCACCCTGCACAGCTGCAGGTCCTTTTACCAGTATTTATCCTTCCAGGCTATGGGCCGGAGGAATTAGAAACAAAACCAAGCCTGCTCACTTGGGTCAATTTTGCACAGATCCTCACACATACACCCTTCATCCCTACCCACCTGAGTAACCTCCATGGCATAAATGGGGTGACACACAAAAGGTTTATGTATGTATAGGTCTGCAGGAAGGGAGAGAGGAGTATTTCAGCCAAGAATCTTCCAAAGCTAAAAAAAAAAGAAAGGAAAAAAAATTAAACAAAACCCAACCTCAGCTCAATCCACTGGGATCTGTGCATGCATATATTTGCAGACAGCTCATGTAATTACAGTAATGATGTTACAACCCTAAAAACTTGGTGCTAGCTGTGTTGCTCTACGTCGTTAGTTGCTAACTTCCTAACAGGCTTCTCCTTTCCATGCGAATTTTGAACTTCATATCTACATTGTCCGCTAAGGTAATATGTGTTGGAAAATTACTGAAAAACTTAGGGCTGTATTGTTAGTATGGCAGCATTACCTCTTCTGGATAAAGGCATAACTCTATGTTTCATCTTGGAAATGGCAGAACAAGCTACAAAGACTGGCATTTGATATATAAATGTGTCCTTACACTGGCGGCACATAGACTTGCAAACATTGGAAACCATTTGACCTGACAAGGTCATGGGATCGTAATTATATGTAGTGACTTTTCCCAGGAGAAGGAGGGAGAAAGTCTCCTCTCGTTTTAAACTTTTTCTGAACCTGAATCTTTCCTAGGTTCTTCCTAGTATCTTCAAGGAGAGTGCAACTCTTTTCAGCAAATAAATTTGCATTTTGTACATCTTTCATCCTCTGCATAAAAATACACATTATATTAAGGGCCAAGCGCTATTCTCATGCAGCAACATCAATCCAGAATAGCCCAACAGAGTGATACAATTAAACATTGAAGGTTGGCTTAACCGAAATTACTGCAGTTTGATACTGGTAACAGAGAACAGAATTTGGCCTGCGAGATATCGGTTATGTGTGTGCCTGTGTGTCTTGTTCCTAAGAGGAAGAGACACATGGGATAACCTAACGAGACAAGAGTTATCCCACTGGCTTTCCCGTGGCATGACTGGGGTCTGGCTAAGGTCCTGTCACACTGGAAGCATCACTGTTCTGCATCCTTACCCAGTGCCATAAATGTCAGGAGACCCTTTTGCTTCAGTAGCTGCAGGCTGAGTAGTGAGCATGAAAAGGGAGGGTTGCAGAAGACACTTTAGACGGATCCCTTTGGACCACAGAACATATTGAGATACATAACTGCTTCTGCAAATATATCCTCAGAAGTATTCTGCAAACAAAGGATGGATTATTTTCAGGAAGTTTCTCCTCAGCCTTTAGAACTCAAAAAGGAAAAACTGCTGATTTGCCTGCTTAAGGCTCGTTTGGTAGCTAGGAAACAATTGCTACCCTACCTGTATCAGTAATGTTATTCTTAGGAGAGGTTACTTACTACTTGATAAACAGTTCAGTACAAATCTTTGGTCAAAGGTGCTTGATCTGTGGTCAAAGCAACTGTTTGCATATGGCAATACTCAAGTGGCAATGAACTCTGTGGATCAGAGGTGAAAATGCTGCTCCATCCCAGGCCGTGTAAGGTTTAAGTGCTGTATGCAGATGGAGAATGTATGTGAAAACATGTTAAGTGAAGCACCAGCCTCTTTCCTTTGTATTAAGGGGGCAGTAAGTCTAGGCACTTGCACATTGGCTTTCCTGTTCTCAGCCCTCCAAGGAATGCCTCCTTTGGGTACAGCCTGGAGGGAAGCATCTTGGCTGCCCATTTTTTCAATCCTCTGCACATCAAGGAAGATCCACTTCCCGGTTTCCTTTCTTTGGCCAAGAGCAACCTTCTCAGCCAGGGCATCATTATGGGAGGAGAGGGCTCCACACTGACATTTGCCATAGTCCACGTTGGCACACTGTATGTCCTCCACCACTGTCTGCAGACATGGCTGCTCTGTTCTAATTAAAGAGCTGTGACAATTAACTGCATCTTGTCTGTGAGTCAGAGCAGCAGACTATAGAGTCTACTTTGAAGTCTAGCTCCAGTGTGGATCATTTACTTTTAGACATGACATTCTTTTTGCCCTGACTTGCCTCAGATACACAAGTCTTTCAGAACGCACTATGAAGCAGCTCCTTTCTCCATTGCTACTGATGTACACATGGCTTCTTTGAGACACTTGTGCTCCCTCCTCTCTCAGGTAAGCTCTGAGCTCTCCAAGGCACACGATGTTGGTGAAGGGCAGACTAGACTTGTTTATACCACTCCAACAATGAGGTTAAACAAATTACTTCTCATTTAAATTGTGCAGCTTAAGCTGTAAACTGCACAAGTGGCAGAAGAACATGGCCCTTAGCATCTGCAAAAAGAAATTAGATTAAGGTTGTTTGATCTCTTGCAGGCGTTCAGCAATATTTTTGTTGGGTAGTAGCTAAATTGAAAATAAATATCTTTTGGGAAATGGAAAAATGAGATACTAATGATGGCTTGTGTCATCTCATCAGGTTAAGTCACAAGCTGGGATGAAATGATGCTAATGATACCGAGACTGTCTGCAATCTGGATAAAAGGCATTCAGATCTTGGTCTCTGTGGAGGGAGAGAACGGACATAGACGGTAAAAAGGATGTACATGTGCGTAACAGATAATAAAAGGATGTACATGTGCATAACAGATAACATGGTGAACTGTTATGTTGCCTATTTCCAAATGTTTCAGACAAGGAAAAACTCATGCTAAAAATTCCTGGTGTATGATATAAAACTAGTTTAGACAAATCCTTATGTTCTCAGGCTTTTAAAGTCTGTATGGAAGTGATGTGAAGACTCGAAGTTGTGGGGACCTCATTTCAGTAAGGAAGAGTTGGAAGAAAAAAGTTGCTTTCCTAGAAAACCCTAGCAGAGCTCCTTCTGTTGGAGCCAGTGAGGGAGTTTTGTAAGTCAGAGTTTAGAAACATACGTAGAGGCTGCAGCTGATAGCTTGGTCGAGCGCTCTTTATCCACCACTAGAGAGACAGGCTTCCCTCCTAGAAAACTTGATATCCTCTTGAGCTTATTTTCTGGCTGGGGTTAGACCAAACAGCTGAGATCACAGCTGCCTTTCTCGCTTTTCCTGTAACTTAGTCCAGCCAGCTTACACTGAGCCTGACTCCCACAAGGGTGTTTGTTCCCAGTCAGAGAAGATAGCAGAAGCCTTCTGGTAAACCACAGATAAGGTGACCAGGCTTTTCAGCAGTACTCAAAGGTTGCAGGCAGCTGGGTTAGACGCATCTGGCTTAGCATCCACACTGGGAGAATACACGCTAGTGGGGTGGTGGTGAAGTTAGAAGGTGAAACTGTTTGGGAAACTGTTAGGATCCTGACTTTAGCATGAGTGAAAGGCAGCAGACTGCCAACTGTGAGGGACAGTGGTCCTTCTCAGGTTTAACCTTTCCGGAATACACAATTTGCTATAACCACAACAAATTTCTTCCTCTGTTGCCAGTAAGTGGGGTGAATGTGACCTTCTCTCTCAGATAAGGACCTACAATCCTCCTCAAGATGGTTGCCACCACTGCAGGTGGCATTTATTTTTATCACTGTAGAGGAGGGGACCACAGGTATGGCTCATACTGGGCTGTATCTGAAGAAGGAGGACATTTAGTGGCCCGACAGGCCCTTCAGAATTGTTAAAGAAGGTATGTGAATTGTTACCCAGGTTTCATTTGCACTGCTGCAGCAGGCACCCACTACTTATGTGACAGATTAGCAGGACATGGACTAAAAGGGAAAATGTCTTTCTAGCACTGGAATGGCTTCTGCAAGCTATAGGTGAGGCAGTGTAGCAAGGTGGCTGAGACCATAGCTGTCATTGCTTCCTTCTGAGATGGGAGAGTCCCACCTCCTGTGCTGTCAGTCAGGAGCCTTTAAATCTACAAAGTGGTTTTGGAAGAAAAAAAAATAATGAAGAAAATCCAATCCCTTCCAAAACCAATTTCCCTGTTGTGAATCGAATCATTGCTTTTTAATATACTAAGCCATAAAAAAATTAAGCTTCTTTCTTTAACACCAACATAAGACAACTGCACTTTATTTGGAGACTGTGAATGCCTCAAGCTGCAGTTTCTCTTTCACCAGCTCTCAGCAAGTGGCCGTTTAGTCTTAATTGCTCCTCACTGTGTAGTCCAATTAAGAATGGCATTAGCAGGGCAAGAACCATTTGTTAATCTGTAAAAGGTATGAGAGACAGCTCTAGTTTTGCCTGAGGTTTCCATTCACATATTTGGGTGAAGATCTAACCAGCTGGAACACTCTCCAAGAAATATCTGAGTATTAGCAAGCTATCAGTTATAAGCAAGATAAATGTACGTATGTAATTGAGTGGAGCATATCTTCATAAGACATTTATTTATGTTTGGAAAGACACGTGTTGCTGAACTGACAGAGGCAAATTATGAAGTGACAGTATAGACATTTAACTGGAGAGATGTTTCTGAGCTTGCTTGAACTGGAGGTGACAAGGAGGAAGGCAGTTTATGGTCTGGCCACCTCAAGGTGCTTGTACAGACAAAATGGAGAGTCCCTTGCTGATGGCAGAACATTTGGCTCAAGAGAGGAACATGAGGTAAGTTGTGAGATCCCTATGATCTTTCTTCCATACTTGGAGGAAGCAGTACTTAAGGACATGGTTTAGTGGGTAATAAGTGGTAGGGGACAGTTGGACTAGATGATCCTTGAGGTCTCTTCCAACCTTAATGATTCTATGATTCTATCAAGATGCCTATTCTTCATCACTACTGACAGTTGCAGTGCAGCTCCACTGAAGTACAGTAACGTAGTATTTATTCTAAAAAACCCCACCTACAGTGTGTGTGGCTGCTTTGTGCTCAAAATATATTGTTTCAAATTAATTAATACATCGGTTATGACCATTTACTCAAGTGGGATGCTTGGAGGGGACTATTTGTCTGAGAGATGTTAAGGTCTTACATGCCATATGGTCTAAGATCACCATATTTTTAATAGAATTTAAAAGGGAACAAAAAAGGTGGGTAGAAAAGGTCAAAGAGCTGGATGCAGTTTATTGCAGGGTGTGTAGGGAAGTATGCGTATATGCCATGGGATCACTTTGATGGACAAGTGTTAACCAAGGCCTTTACCACACCAAACTCAATCCACTCTCCCTTGACTGGAGGCAAATGGTACTGTGGCGTAAAAGGGTGTAAGTCAGATGCTGAGGCAGACCCTCCCATTGAGTCACTAGGTTCAGAAAGGACTCCCTTGCTTTCTAAACTCCTTCTAGAGGGTAGCCTAGGTGAGGCTAAGTCCAGTCTTAGTCCCAGACTTGGTCAACAGTTTATGTCTAAAGGATTATGTGTGCAGGCACTTATCAGAGTCAATGCTTGCATATTTCAGAGCCCTGCCAAAGACTTTCACTGAGACAGTTTCATCAAGTTGAAAAAATAGAAAATTTAGTAGGGCGACAGATAAAACAGATCCAGAATTGCTGTTGATAAATACACTCACTGCAGTAGCACTAATAGATGATGATGATGATGATGATGATGATGATGATGATGATGATGATGATAGCAAAAAGCTATCCTGGGTATTCTTCACCAAGAAGATGTCCCTGTCTTGAGCGGAGGAGACAGAGCGCAGCCTGTTGACTGTCTCTTCTAGGTCTTCAATCTCTCCTCTCCCCTCAGAGGTGTTTTCCTCAATATCTTTTATACTTCAGCCTTAGGTGTTCCCCTCACTGGGGTGATGTTTAACATGACTTTGGTGGAGAGTCAAGTATTATAGTCATATATTTTAGCATGTTCTTCTTTAAGCTCATCATCACATTCAGAGGCGTTAACTTTAATATTAATTTCATAGACACTTGAGCAGAAGGTCTCACTCCGGGCACCATGACCTCCAAAATTCTGTGTTGAAACTGTTTATCTGCTTACTCCTGCAATCTTTAGCCAAAACAGGACCATCCTGCTGCCGCAGGACTCCCTCCTTTGGCTGCTCCTTGTGCTGACCTAGCGGATCTCCATCCACAAGGTTTGCACAAGAGATAAGCAGACACCAGTGTTTTTAACTAACCTCTTATGTTCACTTCTCACAGGTACATAGGCCAGGACTGAGTAAGAAGAGGTTCTGCCTATAAAGCAGAAATCTTTTTATAGTGACCATATTTAGGAAAATCCACCTGAACAAAATCAATGCAGAATTGTCTCCCATGACCTGGTTGCAAGGCAGCCTTACCCATGGAATTTCATGAAAATTGCCAGATTTTAGTCATTCTGAGGCGCACACAAGAGTCATGTTTTCTTATTTCCTGGATAGTGAATACAGATTCTTTATTCCTAGAAGAAATGTGTTTAATTATGTCCACTCATTATTCTCAAGAAATGAGAATGAGATTGGGGTTTTTATCAGAAGTGTATACCCCCCCAACTAAGAGTTTTCCTAGTGTTTCTTATGTGTTCACTTGTTTTTTCACCCTATTTTCTTTGTGTTTGAGAGCTTAATTTGTAGAAAGGGTATGCAGGGATCCACAGGGTAGGCTGCAGATGCTTGTGCGAGAGCTGGTCTGATGGCTGGACTTCTCTCACTCCCTTCACTTCATGAAACGTTCAGAGAAGCTTATTTTTCAAAGAGCTTTTTTATTTACTGCCTAACACTTAAGTAGACCTGAAATTCAGTGTTACAGAAGAAAATGTACTGTATTCTTGTTCTGCACAGTTTATATGTCACTAATGGACCCACTTCTCTTAAGGTCATTAAATGACAAATGACTTTGACACAGGCTGTCAACAGAGAGCTTCACTCTTGTTATTCTAAGGTGAAACACTGTGGGTCTTTCCTGCACGCAGAGTGAAATTTTTTATTTTTCTGCTCTCTTTGGTGGAAGAGTTCTTTGTACTGATGCTCTGGCCAAGGGTGCTACACTGTCACCTATAGCTGTCCAAAGGCCTTTCCAGCCCTGGAGACAGACTGCCGTTACTGCTACTAGCGCTCCCTATGGCATAGGGAGCTCCTTTTTTTTTTTTGTTTTGTTGCTCTTCTCCCTTTCTTCCTCTTCTTGGGTATTTCCAATCTATTGACATGCAGGTCTGTAAAAAGTGAATAGGTATAGTATTAGTTGACAGCTTCATGAATCTCAATTATCAGGAGATATCTAAAGCTGAAGTTAACACAATATTCACATGATAATCAACAATAGGTTTGAAATGATGAAATAAGTATGAAATAATCCCCACAAAATGCACCCTGCAGTCCCTTCAAGCAGCCTCTCTTTGTAATCTGCTTTGTGACATTAATAAACATATCGATCTAGAACCCTATCCTGGCCTGGCATTAATTCAAAACCCTCCTGGATGCGCTCCTGTTCTACATGCTCTAGGTGATTCTGCTCTAGCAGGTGGTTGGACTAGATGATCTCTAGAGGTCCGTTCCAACCCCTAGCAACCTGTGAATCTGTAAACCGCTGGAGGCAGCAGGTGAAACAGTGGCACAAGTGCACTTGTCAGAGGTTTTGGTATATTTTTCACCATGCTCAGGAGTTCATACTTGGTCTTATTTCTTGCTTTACCTGAAGTGAGAAACTGGTGTTGAGCAGAGCCATGGGATTCGCACTGTCTGGTCTGCCTGCGTGTTTCCTTATCCCAGCCAGGGACAGCAGCTGTACTGATGCTCGTTTCCAAACTCAAATGATAGGTTGTCGCTACATTGCTTTGCCTAGTCTCGGGCCCTTTGCTGGCTAACTGACGCTGCTTCAAGCATGCCAAAGCATGGGCACAGGGCTACCTGCTCAGAATAAAGTGACCGACTGGTTGTGACAGTTAAGCGTCATTTTTATGCCTTTTATAATTTAAAAGTTTATTGTACTGCTTATAAAAATTAATGTATAACAATTTTCAAGTGGAACATTTCTCAATTAAAATGCCTGTAATATGATTACATTAGTTTTCTCTTGAGTTATGATCTCACTGTACCTTTAGTTGCCTACGTAACATCTTGCCATGTCCAGAGGCATTTTATCCAGAAGCTTGTTTCTTTGTGTACTTTCCACTTGAAAGTCCCTCTGCATTTTATTGCAAAGGCCCAAGAAGAATACAGCGCTCTTCTTTCAGTTCAAAGGACATCAAATAAATCAACTACTTATAGGGATACCACACAGAAAACAGGATTTCTCTTATTACGCTGTTGGCTTCCCTGATTCAGCTCCAAAACATGGTTGTGGTGTCTCCATTATTTTCACACCATTGCATCTGAGCTCCTAGAGATCCAGAAGTGTGCCTCTGGTGAATCACAGGTGTGCGGTGGCATTGACCTTGAAACCACTGGCCTTGTTGTACATGCCCCATTGCATTACCTTGTGTGTGCATGTCCCTCTCTGTGCCACATTTGCTACCCAATTTGCCTCCCCATTGTAAAAAACTTTGGCCAGTATCATACACAGAAACACCAGAACCATTAAAATGTTTTTGGGAACTGCTCCCAACTTGATTGTGGATTTTAGGCTTGCAGCTTGAAACAGGCAAATAGATTCAAACACAAAGTTATGAGAAATCCAAAATATTTGGGCACCTACTCCACAAGATCTTCTTTCCAGAATGTCCATATTATTTCCATCACAAATACCACACGAAAATCTCAGTCCTTCACCACTAGGTGGTACCCACATAAAACATAGTTTCTCTCTTAATTGTATACACTCTCATTTGCAGATAAAGTTTGGTCTGAATGCATTCATGATAGTTTATGTAAATACTGAAGTCTCAAAGTTTTCCCTGGTAAAGAATCCTGATATGCTTTGGATACTTAGTTATCAGATAATCACTCTGATGGTCTAACAAGCTAGTTTTTGCTTCGTTTGGCTATGCTATTGTTATAAGATCCTTTCGATTTGGCACATGTCTGTGCTGCTGCCAAAAGAGGTGCTACCACCTACCACCTCCACCTCCACTCCTGGTAGTTTGTTTCTGTCTGCTGCCTGGCTAGTGCTGTACAGGGAGCTGGTCCAAAGTGGCAACTGTGGACATGCACACTGCACAGACGTGTCATTGCAGGTTCCACCACTAGGGACATGATGAGGAACAGCTTCTGGGAAAGGGGGAGGTGACTTCTTCTATGGCAACAAGGACTTCTGCTGAATTCAAGTGACTGTGCAAGGAAGCATGAGATTTGAAGATGTTCGAAATCTCAGAGGATCACACCTTCATTAACAATGTTCATTAGGGCCTCAATTAATCAAGATACTTAAGAACATAACTCATTTTAAATATCTGAACTGTACCATTGACTTCAATTGAGTTGCTAATGTGCTTAAAATGAGGTGAGTACTAAAGCGGTTGATGGATGAAACCGTACAGCCTGTTGTAGCTACCCTGGAAATCAATTGCAAAATGTTCATTGATTTAACCAGGTAAAGCTGTGCTGAAAGGCTGCATGGAAACCATGGCACCTTGGAGTGCTTCTCAGACCATGGCTTCTTGGTCATGAGTGTATGTCATGGTAGAGCTGAGCCCCCACACTCCCCTCGCTCCTCTGCACCCCATCTCAGCCAGATGCCCAGGCAGTGATGCTTGCCATGCAGTGTCCCAGGGGGATTCCTCCAGTCACCTCAGAGACTCAGGAGCTGAGGTGGAGCACACTGGCCCTGAACTTAGAAGGCAGCTTCTGTGTCTGGTCCCAAATCCTTCATACCAGCAAAGCCTTCTTTGAATTCATCATGAGTTTTTGGCTGTGTGAAACCTTTAGGGCCCAGCCCAGAGCAGTGCTCAGGTTTTAGATATTTTCTCTCCACAGCAGTATTTAAAATGGACACTGACTATTTAATATATTCTCTGAGTAAGCAGGAAATCTGATAAGTAACATGCCAGAAATAATAAACAAACAAACAAAAATAAATAAATAAATAAAAATGTGGGTACATCCCAGCAGAATACATACAGTTATTGGAAACTGTAATAGTCCTGAATTTACAGCAGGAAGGCTGTATAGTGTGTTCCTTCATTAAGAGGTGTACTTTGAGATTAAATCACTCACCTGGTTCACTTTACTGTGTGAATTGTCATTGCAAGCACCAGCAATGACAGTTGGTCCTCAAGTGGGAAAAGTTGCTGCAAAATATATTTTATGTTATAGAGCTGCAGGATTTAGGTTTTGATGAGATCGTTGCAATTGGCTTCAACTGATTTAATGTAGAGCAGAACTCAGGGCATGGCTAAGGGTTGGTTAAATCTGGGCCAGTATTAAATGTTGGAGATGATCATATTTGAGTATCTTTTCAGGGGGAAGAAATGTTTGTATCTTGGAGTATGGAAGTTAGCTCTCCTGTCTGTGCTGCTGCCTGGTACGTACAAACTGCCTTTCTCCCTGGGCATCTCTGGCTACAAGAGAAAGGACCTCAAGGCAGCCAGAGTCTTTTCTCGTTGGGAAAATGGTGATTAGAAATGGATGAGACAGAGATCCAAGGTCATTGGTCACATGTTCCAAGTTTGGGTCAATATTTTTCCACCTGATGGCCAGATATAACTGGTACTCTGTATTTTTTGGAAGTCTTTTGTTAATATTCTGTTCCTGCAGAACTTTATTCCCCTTGATTCGAATTTATCCACATTAGGCAATATGCAAAAGTTTGTGTTGGCTGGTGAGGCTGCGTACATGTAGCTGGGGAGCTGTGCTTACCTTTGAGAAGACATGGTGATTAAAATACTGAGATTCTTAGTTGCAGCAGTCACCTAAGTGGTGAGTGACCTTTATTCAGTTCTTTTCTCTGTGAGTTGGGCTTTCTCTCCCGCTCCTGAAAGAGAGACGTGACCAGCACACTGGAGCAAAGAAAGGTTTTTCTCTCCACATCTCCTGCTGAGGCTGCCACAGTTTGCATGTTCTAAGTAAATATTCAACGGAAAAGTAAGAGTAGTGTTTAGCCCATGCACCTGTGAGAAGAGTGGGAGAGCAAATGTCCCACTGGAGAGATGGATGCAGGAACGCAGCTTCAATTCTCTCCTCTGTGGCGTGTCCACAGAGGAACTGGAAGACAGCGTTCATGCCTCCACTCCTGGCTTTTTGATAGATAAAATGTTACTTCCTTGGACTTTAGAAGAAAGGACTAAGAATAGAATAGAATAG
>VWZZ01004764.1:1242-11405 GCA_013399095.1 Psophia crepitans
CGCCCGCTGCTCCGGCCGAGCCCCCGGTGCAGCGGGTGCCCGTCTGGAGGGAGGCAGACGATATCTGAGATGGCAGCCTGGCGTTTCTGCTCCATTTCCCTCCAGCCTCTGCCTCCTCCCTCTCCTCCTGTAACATTCATTAGCCGCAGAGAGAGGCGAGGCTGAAGCGCCGAGCAGAAGCTGCGCGCAACCTCCGAGTAACCTCGCTGCCGAAGCGCCTGCCTTCGCGCCCCTGCCACCTCCTCTCCGCGGAGCCGCCGGTCCTCACCTCCCTGCCCCGGCCGCCCCGTGCCGTTCTGGCGCTCCTCGTTAGCACCGCAGAAGCAACATCTGCCTGCTTTACGGGGTCTGTGTACTTCGGGGAAGCTTCGGGGGGAAGCTCTTTATTCTCAGAAATAAAAGCGGGGTTGTAAGGGGCCTGGGAATCCCACGGTGTTTAGGAAGGCGCATCTTGCAGGCTGAACGGGTGGGCTGCCCGCAGCCTCCGGGGCGCCGCGGGCACCTGGGTGGCCGTTGAAGTAAGTGGCCATGTGGCCCAGGGACCCCTCGGGCGCAGAGCGTGGCACGCTTTGGGGCGGCCTCCCTGCTCCGCTGGCGCCGGTACTCAGGGGGTCGCCGGGCTGGACCTGCTCTCCGGGCGAATTTGGGACAGCCGGCACGTGCGGCTGGTGAAACGGGTCAGGCTCTGCACGAGGGAGCTGTTCCTCGCTACGCCTTCCGTGCTGGCTTCGCGACAGCTCGCGCCCCCACCTCTGTCCATCTTCCCCCCCCTTCTCTGCCTGGCTCCGAGGGCAGAACCCCAGTTGCAAACACCCCTCCTCATTGCAACCGGTGTGACCGGTTAGAGCAGCTGGGTGTGCTGGGAGGGTTTGGTGGGTGGGCTTCTGATGCGATACACATCACCCCCCCACCCCCCTGCGAAGCGGAAGGTGCTGGTGAGGTGTCTGGCGGGAAAGCTGCCTTCCTCCCCGTCCCCTCCTGCGTGCTGCTGGTGCTTCCCAGCTAGCGTGCCTTCGCCGCCGCTTGAGCGCGGCAGCGCCAGGGCAGGAGCTGAAATACTCTTGCAGATAAGGATGCAAGGGAGTTATCTGGAAGCCTGCAGATGCTGTGTGTGAGGAGGAAGGTCACTGAAAAAAGGGGAGGTGGCAGAGATGGAGATTAGGTGATTTGGAGATGGCTTGAGGGATTTAGTGGAGAGGCAGAGCTCCCGCGGAGCATCAACGGGCAGCAGCACCTCTGACGGATTATCAGGAGCCTTGTGCGGAGGCTTCCCACGCCGCTGCGGATGCTGGCAGGGAAGAGACAGGGAAATCTTGCGTTGAGAGGAGGCTGCGGAGCTCCAGATAGTGACGTCCCCGGCTGCTTCCCTCCCCGCCCTGGAATCACGCTGCCGCGCAGGCAGAATTGGGGCGGCTGCCTCGCAGCCTTGGCAGCGGGCGCTGCGCCTGCTGGCTCGGTGCGGGGAATCCCCCGGGCGGAACGGCGGGAGGCGAGGATGAAAGGCCGTTTCTGTCTCTAACGGCCCGTGGCGAGCAACGGGCGGGATGCTCTCCCCATGGCTGCGGGGGGCTCTGCTCATCCTTCAGAGCCCCCGTGCGCCGTCCCTCGCCGCGTTCGGCTCCAAACAGCTCGCTGGTGCGAGGGCGTGTGCGAGCCTGGTCCGGCTCCGCGGGGAAGGCGCAGCCTCTGGCCTCCGCCTTGCCGTGCCCGGGATTTGCCCCTCGCATCCTGCTTCAGACCCCGTTCTTTCAGTCAAAGGTCTTGGCCCGAGGGGCCGCGTCTCACTCGGGTTGTACCGGGGCTTCTCCGTGCCCCTTCGTGGCCGAACCTCCCCGTGCGCTCCCCGAAGAGTGCTCCTGGTGGTGCTCCCAGCGCGGCTTCCTCTCCCGGCGTCTTTGTTTCCCTCCGATGTTGCACGTTGCGGTTCCTTCCCGGGCTGGGGAGAGCAGCCTGGGGTCCCGCCAGGCCTTCGGCGTCGTTCCGCACCGCCTCCGAAGCGCGGGAGGCGCCCGTACCCTGGCGAGTGCGCTGACATTTCAATCAGCGCGGCGGCGTGGGAATGGCGTGGAGTTAAAAGGACCTCTCCTGAAAAGAGCTCAGCGGGGACTTGGCTGAAGAGGTCTCTCAGCCCCCTCGGCGTACGTGGCCGCGCGGGTTTTCATCAGTCGCCAGCTTCGTGCTCGCCCGTCGGGGCTCCCTTCAGCCGCTGGCGGGGAAGGGGGAAGGACGGGCCCGAGGTCTCGTCCCAGTCTCTCAGGGGTGCGAGGTGCTCTTCAGCACGACGGATGGGGTTTAGGAGGCGGCTCGGGGACCTTTCGGCCAGCGTGGGTGCCGCCGGTAGCTGGGCGAGCACGCGGGGCCCGGCGGCGTCCTGCGAAGCTTTTGTCCTCGTTTCCTGTGGCAAGACCTTGGGCGACTTAATTACCGCCCTGGACAAGTATTCCTTTTTATCGGCTTGGACTCTGCTGCTGGCTGGTTTTAGTGCAAGCCCCGGCTCTCCTGCCTTACGAGATGCGGGAGAAGCCCCAGTCTACCTCCTGGGGATCCTCCGTGGTCTCTTTATTGCCTCTGGTTGCCGTCCCAAAGTTGACGTCTCGGACTTTTTTCTTTGGTGTTTTGTTTTGTTGGGGTTTTTTGTTTTTTATTTTTTTTTAAATCCATCTTTATGACAGAGTAGTCTGGGACCGCTTCTCTCTGAACGCCCCTACTTCTCTGGCCTCCTCTGTTAGCAGCGGTGGGGCAGGCGGGACGCGGAATGCTGCAGCGGTGCCGTCCCAGCGGGAGAGGTCCTCGTACCCTTCGCCGCTGAGCAGGAGCTTTCAGCGAGCTGTCTGTGAGGCTGGCAGCCCCTTCAGCTGAGCTGACAGGATTAATTTAAAATCCCAGATGGTGGAAGAGCTGGCTTTTCCCTCCCAGATCGCTCCCTGCACCGGTAGCCATCCACATTTGGCGTCTCGTCGCCACCTTACCTGAGCTTCTGCTCATCTCCGAAGCTCCTCGGTCTCCCCCGGACCCGCGTTGCCTCCTCACTGCTTTTGGGGCGGCCGGGACCCGGGTTCCGCTCGCGGCCTCGGCGTGATGTTCGGTGTAACTTTGGGCAAGCGAGTCAATCCTTCCGCAGTTGCGGCTCCCGGCGCCGCGGTTTTGTTGGTTGGCGTTTGTGAAGTCTGTTGGAACGCGGCTGCTGGCACGCGGGCCCGGCAGAGGGGAGCGACGGCGAGCAAAGTATTTATCGGGACCGCTCGCTCCGTGCCGGGCGGCGTAAGCTGGAGCGCGCTCTGCTCTCACCCGAGCCACGCGGCTACCGCGAGCGGTTACCGGGGCCCAAAGTTCTGCCCGCCCTCGAATGGTTTCGAGTCAACTTTGATGTCTCGGAGAAGCTGGCGGAGTTCAAGAGAAGGGCACGCGCGGCGCTGGGAACACGATACGTGTTTCCCTGGGTCCGAAGGGCCAGGCAGAGCTGCTGCCGTCCTCAGGGGCCGCCTTCGGAAGTGCATTTTGGGAACCCCAGGGGTCGGAGCTCCCCTGCCAGCTTTTGAGCGCTTACAGCTCTGTTTCTTTGGCTGGCTCGCGCAGCAGCCCTCTCCAGCCGAGGCGAGAGTACCTCGCCCCGCAGAGGGAGTAGCAAACAGCCCGCACCGAGGGCTGGCGCTCCCTGCGGGGGAGAGAACGGCTGGAACAACTGCAGCAGGGCACGTGCGCCCCTCCCGAGCGGCGATTTCTGCCAGGGCGGGATGGGACGGGATGGAGCGAGCCGCAGCATCTTCGGGAAGGCGGCTCGTAAGGTGCCTGCCAACGGCCAGCTCCGCGGTACCGCTGCGCCCATCTGAGAGCCGCGAGACAGCCGGAGCCGTTGGCGCTTGTGGCTTGGCTTCACCGGGGCCTATATTCCTGCCTGCAGTGAACTGGGGGGGGACACAGATGGACAGGGGGGATGGACAGGGACATTTGTGGGTGAAAGGCACAGTGGACCGACCTGGGGAACGCGGGTGAAACCACGAAGAAGATGCTCGGCCACCGGCCTGGCTGCCGACGCTGTTTGGGGGGAACCGAAGAGGAGCGCCGGTGCCTGGGGTGCCGAGGGCTGCCAGCCGAACCTGCCGGGCCCCGGCAAAGCCCGCGCGGCTCTTTGAAGCCCTGCCTGCCCCCCGGGATCCGGCGCCATCCAAACCCCCGCCCTTGCCCGCCGGAGGACGCTGGGGTCCCTTCCTTCTGGTGTCGGCAGGGCCCGTCTCCCGCGCACAACACCTTTATTTTCTTTTAATCAAATTGTCACCGGGAGACACATCTGTTCCCGCTCGCCCGGCCGCTTTCATCGGGGGTGAGGACGGAGCCGTCCTTTTGAGCATGCCAATGCTTATGCAAAACACTTCAGCCAGGCAGGGCTACTCGGATATCAAAGGCAGAGACTGAAGAGGTGGCCTGCTGGAATTTGCATATAAAATTGCAAGCTGAAATCCAAACAGCGGAGAGATGTGAAGATCAGTGTGAAGGGTGAGCATGAAAAGCACTGGCAGGCCTGGGGAAGGGGGGGGAGGGCAGGTAGGGGGAGAGCCGCGGCGAGATATGAAAGAGGAGGAAAATGAACACACGGAATATTTTAACTAACAGAAAAGTTTCTTGTACCGCAGACGGATGATGAAAGAGAGACAGTGAGGAATTATTAGGACAGAAGATAAGGAAACAGCAGAGATAGGAAATAATTATTTTGTATCTGTCTTTATAAATGAAAATGAAGGGCATTAACTTAAATGGGATTTAGATTCTTTTCAGGGACAGAAGGGGGATGAATTAGGAAGCGCTCAGATAACGGCAGAAATGATTATTAAAGGTCGGGGGCTCTTGAAACCGATGGCGCTGCCGTGGGGCGCTGCCGTGGGGCGCTGCCGGAGCGGGTGCCCCGCGCCGCTGGAGCCGACGGGCCGGCCGATGCTTCAGGGAGGATATTACCGCTGCCGGCACCGGGGCAGAGCCGTGCATTCGCATTTCATCGGAGACTCTGGGTCAAGGTTTTCCGAACAGACCCGCCAACGCCAGGTGCGGTGTCCGAAACTGGGCTAGGTGAGCGCAGCCCGACCTTGGGAGCCCGCCTGCTCCGAGCTGCGTGCCCAGAAGGCTGTCGCAAGGGCTCTGGCGTGGGCTTCGAGCCCCGTAATCCCCGCTGCTCCGCCGGCGCTCCCTCCCCGACCCCGGGCCAACTTTAGCTTTTACCCTGGCGAAGGAGAAGTGATAGGCTTTAAATAAAGAAAGGACAGTGACTGCTCCTCGCCTCAGACTCTCAATACCGCTCCTCTCCTGCATCGTTCCGGTGTGCTCAGCCTCCGAGGAGAGGCTGGCAGGCAGCGGAGGGAGAGGAGGGCTGCGGGGAGCAGCGAGGCAGCAGTTTCGGCAGAGAGGGTTAGTCGGGGTCGGCTTTTGGGAGATGTCCGTTATGCTATTAATCGCTAATTGATAAAATCTGATGCAGAGTAGAAGCCAGAGTGATGCCAGGCTCGTCCGGTAAATTGCCCAAACAGCGCTCGGAGTTGTCCTTCCTTGGGGTGGGGTGCAGCGAGCGGGTGCACCCGCTCGGGCAGCTCCCAGTGAATCGGTGCCCACCGAGCTTCAGCGGCGCCCACAAGTGCAGCGTCGCTCCGATAACGTGAGCAAGGGCGGTTGGAGGGCGGGCGGCGCAGGCTCGCCTCCGCGGCGTCAGGAGGGTTGGTACCCGCAACGAGCGCTCTGGGCGCGCGCGCGGCCTCCGTGCAGGGCGGCTGGGCTCGCTTGCCGCTTGGCATGCGGCAGCCCTAGTGAGGCAGGCGCTGTCTCAATGGAGCAAAGGAAATTCCATCAGCAACCAAGGCTGCGGACTGGACCTGGGGAGGGGCTGCTCCAGCCTCCCCATCAACCCAGGCACAATATCGCCGTTTCATGTCATGCAAAACAAAAGGTGCAATGTAAAATACCATCCTTCGGGTGCATTGAGCAGCACCGGGCTGTCAAAACTGGATGTCTCTGAGCCAGCGGTCCAGAATAAACGGGTAATAAAGAGTCCTTTGGCAGCGGGCAAGCTGGAGACACGCAGGTGGAAATAATGATAATACAGGAGTTTCTAGTTTTATCACGTGTTTAATTGACTTCTTCCCCCCCACTGCCACGTGTGGCTACTTACTGCGGCAAGTCAGCCACGCGGCGCGACCGCGTGCGGGGGGATGAGGCGGCCCCGGTTAGCGGCGGGCGTTGAAGGGGTGTGAAGGGACGTTCTGTTTGGCAGCGCCTGTGCCCGAGGAAACGCCTTGCGCTCGGCGGGCTGCCGGGCTCGGCCAGCCACCGGCCGCTCGACGTGTTTCGTAGCAGCTGCAGAGCTGGAAGACGAAGGTGCCCCCTCTCCTCCTCCTTCCCCCCCCGCCATTCCTTTGCTTTTACAGCCTTCCCCTGCAGCCTGGAAGGAACGGCTGCCAAGGCGGCCTCTTGTTTTCCCAGTTATCCCAACTGCCCGCATCTTAACGGCCTCCTCCTTCAGCCGAGACGCTCCGAAAAGTTTAACGTCCTTTCAAATCAGAGCGCCGATAAAACTTGACATTATTAATACGACGTCGAGGGGTTTTCCAGCTGCTTAGGGACAAACAGCGTGTCCCGTTAAACAGAGCTCCCTGCACTGTGAAATATTAAGTGGCTTTTCAACGAGTGCCAGCTGGAGCCGTCGGTTTTTCCTTTGCCACGGGTGATGGGGAGAGGAGGGGTTGGTCGGGAGGCTTTTACGAAGGCGTTAGCTGGACCCGTGCGGTTGGGAAGGCTCCCGCTTCCCGAGGGGGCCGCGCCCTACCTGGGGCCCGGGGCGAGCGCGCTGATGAGTTGTTAGAGGCGGTAAACGCGGGCAGTGGGATGCGCTTTCCCCCTTCGTGCGCTTGCGTGCCAGCGTCGCCTCCTGGGATTCCCACCGAGACTTAACGGACCAAACCCGCCTCTTCACCTCGCCGAGCTAAACGTGTTCTGCAGAGGCGGTTTTGGGGCGCGTGTGGGGGTTGGGGTTTTTTTTGTGGTTTTCTTTTGTTGTTGTTGTTGCTGTTTGGTTGGTTTTTTGAACGCCTTCGTAAGGCGCCCGGCGCCGAGCAGGCGTTCAGCGTGCTCGAGGCGTCGCACGGCACATTAAAGCCTCCTCCGTCCGTCTGTCTGTACGAGCTGTTTGCGACGGGCGTGCGCTCTGCGACGCGCCTCTGAATTCTGGTCGTGGCTCTGCCGCCGCCTCCAGTTTCCCCACCGGTACGATAAGCAGGGCTTTGATGTCTCACAGGGGAAGTGTAAGTATTTAATTTAACTTTTATGAAGTTCTTTGACAATGTAAAGAGCTCGGCATGTGAAGCGGAGTTTCAGGGAAGTCGAGGCAGTGATGTCCCGCTTTTATCTCCGAGAGAGTTCCCACATCTGAGTGCCGAGCCCTCCAACCCCCAGGGCTTCCAGCCGACCGTGCCGTTGCCTTAAGGCCGTAGCTATACATACCCACTCAAAAGGGTAAATCCCCCCCTTTTCAAGTTCCAACGCACCGGGACCCCCGGCCGTGGCGGCTCGTTGCCCTGGCCAGCTTTTGGGGGACCCCCCGGCACCGGGTGGGAGCACGGGGCTCCGTGAGAAGCCTTCCAGCTCCTGGAAGGAAAGCAGGCGGTTGTGAGGTAGCCTCCGAGGAGGGGGAGGAAGCCTCTCGCTGCCTTTTTCCCGCTGCACAACCTTCCTTCACCTTCCTTCTTTTAATGTCTTAATCAAGCGGCTGATAAGAGAAGTGATCCGTGAAAAGGACGGGTATCTTGGCGAGGCACAGAAGCTTGTGGCAGCACTTTCCCCACAGATCAGCATCCTCCGCGAGAGGGAGAGACAAAAAAGGCAGATTTTTGTACCCTTAAGCTTCCACCGCTGCAGTTCAAAAGACCAATCTTTACAGAAAATAAATTTAAAGGAGAATTTTTGATGTATATGATGGTCTCTTGTGGTTGACAGGAGCGCTGCTGGCAGTGTATGGAGTTATGCAAAGCCAGAGCTGGGATTACTTAAAAGTGTCTGTAGCTCTTTGATTAACCAGTGTGTATTTTATTTTTTATATGGCGCAATCACAGCCCTACATGGATAATATCTGGCTAGCATTGTTCCACGGGCGGAGCTCCCCTCCTTCCCCGCAGCATGCAGCTGCGTTTTAGGGCGCTTTTTGAAGCGCTCGCGCTCGGCGTAGCACATCGGCCGGTTTAGAGGCGGGTTGGCGCGCCCGGGTGCGGTTTCGGCGCGACGCCGCGCCCTCGGGGAGGCCGGTTCGTGGGTGCGAAGCGCAGAGAGGGACGGGGTCCGTCTGCCGGAAACCCGCCCAATTCCTGCGGCGGCGGCGGCAGCGGTGCGACTCGATGCGCCCGAGGCGGCGCCTGGGTCCGTGCTGAGGGCACGTGAGATGTTTGCGAAACGCGGGGAGGATGATGACGATAAACTCCGAGAAGGCAGAAGTGAGCGATCTGAGACCAGGGGTGCTGGAAGGGGAAGTCCAGCCGCTGTGGCGAAATGGGGTGGGAAGCTTGCTTAGTGTGCCAGGGCGCGGGGGTGGCTGCTGCTTTCTGCTTGTCCTGCGCAGGGAGCCTTCGGCCCTCGGAGGTGTCCCCGGGGGCAGGAGCGCGGAGCGGAGCCGGGAGAGACTCGTTGCGCATCCTGCTTGTGCGGTCAGGAGCTCGCCCCTGCCCAGGAGCCCGGACGACCTCTGCAGCGAGCGCAAAGCTCGAGGCAAGGCCGCAGATGTGAGCTGCCAGCCGAGTCGAGCCGGGGTCTCTTCTGCTTTTATCCTGTGACTTTATTTTATTTCTTTTATTTTTAAACTTTTTGCTTCCGGCCTCTCTGCCGCTTGCAACGCCGGTTCCCGGATCGGGACCGAGCCAGCGCCACACTGATCCTGTGTGATCTATGGATGTATGCATCTATGTACAGTGCAACGAGGCTCCAGCTCTCCCCCCACCCCACCCCACCCGCCATGGCCCCATCGCCTTGGCACGGCTGATGGCCCCAAGGGGCTTCTGGGGGTCCCGCGGAGCCAGAGATGAGCTCAGTCGAGGTGCCTTATTCCCCCTGTGGACTCGCCCCACCTTCCCGCGGAAAGGGGAGGGGGGCAAAAATACAACAAACCTACAGGAAGACTATTTAGCCCGTTTTCGGGGAGCAGACAGCGCTCAGCATCCCTCGGGCTTCGCCGGAGGAAAAGGCCCCTTCCGTTCGCGTGCGCCGAATTGGCGCGGGGACCGTGGTGGCGTTAGCGGAGCCGGGTAGGATGCCCGCCTGGGCTCGCCGCCCTGGGAAAGGCGAGCGCTGCTGGGGGCGAGAGCCAGCAGGCGCGGGGTGCGGGAGCCGGTCGGGCGCGGCTCGTTCGGCGCGGCGGGATCAGACGTTGAAGGGGAAAGGGATGCTCGGCCCTTTGATTCTTTTCCCCCTTTCATAATGCTTTCACTTAAAACAGAAACGAAGGCAGAGAGTAAATTTCACATCCAAAGGTGGGTGTCTGCTCCTGAATAGGATCGATTTAGGGTCAGCGCTTCAGCGGCGCGCCGGATTTGGGTTTCAAAGTTCCCAGCCATCGCTGCAGTCAGATTTTTCTAAAGGGCCCAGCGTGGTGACATTTACAGCCGGATTTTTCAAAAACAGCGTAGTACTTCAGACGCTGAACTCCTGAAAAATCTAGTCGTTTAATTTGTTAAATGAGAGCGAAGGTCTCCTCAGATAATCTCCCCCAGTCGCTGTAAGAGTCGAGCCCTTCCGCGGGGAAAGCAGCCTGCTCCTCTCTGAAGCTCCTTTCAGGCTCCTAAGGCGGCAGCCCGGAGCCGCCCCGGAGCGCGCTTCCGCCCAGGAGGAGCGCCGCCTGCGACCCGACGGCAATTAGCTGCCATTTGCACGGCCTGCCGCCGAAATTCGGGGGTGCCTCTCTCTGCGCCGCGTGTGGGCTTTGAAACGCACATGTACGTACGTACGTACCGCCCCGTGAGCCGAGGCTCTTCCTGACCTTCCGATCCTCTCCCGCAATATCTCTCGGCCGCGGTTAACAGTCGGTTGGTACCTCATCAACGAGGCAACGACGGTGGAAGAGAGCGGCGTCAGAGGGTAGCGGTCTCCCGCAGCCGTGCCACCGTAGCTGTCCCGCTACCTCAAAGCGAAGTGCGGTGTGACGC
>VWZZ01004765.1:4133-53974 GCA_013399095.1 Psophia crepitans
ACGATCACCTCCCTGCTCCTGCTGGCTACACTATTCCTGATACAGGCCAGGATGCCGTTGGCCTTCTTGGCCACCTGGGCACACTGCCGGCTCATGTCCAGGCGAGCGTCAACCAACACCCCCAGATCCTTTTCCTCCACACAGCTTTCCAGCCGCCCCGCCCCAAGCCTGTAGCACTGCCTGGGGTTGTTGTGGCCAAAGTGCAGGACCCGACACTTTGCCACATTGAACCTCATCCCATTGGCCTCTGCCCAGCGATCCAACCTGTCCAGGTCCCTCTGCAGAGCCATCCTACCCTCCGGCAGATCGACACTTCCCCCCAGCTTGGTGTTGTCTGCAGACTTACTGAGGGTGCACTCAATTCCCTCATCCAAATCGTCAACAAGAGGATGTTGAAGAGGATGGGCCCCGACACCGACCCCTGGGGAATGTCACTCACGACCAGTTGCCAGTTGGATCAGATTAAACCTTCAAATTCGTTTCCCTTCCTTTCTTTATTAGGAAGAGTTTGAATCCTCTCAAAAAAATGGTACTGTGTCACAAACCACGAAACCTGCTAAGCTCTGCCAAGAGCATTTATCCCTGGAAATCAAGTTACTTCCTCAGAGCATCCTTTCCTATGCCAATAAATCTCTCTGCCCATTGTCTACCAATGTTCCCAGCACTGATGCAGAGCCCAGAAGACTGATGCCAGCCCACACCTAGGAGCCTGACACCCTTAAGGGCAGACAGAAGTCTCTGGAGCTAACAGAAACCTCCTGAGTTGTAGGTAGAAACATATTTGTACTGCAGAATTGCAACTGAATTGGAGCCAGGCTTGCATTTCAATAGCTTCCCACTCTACATATTCTCAGTGTGTAAATGTCTTTGGGTGGGAAATAGTCTGTGATCTTCATGGGAGGGACACTGGTGTCCTGAACAGGATCTGGTCACATTAAAATCCAGATGCTGATCCACATGGAGACCCTACACCAGGTCTGGAAGCAAACAGGAGAGAGAGCAGCAATGAGGAGATGCTGTCTGGAAATCTGTTTTCAGTCCCCATCCTGCTACCAGTCTCAGCACCATGGCTTTCCCTGGCCTGGAGAGGCCAGGATCGCTGTCGAAACAGCCAGCCAGAGAGGCGTCCCTTTGGGAATCGGTTCCTGCAGGTATGTCTGGGGGGTCTCTGCTGGCTCCCACATCCCCTCTTGCTCTTTCATTCCTTTGTATAGAATGCAGAGCAATGCAGTCCTTGGGTACTTCACTATGTTTAATACTCGTGGGACCTTTTGCAGAGGCAGAGCATGTCACACAGATCCTGAAGGATAATTTGGTGCCTAATTCATGATTATAATCACAGTTAGAGCCTGGTCTCTGCATATTTAACATTCAGTAATATACATATGTCCTTCACTGTTCTGTACCATCTAGTAAATTTGCTTACCTATAGTCACTTCAGTTTTGGTTGCATACTGTGTATTTTCCTCATTTCTTCTCTTCTATTTCTATAGGCTGCTATGGAATCTCATCTCACAGATAGGTGCAGTGATCTTTTCTCTGAGGACACACTGTTTTGTTACATGGACATGCCAACATTTCTTTCTCCAGCTTGAAATTATATTTCTGCTGCTCGATCTCTCCATTGGTCCCTGTGGCTAGTCTAACAGCCTGGGCTGAGGGGGAGGAAACCTGGTGGAAGATGCCCCACAAACCATCGCTGGCAGGTAGCATTTGCAGACTGGAAGAGCCTTGTGGCTTGATGCCCACTCCCACGCAACACAGGAGCAGCACTCCCTGCCTTCCTTCTCCTGCTTGAATCCTAGCAGGACATGGGTGTTTTCTCATGCAGAGACTGAGATTTTTCTCTATGGAGATGGCTGTCCCCCCAGTGAGGTCACAGCCTGAGAGATGGAGGTGGAGCCACTTCTCTGGGGCCTTCCCTGGGAGGACTCAGTGCCGATGGATGTAGGTTGCCGCTGACCTGGCCATCGCATTGCAAGAGACTTCAGCATTGCTATTCTTGTGTGCCCGGTTCATAGCAGGGTCCTGGTCCAGGCTAATGGCCCACAGCATATCTGGAAAGTGGAAAGAAAGCAGTGATGAGGAGGCCATGGTTAGAAATATGCCCCTACCTGGGGCAGCAATATCCATCCCTAAGCTGGGTCTGTGCAGCTGGGGTTCACAGCAGGTGAATCTATCTCCTGGGCACTGCACATGGCTGATGGTACAGAGGAGTGAAGTCTCACACCAACATCTTACGCAGAGTACCTAGCTATGCTACAGCCTTGGCAAATCAGTGCACAAGCTTGCTCTGCATCCATACTTCTCTGACCATTTTCTCTTCTGTTCCCTAGTTTCTGCATAACAGAGCAACATTTGCTCTCTCGAAAGAGAGCAGCACTCTGGTAGGCAGCACTACCTTGCAGGGCATCAGACACGTGGCCCTTTATAAACAATGACCAGGACCTTCAAAAACTTTAAAAAACATGGAAAGAAATGTGTACTTACAGGGAAAGAGGCAAGCTGAGAGGCTTCCACACCCCTGCTGCTGCTCCTGAAGGACCAGGCATTATGCGCTTCCAGGCAAGGAGTACTCCAGGGCTGAAAGAGCAAGATGAGAGTCAAAGTCCTAAACCCTCTGAGAAGAAAATGAGACTCACCAGCCGCTGTTGCTTCAAGCCTTTTGGAAAGTTTCAGGCTCTGACAGCAAAAGAAAGGGGCCATGGACACACACTAGGGCTGAGAGGGGATGTGTGGTCACATCATCATGGTGTGAAAGCCTGTGAAGGTGGGGGGTGCCTCTTCCCACTGAAAGGGAGCTCTAAAAAGTGTTTTGTATTTGAAAGGAGGGAAAAAACCCTAGACAAAATGTCAGATTAGTTCCCATTTGGTAAATCCGAAGAGTGAAACAGTCTTCAAAACATAAAGACTGTGCATTGCGTTTCCTCAAAAGGCAGACAAGAAGCATGCAGAGACCACCATGTTCAATTAACTTCTGACCACCAACACTGCACTACTGGACTTCTGCATTGCCTCCTGCTGACATCCATTCCCAGCTGTGACTCACCTACGTCTCGGAGAGGACACCCTATGAGAATGATGAGAACCATGTGTGTGCTCTTCCTTATTCCAGCAAAAAGCTGGGGCAGGGGAAGCGATCATGGGACCAGATCTGTCTAGAAAACCTCACCTCACACTTCCTGGCAGTCCTTAACCACCCCCCCAACCCCGCGACCTCTCAGGAAAGGGCAAAAACAAAGGGTAGGAATAATACGAATTCGTATGCTATTTCACAGACCTAAACCCAGCAGTCAGTATAGAAACATAGTGGAATATTTTACTTACTGGTGTTATCCCTACAAGTCTCCTCTCCCTACCTGCTTTACTGTTTTGAGGACTCCATTTAGGGCAGAGGTGGTTTGGTGCCGTATTTTTGTAGCCTCAAGAGCCAGTGTCAGGCAACCAAGGACTGACTGGCTTGCTGGTTTTGAGCACTCCAACATTAAAAGATGGTAAACATTCATTTACCTGTGCTGTTTTGGCTGAAAGTCAAATACTGCTGCACTAACGCCTAAGTACCACGAGCTGAGCAGGGTTTCCAGTCACTCCAGTGAAACCAGGACAAACCATGGGCAGGCTGAACAGAGACAGGAGAAAACATGTAAAAAAAATTAGGAGGGAAACTGGCTTTGCAAGGTCAAAGTAGTCTGAAGGAGCTAGAAAATAAAGACATTTTTTGGTTTAAAATGTTTTCCCATAGATAATAATTAGCTTTTTATTTAAATACAGGTAAACTATAAAATTATTTTATCCGCCGTAGCATATAAAATTATTTTACGTCTTAAATCAATTCTCTTTGAATTGAATCAGCTGAGTAACTTGTTATGTGGTGCGGATTTTCCACGTTGGCTATACCGTATAAATTTTAATATATATGAGATGCAAAGATATGTTACTATAATGACTTACGGTGCAGCTTGATAACGTACTTCTCTGTCTTCATTTGCCTGCAGGTTGAAGTGGCCAGTCACTGCGTACATAAAACTGGTTTTGCTTCTGTTACCGCGCTGGCTTTACCCTGTGTGTCTGCAGGTATGAGACAACTTCAGATAATGAGAGGCACTAACGAAACAAGCTCATAGCTGAAGATTGAGCCAAATGACAGCTAATTTGGCAAATGCACATTCTAGCATCTACCACCCTCTGCTGGGTACAAAGCAGTAAAACCTTCAGAAGCCTTTTTCGAGCCACTGTGTGGCTGCTATACAGCATCCATAGGCACTGACGGACACTGAGAATTCCTGTAATACTCTGAAATTTTTCAGGAAAACAGTTGTACATTGGTCCCTTTTATTTTCATGACCACTTTTTAAGTGGATAGCACTGTGATGTTCTTTCTCGGGCTAGGAGATACGTGAAGCTCCTCAGTATTTATAAAGCCTCTCCTGTAAAACAGACACCTTATAGGCTTAAAATACAGTGTTCTGAATCCCTGCAAAAGACTACGGGCAATTTCCACTTTCATTTATATCTCTACAAGCCTTTGGGAGTGACATAACCCTGCCAGGTACAGGGTCTGTCAGATGTTGGTCACTGAGAGAGAATTTTGTGTGACCACCCTATCTGATGATATTGTCTTAACCTGCACAGCTTAGTCCTCAAGATTACATGGTTGGTTTGATTTCACGCACTGACACACAGCCAGATTCTTCCTTCCACTGCAGCTCAACGCCGTATGTTTAAACTAAAAAACTTTCAGATGGAATTTCACCTTCTTTTGAATAATTACCTGAAAAACAGGAAACATAGGAAGCCTTCACCTTTTCCTTTCTCGCATGTAACCTGGAAACGTGATAATTTAAGCATGGAACAACTTATCTTCACAGTGTTTTTCATGTTCATGGTCCAATTTTAGCTTGCACTACAAGCAGTCTGTCTAGGCAAGTATAGAGGTAAGAGTAGTCACCTGGGGTTAGCCTGGTTTGCACCAAAGCCTACGCTGCTACCGCACCAAAAGGGACCCCAGCCTGTTTTCTCCTCTGAAGCCAGGGTGAGGACGTGTAAGACTTTTGCATTTGTTGACCCTCATCAGCAGACGCGGGTCTCAGTAACTCCTGGACATTCTATTTCTGATGGCTACATGCTGCTTTCTTCTCTCCATCGCATTTAGTGCCTGTGGCTGGACAGAAATCCTGGATACACATGGCGTGGTACTTCTACTACTGTCTAGGTTTTTTTTTTTCACTAAAGTTTCCTTTAACTGCTATTAAGCATCTGAATATGCTGGACAATTCCCTTTGGGATGATTTCAGCTTTGCCAAATTAATGTTAATTATGAGGTCTTCCTACCAGTTATGGGAGGCACCATCTGGATAGCACTGCAGTTTTCCCCACGTGATGTTTCTGCACTGATTAAACAGATCAGACTGGAGATGTCCATGCAAGAGAAAGAGATGGTACACACAAAGGTAGTGTCAGAGCTGAAATCACATGGGTGAAGAGCCAAGAGAGGAATCTTTGAAAAGTTACTATCTCATCATACTTCTGTACATTTAGAGATGTTGAGTGCAAAAACACAGCCCACTTCATATTCCCTAATTCTGAACCTGGACTGAGAACATGTTGTTTCGTACAATTCCTCTTCCTAATTAAACAGGATTTCCTTAATCCAGAAAGAGATGGAGTTTAAAACAGAAGCAAAGTGGCTGCCAGGTAGCGTCACTGACTTGTACCATGTCTGCAGCAAACCTCTCGCCACCAGTGAGTGCATCAGAGCTAACAGTGACACTGATTACAGCTGGCTGGAAACACCTTTGCACCCTTCTGAGCCGCCTTCAGCAATGTGACCTTGCTTAATTAACTGAACTAACGACTTTCTGGAGCTGGGGATTGGCTTAGGTGGTGTTTCACTGTCATCTTAGTGTTTTAAATACAAAAAGATAGATCTTTTAAATCTCTTTTAAAAACCAACAATAAAAAATTATTTTGTCCTTCAAGCAGCAAACCGTGGTGTTCTGGAGGCCACTGTGGTACTTCTGGCTGCTACAGCTGTAATGCACGCTCATGCTCTGCCTGCACATGGGTGTGCAAGAGGGGACAGCCTTGTAAACTGCTCCTACAGTCAGTGACTGCTCTCCCCCAACCCCACCCATCTAACCTACCATGGTGACTTTCTTTTCATGTCTTTTTCCCTTTGTCAGCAAGACACTAAAAATTTTTATATTTTTATATTTTATATATTTTATATTTTTGTATGAGCTTAATGAGGCTATGACTTACTTCATGCCTTGCTGGCATTAGGGCATCAGAAGATCCTGGAATCAAATACCATCTGAGTAGGACTGTGCCTTGCGGCCCCCTCTCCTTCTTCTTGTGGCAGGGACAGATGCACCCAGCTGTGAGGTCTGGAAGAGGTGGAACAAGGTAGGAAGCGGAGAAGAGGAGGAGAAAAAGGGGCAGAAGTGTCACTCAGCTTATGCATTTTTTGTTATTCATGAAAGGCTGTAAACCAGACAGATGAGCTTATCAGTTCACCCACATGAGACGTTCCTCCATCTTCAGTTATGTTGTCTTACTTCCAAGGCCACACCATGCCTAATCAGCTGGTGGAATCAGGAGATTGGGTTCCTAAGTCTTTCAAAGGTTTATTTGATGTAGAATTGGAAATTATAGCTGCTATACAAGGTTACTAGTGTGTGCTGTCTTAGGCATAAATAAGTCTTAAGAGAAACTAAGACGCAATGGGTTATTGCTTTACAATCACCACAAAAGAATTAGCTCAATCATTTGCCAAGTCCAATGGAGTGTGTTAATAAAAAAAAAATCCAAGAAAAGGGGGAAATAATTCTGGGCTAATATAACTCCAGTGGGGAGAGTACATACACTGGTATGTAACAGCAGTAGATACTGGGAAGAATTTCCCTTGTTTGCCCTAGAATAAGTTTCTATAGATCACAAATACACTTATATTATTCATCTCAGGAGCTGCAGACATAAAAGTGTCTGAGAGGTAAGTCTGATTGTCTAACGAAACTAGAGTAAGAAGAAATCAAATATGAGAAACAGTTGTTAACCCAAAATGATAAACACATTTCTATTCATTAGCTCCCTCCGTTAAAAGGGAAGATTAGGAAAATCATCACTCTGGTTAACCTATCAATGTCCCTCCTTTAGTATCTATCATCCTAGTACATGGAATTTTGCAAGGAATTTTAAAGATAAAACATCAATAGTTCTCCTCATCCTTCCTGCAAGACATCTATTTGCTTTGAGGCTCTGGGGTGCCTGTGTAAGATCCAAGCACATACTTAACGCCAGAATAGCATGCCATATACACAGCAACCTGCAGCACTCAAATGGCACAGGCACCATCTGCAATAGCATGGCTTTTGGACACCACCAGATCATCTTTTGACCACCAGCAATTAACGACGGTCCTTGCAGTGAGATGTGGACATTTGATGGGTTTTGGAATTGTATTTTTCTTTATACTGAGGTGGAATTAAGAAATGAAGAGTAAAGTCAAGCAGCATTTCCGAAGCACATGCCAGAAGATACCATAAAAGCTCTTTGCTGTAGACCAGAGACATTTCCTACCTATATACAAACTCAAGCGTGCTGCAAACCCCTTAGCAGTGAATTTGGCACACGGACTTATACCAAGGACATTAGAACAATCAAGGCCAAGGGTGTTGATTTTTACTTGGGTACTTCCAGCACCTGAAAGGAAGTTGTGACGAGCTGGGGGTCGGCCTCTTCTCGCAGATAACTAGTGACAGGACAAGGGGGAATGGCTGCAAGTTGCGCAAGGGGAGGTTCAGGTTGGAGATTAGGAGAAATTTCTTCTCAGAAAGGGTGGTCGGGCATTGGAACGGATTGCCCAGGGAGGTGGTGGAGTCACTGTCCCTGCAGGTGTTTAAGGAAAGGTTGGATGTGGTACTTAGGGACATGGTTTAGTGGGTAACAGGTGGTGGAGGGACGGTTGGACTAGATGATCCTTGAGGTATCTTCCAACCTTAATGATTCTATGATTCTATAATGGTAACTGCACACAACCAGCACTGGGTCAAGAAATGCTTTGGGCTGATGAGAGTCCTCCTTCTCACTTGATTGTAAGCCCCAGCCAAAGGAGTCATGACATGGTGTCCACAAGGAAATTGAGGCTCCATTGTCCAGTGCAGTGGTCTGCTGCAGTGAGCTGTAGAGCAGCTACTACTGAAATGCAAGTGTTGAGTGTAGTTAATCAGGAAACTGCCCTGGAGGTCATCAGAGCCTCGCCATAAATCAGGTGTAATCGATCACTATGACCACTTCGAAGTGGCGCACTCGTGTCTGGAATTTATTGTAACACATTAAAATCAAAAGGAAGTTGTTTGCCTGGTGAGATTCTTGGCTCTAGGTCACTACTGACCGCCAAACCTGCTAAAGGAATGAACACAAAACCAAACAGCTTTCCTGCAAACTCCTTCAACTCTGACTGCTCACTGTCACGTTTCAAAGGCAAAATCCCAGGCAGGTATCACAGTTGAGCCATTCAGCTTCTTCACAAAACACAGCTACCATTAGACTTGCTTTTGAAAGCTACTGTATTCTGAAAAACAGAGAAATCAACTTTCCTTCTTTTCCAGAGCAACAAAAAACCTGTTTCTTCAACTGAAATTAGAAAGAGTGGAAACAGATACCATTTGCAGACAAAACAAGCCCCCAACCAAAATACATGAAAAATAACTTAATTGCTAGGAAAATATAGATGTTGCTAAATACTTGCAGCTTCCATGCATCAGCAAACAGAATAGAGCAGATTCACAGAGAACGTTCTTTCCACACAAAATTACTATGAGGTAGCAATCAGTTGAGTGACAGTCAAGCACAGACAAGCTCCCTTTGTGCTTGTGGACAGATATTTGCTGGTGGTCACAGTCTGGAACAGAAGAAGCAGCCAGGAGATGTGCTGAGCTGGGGTTCAGACCTTTTGGAGCTCTGGCCATGACTGGGGTTGAGAGGAAGGATTTATACATGGTGCACCTGTTATGCCATGTTTCTTTGGAAAAAGAGGTATTAAATTAAGATTGGATTCTCTAATACAACATATAAACTACGTGAACTTCAGTGTTACAAAACTGCAAAAGCACCACAGATGAAACAGCTTCTTTGGATCAAAGGTTTATTTTTAATGACACAGCACTGGAAAACATAAGTTACAGATGACTGTTTGATACAGGATACATTATATATCTTAATTTAAAAAGATCTGTGAAGGTACGCTGCATAAATACATATAGTGAAAATATATTGTGTTTATTTCTTCTCAGAGGTTAGTTCTGTTTCTTTTTTTTTTATTTATTTATTCAGCCAATTAAATAAAAAAGTATAGATTAGCATCATAACAGCTCCCCCTCCAGATTATCTCATTGTAACTACTGCAGCTGGAAGGGGAGACGGAGCCATGCCTTCTCAAACGTTTAGCAGCTTTGAACATGATGTTTTTCATCATCTCAGAATGAAAATTTCACATTACAAACACAGATACTGTATCATGTTTTGGCAATGGAGCAGCTAGTTTTGCTTTGGAACAAAACCATTTCCTGTAATGCCAGACAGTGAAAGAGCAATGCATGTACTGATGGTACTACACACTCAAAGAACTACAATGAAGTTGTGAAAATGCATATATATCCATATGCACTTATATATACACATATAAGTACTTGTGTGTATATATATTATATATGTCCAAAAATAACATTGAAAAACGTTGCAGCAGTTAATTATTTTTTTAAACACATGAAACTTATAATAGTTTGACCTCATTACTACAGGATAACTAATTAAATCTTCTGCAGTGCAACTCAATACAATACACTTAGTGCAGAGAAGTTAAGGTTTTGGTATTGAGGAGGCTAATTTCAGATTTCATGGGAAAGGACCAAATACAGGATCACCATAGCTCTGACAAAGCACAAACAAACCTGTTGCCACATACGTGTGAACAAATAAGGACATTTCTTTTTTATTTTATTTTTTTTTCAGGTACTGCTTCAGAAATCGCTAGCTTAACTGTATGCATTCATGCTCGTTTTGATATGTTTCAACACGCTTTGTCTGGCACCAGTCTGTAAACCATTAACAGCTTAAACTACAAAAAGGTGGGCTCCTGTGTTTCAAAGAGGTTAAAAACCTACTGACTGAGCTTTGTACCACGTTCGTCTGCCTGAGTGGAGAACTATTCCAGGTGGCGTGTGAAGTTCTCCGGGAAAAGTCCTTTATAGCTACTTGCGTCTCTGTACTGAAGCCACTCGGATTCCTTAATGCCTGTCAACCAGCCAGCCTCCTGCAAGGGAAAAGATAAGAGTCTTTTAAACTTCAGGTCTCCCCGCTCCCTTGCTATGAGCTTCAGACCTCAACATGTTTCACAGTCACATGGCCAAAAGATTTGTTGCTTTGGTTAAAGAGCAGCCTTTGATTTTCCACAGTTTGTTTTCTCTGTTCTTCCAGACCACAATTTTGAGAGACCGAGTGTCTGTGAGCGTATTGTGTATGGTCTTTAGCCCACCTAACCCCTAGCTGAACTGAAAAGTGGATCATCAGGCTTCCAGGTCATCCAGGATTATGCCAGATCTGCATTTGTGCAAATCTCTGTTGAGACTTTTTCAAAGTTACCACAACAATATCGGCACACTTGTGCAGTAAGAGCACAGCAGTGTGCCAGCAACATTACACAATACCACAGATAGGAGGAAAAAGTAGTTTTCAATCTGAAGTTTTTCCCCTGAGAGTTCTTTTCTCTCATTCATGTATCAACAGTCAGAAGAAGTAACAGTTCTTGCATCCTCTGGAGTTACTATGTCTAGAAACTCAGATTTAGTTTATATTCAAGTATTTTTTCCAAAATTACAGGAAACCTAAACCAGAATTTGACATGCAAAATGGCAAACCAAACCCACATCCCTAGTATCTGATTTCTTATTGGAAAGTGCTGAGTTCTCTTAAGTGTTATTAATGCTACCTGGAATAAAATCAATTCAGTATTTTTGTAAAATGATCCACCTATTCTCATCTCACTAACTTTGTGCTTTGTTACTTTTAAGAACAGGAGCCAGAGCAAAGCCACGGTAAACAGGGAATTCTAATGCTGCCATATTATTATTGCACAGAGAGTACACAAGCAGATAGAGTAATATGAACAGACCTTCATGTACAACACCAAGTCAAGATTGCTCAGTGGCTGCATGTGGTGGTGGATTGGCTCTCTGCCCCAAAATAAGCATCACTAAAGCAGATACAGCTTATGTATGGCATTGGCTGAGTACATGTAACTGGGGACATGTTTTTGAAGCGTATGGAATATCAGAGAGTACGGAGAGAGGAACTATAGCTTTTTTTTTCTAGCACAGGCAGAGTAGATTGTACAAATAAATCAACAGTTTTACTGGATAACAACTTCCACTCAAGACTAATGGAAAAATTGAAGCCCCTGGGTGGGACTGGCTTGCTTTGAATGGAGGACACAGGCTGATCGTACCAGCTACAGTAGAACTACAGTTTTAGGCAGGTCAATCTTGAGGGAGAATGAAGAATAACAAAAATAAAGACCCTATACAAATCAACAAAGTACCTGCCGAAAGACAGAAAGATTAAGTTTTACGGTGATGTTCAACATGAAGGGCAAATATGTACTGAATAATAAAGATATGATCAGCATGGTTTCAGAAACATGAATACATAAAGGTTTATTTTCTCCATCATTACACACAATTTACTCCAATTAATGCTAATGGAATTTCAATGCGCACCACACGAGAAGAATGTACTTCATGGATTCACCAAGTGAACATTAAACATGTTTAATACATAACAGCTTAAGAAAAACAGATTGAAAAGAGAGAACAAATTTTGCTATCCTTATAGCAGTGTCCTACTCTGGAAAGACTGATAACAATCAGTTGAACTGCCCATGAGGTAAGATGCAGTATAATTTCAGTAAGGATAACAGAATCTATCCCTGTAAAAAGAGAAAAGTGTCCTGCTGAAAGAAAAATCTTTTATTCTGAAAAAGACCCACAAAACCTCAAACCAAAATCCAAACACATGAAACAATTACCTGTCTCCTGTATTAAAAGAAAGCTCAGATGAGATGATAAACACTGATTATTGTCTACCTTTAGACAGCATCAACCATTGAAACAATTTCAAACACAGTCCTCAGCACTCATATGTGCTTAGGGCATTAGTATTTAGATCTATATTAAGAAATATTCTTCATTCAGAGCAGTGTTCTTAGCTACCCCACTAGGCAGGATCCAGTCCCCCATCTCTCAACTCCCAAATCAACGGGAGACTTTACACCAACACTACTGGCACTAACAGATGCCCACGATGCGGCTGGTGTTAACAGCGTGTAGTATGGTCTTCCCTTTTAAAGCAGTGGCCAAAAATCAATTCACTTCACTGCAATTCAATACACGGAACAAAATTGTCTAAAAATTCACCTGAAATATACTGTTAAACCAAAATTACATGTCTTAAATGAAATTAAACTGTTGGTTAATTCAGGTTCAGGCTTCCAGAGGGCAGAGTTAGTTTGAGGAGCATGCAGCACACGCAGCAGCACCTCCATACATTTTGGCTGTAGGACACTGGAATTTATGTGCAGCCTCAGTGCTCTCTGTGGGTGAATTTGTATTATTTCTCCAAATTCACACATACAAGCTCTGAACATCTAGGGATCCTGTAATCAGTTCTGCTGTAATGTTAAGACAAGAGGATATATCGCAACATAATGCACAATTTATAATTCATCTTCCATATAAAGTCATTGTTTGCATGTATGGCTGCATAAAATCCGTTACTAAGTAGCATAAAAAAAGCACTAGAAAATATGCTGAGGTCAGATCCCGTTAGTAGCACATATTCGTGACTTTAGCTGTAACCAACTACGCCGTTTAGTCTCAAATGGAACCAAGTACAAATGCAAAATTAGAATCTTCATGTTTTCTAATAGTTACGATGTTTGGAATACACATTTTCCATTAACTATAATATGTGAGAAATAAAACGAAACAAAGAAAAATGTTTCAACAAAAGAAAGAACCACGTGTTTTTACCTGATCGGCTGTGGTCTCAGAAGGAATTACTAGTACAATATCCCCTCGTTTTAAGTTAAGCTCATCACTGTTAGCTGCCTCAAAATCGTGTAGAACTTCAACCTGAAGAAAGTAACACCAAACATACAGACATGATCTAAGTGGAGATATTTTCTCAGCAAAATTCTGTTAAATCTTTACTGCAAAAGAAGAATAATGTGCCTTCTTTATGCAAGCATATGGCTATAGGTAAGTATATTCAAATCATTAATGTTAACATTGATTCCTGTCAAAGCTTTCTGTTCATATCCTTGGAAGCAGGGACAGCTTAAGTAAGTCTGAGACTACCAAAGGAATCCTAAGATCCTTTCCCAAGGTCACAGGACAAGTCCTGCCTCTCAGACAAGTCCTGCTACCCTTATTTCTTCTGTGCAAGGAATTTGCTTTCATTCCCCACTATCATTACTAGATCTGAGAGGGGGACAGTAGAATTTTGCAAATAAATTTGGGAAAGACTCCCAGGAACTGTATTTCAGACTGTCATTCATTCTCTCATTGTGGCCACTGGATATTATTCTTGCAGCAAACATCCATGGAAATCTGAGTGGGACATACAGCACCAATATCAATAGGTGATCAAAGAGGTGAGTAATGGTAACTCCATTTTTTGTTTGCCCTGAAAAGAGCTCCCATTCACTGGCAGATGGGCATGCCAAAAATACCTGTCTTTCAAAAGGGTGATTATTAAAACATCGGCAGGAACAGCATGCCATAGTGAACAGAGCACTTTAACTAAATGGTTCTACCTCCTTAAGAGATAGCCTATTCTGATTTTCTCAAAGCACAGCCAGTGCCACAGTAACTCTGCAATAATGAAAGAAAATGGCATCAAGAACCAGATGGCAGGCATACATTCTGCTTCGCCTTATTTATGTCTGACCCAAGAGAGCGTGATGAAAAACAGAAGATGAACTATGTCAGCATGTCTGAGTCAGAGCTGCACAATACTGTTCACCCTCACCTTAATGTTATTCTCAAAGTTTGCTGAAAATACTGAGCAATGAGAATAGACCAAGAAGAATGGTGTACTTATGGAGTGCTATGGGACTAATTAGTCTGAACTATGCAAATTATAATAGGAAGCATGTAAAGTTCATCCATCCTCAAGGAGCTTTTCTGCTGCTCAGTGATTCTGAAGTGAGAAGCATTATCAAAGGACTTTGTGCATCAGGAAACCCCATGGGTCTTGCCACGCAAGGAGAGAATTTCTCTTAAGCCTCATTAAACTTTTCTGTTCAATTACCCTAAGAGTTTATAACTATAATATTACTAACGTCACAGAATGACATTTTAGCTTCATTAACGTAAACTGTAGAAGTCCCATAGGTTCCAACAGAACCAAAACTTCTACTATAGATTTTCAGGTCAGAAAAATGTCATTTTTTAGTATCTGTAGAATCACGGAATGGTTTAGGTTGCAAGGGACTTTAAAGATCATATTGTTAGTATATCAGATACACTGTTAGCATATATCACACAATATTGCTGACTAACCCTGTGGCAGTGCAGTTTTACTCAATATATTCGTTGTCAGTAGTAACTTGGTGAGACCAAAGGGTTCTTGTACTTCAGTGAGTCTTACACAAGGATATGCACAGCAACAACTGTGTGCAGAATATGTACCTTTTCAGACTTCATGTATGAAGCAACAACACAATGTTAAAGTTGTGTTTGTGTGTATTTGTGTGTACATGTGTCTGGCTGTTCACCTGCCCGCACAGACGGACACATCCACAGCAGCTAGATCTGAAGGGGTGTCTAAAAGAAGAATGAAGAAGCGAACCTTAAAGAGAAAGCCGGGTGGCATGGCAGAAGCTGTGTCTTCTGCTGGAACTGGCTGATCTTGAGAAGGTGCAGCCTGCATGTCTTCAGTGGGTTTCTGCTCACTTCCAACTTGGGAAGTTTCACTGGGAGAAGCGTCAGTGTCCTGAGTGCCCATCTCTGCTGCGGCATCTTTGGACTCGTTCACGGCAACTTCGTGTTCTTCTCCCTCCCCCTCATTGTTTGATGCTGGCTCTATTACTACTGAAGGGATGCTGCTGACCTTTTCCTGGAGAAAAAACGAAAACAAATAAACCACAAAAGCACCACAAGAGTATTTAGTACTTTATTTCAAGCAGGAAAACACAACTGTGTGTTTATTGCACAGGGCAAATATGGGAATTTCTTTCTTCTCCACAGTGCAGTCTTACATTAAGACAGAAAACAGTATTTGTGCAAGAATGTAAAAGAGTAATCACTTCGCTGTTCTCACTTGTCCCCTTAGTCCTCCTAAATCTACTTTCTATGTTACCACAAATTATTCCAGTAAACAATAAAAATGCTCTGCAGGTAGTTTGGATTTCATTTTCCATGTGCATGGAAATTCACAGACCTTTCTTTTCCACTCTGCTCTTAGCTTTGGTTGGGTTTGGGTAAAGCCACATGTTCCAGGAGTCACTGCCCTATATTTCTTTGAGAATTCAAGTCAGCGGGATAACAGTGATATAAAGGTGATAAAAGCAGGAAAGATGACCTATTTCTTTGACTGATTGAGGGGATTTCTCCTGATTTACAGCCATGCAACTGGCAGCAGAGAAAACAAAAAGGCGAAGTAGGTAGCATTTGAAGAATAATGAAGCTTCAAACAAAAAGCATTAAATGAAACCTGTTGGAGCATTCAACCTGAAAAGAACAAGTTCACTGATCCTCTGCCAGAGCATCCTATTCTTGTGCACAAAAGAAATACAGTGTGCAAGGACAGGAGGTAGCAACTGGCTGCCCAGCTGCAGGGTCTGCTCTAGTAGCTGCTGCCCAGCTTCTCAGGGGTTGCAGAAGAAAAGGCAGCAGGCCAGATGCAGATACATAGCTTGACCACCGTGATTTACATACAACAAAGTAATGCTAATAGGACATGGTTCCAGGAGACAGAAAAAGCCATTACTTGCTCTGCCTCTTTCTCCAGAAAGCCCTATTAGATTATGTGATAAAGCTCATCTCCTCCACAGAGGAGCACAGACCTGTGACACCAGGAGGGGGAGCCCAAACAATATCCTGCCCATGCTGCTCCCAGGCTCATCACAAAAGCCATCAGCCCATCAAGTCCCATCTCCACAAGTCCAGGGGAACACAGGGGCACAGAGGCAGGTGCAACCCAAATCAAGGACTCAGAAGAAGGGACATCCTGTGTGGGCCCCTCCCAGGGCCATCCCAGGAGAGCCTCACCCTTGCTACTGGTTGGACCTGGGGGCACAAAGCTGCAGCAGCCTTGCCTCTCCTGGGCTGCTAGATCTGTCCTGATTTCCCTACCACCCTCTCCTGTGCACCAACATAAGTTACCTGAGACACGTCAGCATCCTTTTCTTCTCCCTGAGCTTTGTCACCTTCAGCAACACCCTCCTGCTCGGTGGTAGCAGCACCATCACCAGCTCCTGCTGCCACAGCCACACTGTCTTCTGCCACTGCGGCCCCCTCGGCGGCAGGTACCCCCTGTAAACCACAGGAGAGAGGGACCTTTCAGGATATGAGTTCTGGATATCTGCTTGAAAGACCATGGACCAGCCTCTGCTCTGCAACCTCCCTGGGTGGTGCCAACCCACAGCCTTGGTTTCATTGTGGTTTCTCCTGATTTGTTGGGGAGAGCAGCGCTGGGGGCTGCCGTCCTGCCCTCATGCACCACGCGGGGAGGGTAGGGGTAAGCTTGCATGGTGCAGATGATTAACAGGTCAGAGAGAGACATTTATGAAACTTCACCAGGCACATTTAGCAGAGTCCTCAGGTGTTACTAGCGGAGTAACAGCTTGCCAAGGCTCTGTTATTATTTTCTTCTCTTGCCTTCAAGCCATATTGTGGAAAAAATTCACCACAGGTTTCTGCTGTGGAGAAGGAGCTTGCAAGCTGTCCAGCGGTCCACGAGACTCTGCTAGTGGAGTCTGTTCGCAGGAAGAGGCTCCAAGCCTTCTCCAGCTACTATCACCTACCTCCAGACCTGGGCTGGCTTCAAAAATATTGCCTTAGTTACACACTCCTTTCTAATTGAGAGACTCGTAAATCAGGCTGTATCAGCAAGCAGATATATTCTACAGCTGGATAAAGATCAGAAATCTTCAGATTCCATCAGATATCAGAAAAAATTATAATAATAAAGATCTATAGCTAGGTCAGCATAAAAAAAGAGACACATACATAAAAGCCCATTCAGTCTGGATATGACTAAACTATTTGAGATCAGTCCATGTTGAAAAGTTAAGCATTTTTTTTTCTTCCCCCAGTTCTTGAAAGATGGATAGAAAAGCACCTGCCTATAGATCCATGTTGAATGCTTCATCCAGCAGAGATTGTTGCTGTGATTTATGTATCACCCTAGTATTTGGATTGGTATATACTGGTATATGCTTACAGTACCATATTGAATACGTAGTAACAGTGGATGAATCTTAAGGGTGGAAGCTAAACGACAAAACTCATTCTGTTCATCCAGTTAACTTAAACATGGAATTTTTAATTGTTTCCTAAGTACCAAAGTCAAGCTACAGTCAGCAGGAATATCTCTGGTCTCCAGTTAACAGGATGATACTCTTTGTTTCCTCAGTTTGATCATTCCTCCATGGATGAGACTAACTCAGCTAACCTGAGGTCAGCTTGAACTACCTACAATTGTTCATGGGTGCTCTTCAGGCATTGTTTTTTAGCAATACCTAATATTCAGCACTACTCCGTTTCGCTGCTGTTAATTGACGTGGTAAAGAAATTCTTCCGGAGTCCTTGAAGGCAGAAAATACTGCAGGGTTTGGTAGAAATCACTGGAGAAGTTTTAGTGTAAATTGAAAATGCTGCTGACGAAGGATGCCCTATCATAAAAAGAAATAACATCAAAAGACATGGGCAGATGTTGACATCTCCTGTGACTTGCAAGGCATGCAAGCCTGCCACTCACAGCATTACCAATTTTAAGAGCCTCAATTCAAGAAGATACTCAAATAAATGATGAGTGTAAAAGCCCTGGAAGACTCTAGTAGGAAAGAGGGGGGAACAGAGTGCATATCAGGTAGATTTTATACCATGTGCTTCTAACAGCATGCTGCAGAAATTGATCTTCTTGTCTGCTGTGATTAGGATCAACAATTCTTTTCTATTTATTGGATTTGTATAGCCCATTTTATTTTACTAAGGAGGAGAATACTAATTTACATGAATCAGCCCTCAAATGCCCCGCAGTGAAAGGGTGACGCTCTCACAGCCTGTGGCTGTGAGTCACTCAATGTATACCACAGCTCACAACCGCATAATCACTTCTTCTTGGGTCTTAGAGTACAAAACCAACGCAAGCTAGATGATTAAAAAATCTTTTATAAAAACATGTGTGAGGTAGCACAGAATGAACCTCACTATCAGCCTCAAATATATTTGATTAGTACGGAAAAGAAAAAGAAAAAAAGAGGGGGGCTCATCCCACTGAATTCATACCCAGCTACGGTGAACCACATACTTGGAGATATAGTTACCTGTATCACCTCACTGCATATTGAAAACCAACCTTACAAACCTCTTTTCCACAGGTCATCAATAATATTAGACAGTCTAATAGCATTCCAAATTACCTAAGCAGTATTATTGAAACGTGGACAGTTGTCCCATTATACCAGCCACATAGGGGACAAAGAAAGGGTCATCCAGTATCGCGAGGGCTGCGACAGAACCACCATTCAACTGTTTTAATTGCAGCAGAAGTTAATGCTTCGTTACCCAGGATGCAGCTGATTCACACGGTTGCACTCTCCCCTCTTTAATGTCGCTGTCAGCTCAACACAATGCCACAGATTCAGTGGCAGCAAGAACGAGCCCAGGGAGAGGAGGAGGAGGGGTACAGTAGTGAGCCTGCTGCTGCGGGATCTCCAGAGGAGGTCCCTGAGCTATGCCAGTTTCCCAGAGCTGAAGATCTCACCCCATGGCTGAATTTAGAAAGAGACTGGGTAATTTTTATGACAGTTGGTTATAATTGCAGCTAAGCTAGCTAATATAATGTCAAGAAGAACTAATCATCGTGCTTTAGGGAATACATCAACTGCTTGCAAAGTCTTGGAAGACTTTTGGGGTAGTACCGAACAATTTGTTATGCAAGTTACACTATCAAAGGGACCACTTTCCTCTGGAGGCTGGACATCAGCTTAGCAAACAGCTTGATCTCTTATGGCAGCTCTTCTGCATACAGTAATGATGCTGTTTTAAGCAGAACATGGTTAAACTCACCAGATAAGAGACCTCAACTTTATAAGGACAAGCCGTGTTAGAAAAAGGGGAAAGATTTCAAAGACAGCCTTGGTGCTCACCGGACAGTGAGGAATTTCTTGCATGTTTCTTCTTGGACCAGAGTTGTTCAAAATGACAAGCCAATGCTAGAGAAGCAACACAACACTCTCTTGCACTGTGTCAACACCAATCTGGGCTTGATTTACCCCTCTCGTCTTGTAATTTCTTGCTAGTGTAATTCCACTGATTTCTCTGTGGATGTGGCAGCGCTGGTGAGGAGTACAGCACCGGTGAGTCCCAAACTCACTTCCCAGTGGCACGGGGATACCTTGGAGCCATAGATATTTCCTTGACTATAACTGAGCTCATGGGTAACAAGACCAAGCTTGGACAGCTGGACTTACCATGTTCCAAAAACAAAGTGATGGGACCAGTTCACAATCTTTTTGTATACACTGTGGCACCAAAATCAATAACAGCAACAAAGGAGGTTGTCAGCACCTTGAGATACAAATCCTAAGTGATTAATAACTAGGAGCTACAATCACTATCTCAGGCCCTACTTCTATCCCTGCATTTAAGATGTAGCCATTCCTCTTGTGCTGCGCTCTGTGCACGTTTGAACACATTATAGTTTCATTTTAGTATAGAAGGATTCAGAGTAAGTAGTTTTATCACTTCTGAAGAAATATAAGCAAAATAAAATCACCTGAGTCCACACGTGCACAGCTTAAAGTATGCCACTGAGCTTTTCAGTTGCTTTGTAATTTGATTTTACCTGTATCTAACTTGATGCCAGATTTGTGCTTTAGCAAACAAATTCATAACATGATTATTTTCAAATCTCTGTTTTAGTTCATGGCATATTGTGCTAGGGAAAATAAATGATTAATCAAAGGTTTTTTTCTTTTTATAAAGGTGTCTGCAGGAAGGCTAGGCAAACAAATTTATGCAAAGTGTAAAAGCTACCGGGAATCTATGCAATATATTTCTAAATGTCAATAGAAACCGCATTACACCTCCTTCTAACATGGAGCTGCTTTGTTTGCTGCCCTGAGATATTTATCACCCTATACTGCTGCAACAGGCAGTTTCTAAGACAAGTCCTGCATTTAATGAGAGGTGCTCTGGTGTTAGAATATATACTACAGATAAATCTGTGCAGTGTTAGAATACACATCGCAGCTAGGTCACAGTTGCATCGTATGGGCCTGCATATTGATGACACACAAACAACAAATACATTTTTGGCTGCAATTCTTTTGAAGATCTCAGAGCACAACCACATTCTTGAGGCTGTTCAGATGTACCTCGCTTTCTTTCTCAGCAGCTCCAGTTGTCTCCTTATCCCCTGCCTCGACACTGTCCTGTACAAAAAGGAAATATGGTCATCACCTTACTCATGCTGAGGCAATGGCTGCAGAGAAATTGGTATTAATCAAGCTTAATGGAAGCACGGCATGTATGGGATGCAATGAAATGAATGGCTAAATGGGATAGTATATAGCAAACAGAGATTCTTGCTGCCACATATCATCTGAAATAAAAGTAGGCTAAAAACCAACTAATCAAGAAAAAAACCTTTTACATATGTCATCATCTTCACACTGTAAGTGCTAAGGACAATTTTATTTACTTTTATTATCAGTATTCTCATAACAGCACCAGATTTGAAGAATTTTTTAGCAAGCAACAACCCACAGCACTAGTGACTTTGCAGTTGCCACCAAGTTCACATTTCTCCCACCCAAGACTCCAACTGTTCCCATTATAATCTGCTGCTGCCCCTGCAACTCACCAGTTTCAAAGTAAACTTTCTAAAACACTTACTTCTTCCACTCGTGTTGGGCTGCAACTCATTTACAGGGGCTGTTCAAAAGAGGTGGGTCACAAAGTTCTTTTTTTTTTTTTTCAGAATCACCTTACTCTAGGTCCATATTCAGTGGTACATGCAGCAGGTGCCTGACATTTAAAAAATTAGACATGTGTCAGTGGTTTTCCAAATCTGACACCCACTTAGGTGTTCAAGGGATCGAATGCCCTGAATGGCAACGGGCTCCCCCCAGATAGTACTTTTCACAGCACAGATGCCATCTAACACTAGGTCCTTTTCTACAGAAGGTCAACAGTCAAACACTCTTAAAATTCAGGCCTGGTTTGAACAGTTGGAAGAGTTTTTTTTCTGACTCCCTGCAGACACAGGCTATTTCTAAAGATGCTCCGCTGAGGAAATGCAAATCACAGCCCCATTATGGAAATCCACTTTGCTAATAGCTTTTGAGGCTGCTTTGCAAACATAGCTAGGTCAGATTTTTCAGAAGAGCTATAAAGGTGAAGACAAGTTATGCAAAGATATGGGAGGGCATGTTAGATTGGACCATTTGCTTTAGCAGTCAGAAATTAGGAGACCTCAAGTACTCAGTACAACTGCCTTCACGCGCCCACAATCATCACTCCAAAATTTCCACAAGTCTCAGCTAAAATGGTTGCATGTTTCTTCATTAATAAAAGGATGCTGGTTATATCCAAACTTCATACCACTCATGTTTTTTCTAATTTAATCTTCTAGCATTGCCTGCAGTCACCTCATAAGCCCTAAACATGTCCAGATGCCAGGGCAAGGTACCTGCTGACAGCGGGGTTACCATAGAAACCTCTCACAGCTTTATCCTGTTAAAATTACAGTGTTATATAACCTTTGTATGATTAATTCTTCCTTTTCTTTTTTTTTTTTTGAAGCTGCCACACCTCTGCCATGGAGTCCTTGATTTTACAGTAACTTTGAGGAGACTGTAGAGAGTCTTAAGTAGAAAAAGCAAGTATCAACAGCAAAACAGAATTATTTCTTACTCTAGCAATGCATGCATGCACACAACCACCCACACAATTCTCACTTTTTTTTTTTTTTACAGAAGAGATGTACACAAATGTTTCTACTGCCCATAAAAGCCTTATACCCAGCTGCAAGTCAGTGGAGAGATGCCTTCCCTACTTTTACTATTAAAAAGTGCTGAAATGCTGCCATCAGTGGTATTTACAAGCCTTCAGAAATGAGCATCATCCTGCACTTTATAGTCAGCAATGTGCCAGCCTCTGCCCTTCTCTTAGTAATACACTGGCTATATTTTCTGGTAAGAATCTCACCAGTGCAGCTTTGGGCCGCTTTGCAGAAGAACCTAATATATATATGTACATAATTTTAAATGAGGACTGTTTTCCAGGCTAACTGAAAGCACAGTTTTGGTGGGAAAGGAGAAAATAAGGAGACCTTCCCTTGCTTCCCAAAGCCAATTTGACTATTGTGCATCAGTCAAATTAGTAGCCATTTTGCTTTTGCTTTTTTGATTAGCTGGAAGTTAGGGTTTTGTGGATGGTGCGGTTCAAGAAGAGAGGCATGGTAGCATCAGCTGTACCACTTTTAGGACATGAAAGCCTCATAAAAAGGATGACTGAAATAACATTTGAGTAAAGTAGCACCCTGGTTCCATAAACAGAAAAAAATCCACTTCTGCAGGCTTCAACAGAATGACACTAATTTACATCAGTCCTCTCCTGTATATGAGAGCCATATATTTTTAATGGCCTCATGCTCCAACTTTGCACCTGCACTTAGCTGCACACTCAGAATTTGGACACAGCTGACCAGTCTTCTGTATCTAACCATTGTATTGTTCTGCCAAATTAATGCTCCACCATTTGGGTGCCGTGAATTATACCTACAGTGAGATTCGACCATAATTAGATACCCACAAAGCTGCAGGCTGTTTCCTGGCCTCTTGGCTCAGTGTCTGCAAAGAGCTCATCAGGAGGTGGTTTCATCTATGTTTATACGCAGCTTTGAAAACCACAGGATTTAGCTTAGTGTCTGACTGCTTTAATGGGAGAACATTAGAGTCCAGGCAGGCATCAGACCCAAAACACTGAGAGGCTCTTCACAAACTAATGAGCGTAATGGAAGTCAAAAAGCTGATCTCTGAGTAGTGCTATCAACTCCAAGTGCTGTGTCTCACATGTAGGAGAAGAAGAAAGGCAAATAAGATTTGATGAGCTTTTGCTTTATTATAATGTCCTCATGCCATTTTTGTTTGAATGTGAAAAATTGATGTGGTGAGCAGAGTAGTATTATTTGAAAAAGAAATAAATCAGCGGTTAATGCATTGTACCCTTTAGACTTTATCCTTTAAATTTTACAGCTGCCTTTAGGGATGCTATGGAAATAGGGAAACAACTGTTTCACTGTGCAGAAGTTCATGCAAGGACCTTTTGCCATGGTTAACTTTCCTTTTGTTGGTGCACATGATCATTCTGACCCTTTAATTCCCAAACATTTTGTCCCCTCCCCAAAAAGGACCAACAGTTGACAGCTACTGATAAAAACTTTATTTGTACTATGGCACTTGAGATCTGAAGGACCGAGACAAAATATATAACGATAAATCAGACAGCAATTCTGACGAGCTCTTTTAATTAAGTCTTGGCAATCTTGTTCAGGCAGACTGTTAAACAGCAAGTAACTGAATTCAAAACTTCCTGAGCAGCAAGTGGTATCCTATCCCTTGGACCATTCTCTCCCTAATTTCAATGAAAACCCTACCAGAAAATTTACTGTGAAGCTCCTGCAATGAATGCATGCCATAGTTTTTCTGGATTATCGGGATGTGACAGGAAACTTAGCACAGAAAAATTAAATTGATTTTGGCTGTCACTCCAAACTGGAAGTTAAACTTGATAAAAGATTCCCAATAAGAAAGTACCTATTAATATTTTACAACTTCACTTTTAAAGTAAACTGTCACTCATAAAGCAAACGAATGCGGAACCGCTGTTGAGAAATGACATGTTTTCATATTTGCAACTCAGTGTACTTTTCCTTAGCTTTGATCATATTTGTCATTAATCCTAATCTTCAAAACTCTGCTTTGCAAGTCCTGGAAAACCCTTCCTGAAATAACAACCCCTGAGAGCCAAATGCAGAACGACTCCAATTCAGACATTACTAAAATCGACACTTTTTGCTTATTTTCCCAAATTGGCAAGAAAACTTCATATTCAAAAAGCAACAAAATACCAAGCACAAACCTAATCAGAACTGTTTAACTTCTATTTAATGCCTATGGTCTTCCTCCTAGATGGCTCTTACACTGCCTGGCTCTTGCACTGTGTTTCTCTCTGCAGTCCTGCGCCTCGGCTAGAGCAGCTGCTGACAGACCACGGTCCCAGAACTCCTCATGGACAGTCGGGCAGCAAAACGGATCATCTGAAAAGGTTGTGCTGACTGATGAGCGGATGCGTGGTGCTGCAGCCATAGCCTGCCCTTTAATTAGCGCTTAAGATGTGCAACAGGCTTCAGAGCATTGCTTTGTCTTAGAGACAAAAAGGATTTGGCTTCCTTCTAGAAAAATGGTAAACTTTTTTTTTTTTTCTTCATTAAATCCTTACAGATAATCAAAATAAAACCACCCAGAAACAACCTTTTCAGCTTCATTAATATCTGTTCTTTCACATTATTCCCTGCCATTCACTCACAGGAAGGGGAGAGCTCCAAACCAATGACTGATTTCCCATCCCTCCTCTCTCCCCCTTCCCTCCCTCCTTCTTTATTCCAAACTATCAAATTTACTCTGACTAGACACAAGGCATTCTGGACAAGACTTTAACAGAACAATGTGCCTCAGACAGGCAATTTCACTCTTCGCCTCTATATGGAGTTGACAAGTTATTACTATGATTTATATCAACTGAAAAGAAAACACACAGGACAGGAGAGCTTGGTCTCCACAGACCATGGGCCTTTCTTCATTCAGTTATATTATCAGAGGGGGATGATCCACAAGTTACTTGCTTTAGTGTGTACCACAGAACTGAACAAAAGTGAATAATAGATAAATAAATAAGAAATAAATACCAAAAAGTCATGCAAGTGTAATGAGAATTAAACCCTAAACATATTTTTGGGGAACACACCAGGACTGCTTCCCTCCACAACTGTGGTGCTGCTAGGAGTCCATGAAGAACGGGAAGGGTTTGACAAGAGGCAGGCATTACCTTCCCTTTCCCCCAAAGTGCTCCAGAACACCCCACCCAGCACTGCTCCCTTTTCCTTCTACAATAAATTGTTTTTCCACTTTTAGGAAGATGAGAGCAAGGGAAGAATGAATTATGCAGGTGCTACAGCTAAAGTTCAACCTGCCTCTTTGTATCATTTGTGCTGGATAGCCCTTTTCAATTGCATGATACAGGCAGCTGGAACCACCCAGGCAAACTCATCAATTCATCTTTAAGAAGGTCTTTAATAAACTACATTTCTAACCCAGAGCCTTCCACACCAACACCAGTACTTCCTCCTTGCTCCTGAAGGCAGTTTGCTTAGTAGGACCTGTGGCTTTTGCATGAATCTAACACCGCCAGCAGACAACCAGCTTGGCCTTGGCGAGTAGAGCTAGTGGGCTTAATGCTATCCCCTAAATTAATGACAGTACCCAACCTGGAGTCATTGATAAGTGTCACCATTAGGCTTGCAGTATCTGAGCCACTGCCATTAATAAAAATATTAAACAAGATCAGGTCCAGAGCCAGATCCATGAGATGCTACAGGAGCTGCATATCCGATAAGTCTTCTTTCTGTCCATGCTCTGTGCTGCTGCATCTATAGGTGCCAGCTGCTTCCACATTCTTCAGCTAATTTGCAACTACATCAGATTAATATTGCTTCTCAAGCGACAGTGTATAAAATGCTTACTGAAAATCACCTGATTTTATGATGAATTGGGTATTATCATCCCTATTTAGCAGAAGAAGATACACAGGGACTCACCTAAGGTGAAGAGCAAGTTCAAGCTGAACTTGCTCTTCTGGGAACACTTACAGCACCGAACTGTGCTCGATGGTCAAAAAGCACAGCTATACAGCTTCCACTGGCTTCTGTGGCAGAGGAACCGACCCACAAAAACAACCACTTTTCTGCCCAGTTCTTCAGTAGGAATCTGCATATTCTAACAGTGACAAACACTCATTAGAAACTTTGAACATCTTATTGTGTTGAGGAAAGCAGGAAAACTGTCAGCCTACAAAACCAGATGCATTTTCCCTCCGAGGTTTCTTAGCCTGTGGATATCACCCACCGCCAAGACCTTCTGACACATAGTATGCAGAAGAGGAACCTCAGCTGGATAAAAAGGATATTCACTGAAATACCTGTTATAAAATGGGATGCTAGTCAGCAGAAAAACCCAACACCTACTGTCTCAGACCAGCTCTTAATTTGTAGTGCTACTGGGTGCCCTGCTTTGTTGTAATTGCAGAGATGTCATTTCTTCTCCTCCCACTGTCTCCTGAATGCAGACATACAAAAATCTCCAAAGTGGTGCTTGGAGTTCCCTCTTCAGCTCATGGCTGGCTTCTAAAACCGTAAGCCTTGTAGACATTGTATTACAATCACTTTTTTCTGGTATTTTCATGCTCTAGCAAGGACCATACAAGATGTACATTGGCTTAGTGCTTACAGCTCAGCTTGAAATGAGAAAACTGCTAATAAGGTCATTTAAAAATTGCATTAATTGTTTCCTCTTCTGAAGTTCATCTGGAATCAAACAACCTTTGAAACCACAATCACTCAGCTGAACTTCAGTCTAAAATGCCAAACGTAAGAGGAAGGACATTTTAAGGCTGAAAGGAGGACGCGTGCTGGAGACATGCTGTGACACAGCTGGGTGCTGGGGAAACCTGCCATGGGCGGATGGTGATGATGGAAAGGATGGCTGAAATGCAGCAGGCACATTCACCACGATGAAAGGTGGCTCAGATGAGGCCCGGGAGGTGACATGGGGGACAGGTCACTCACCGCAGCCTGCTCTGCTGGCTCGGCAGGGATGGTCTCCTTCTCCACAACAGCAGCAGCAGGGGTTTCCTCGACCTTGGGTTCCCCAGGTGGAGCTTCTTCAGCCTCAGTCTTTCATTTATTTGATTTTTAAGTAGACAGGTGAAAAAATTGTTGAGGAGCACATGATAGTGGGGAGGGAGGAGGGGAATGGGAACTGTGCCTGGCACAGTTCTCCTTCAGGCTTAATCTTGCCCGGCTTTGCCAGGGAGAGGACAGCAGTACTTGGCCTTACAGCACCTAAAGGGCACTTTCATCCTCAGTGTTCTATAGGTAAACTGAGCCAGCCCTACACCCCTCCCTTGCAAGGAAAGAAAGCATCAGCTTCCTGAGTTACAGAAAGGGACGATGGAAGTTGGGGAAGGAACTCAGTTTGCTCAGAAATGCTCCAGAAACTGATTGCAAGGCTGGGAGTTGAAACTGGCATTCGTATGTACCAACCCTGCGCTTCAAATGTAAGTTTTTAAAATTATCCCCTAGTCCCTAGTTATGTCAGTTCTCAGACAACATAGTCCCTTCTCCAGTGCAGGCAAGAAGTGATTAGCAGAGACTCAAACAGTTTTTCTATGTACAAGGGCAACCACCGACTGCCTGAATTCTGGCAGAGTGAAAATCATCCACGGTTTCCTTATTAAAATGCATTCCCTCTTGAGCTCTCAACCACATACAAGGCATACATTTATCAACGCACTATTGGGATTTCCAGTCTTTTAAATTCTGGCCTAAGCTTGTTTTTTAGCAAGAGTATCTGGCAAGTATCACCAGGCCTGCAACACGTTCAGTCCTGTGGAAAAATAACTCACAGCAAAAGTGCAATCTCCAATGGAGACATCACTTTGCAAATACACACGCATAACAAGGGGAGAGCTGCAAGCTGTGCTCAGCATATTCCATTTATAAAGATGGCTGACTCAACCAGATAAAATAACTCCAGTAGATTAATTTGCCATGAACAAATTGCACAGCATAATATGAAGCTCAAAAGCTATTTAGCTGCTTTGCAGTTGATAACAGGCAGCTGGCTAGAAGGTCTCCTGTGATGAAGAGGCAGCTTCCATGAAACTCTTAAAGATACTAAAATCTCCTCTCCAATATTTTTCAGGAAAAAAACTACAGCCTCTCACTTCTTTTCTCACATATTCCTTAAGCAGACTGATTTTTAATGAGGTACAGAGAAGTCTGCCTAAGCAAGACCTTCAGGATTTGGCATAGCATAAAGAAACAGTCATTATATTATACCATGCTGTGCAGAAATCTCTGTGTAGTGTATTAATGCCAGCTCTAGGGAATTTCAAGAAGAAGAACTAGGACTGAAATGAGAAACACAAAGTAGATTTATCCTAGGTAAGATGACTAATGAGTTTCCTGAGGTTTAACACTGGAAGAAACTTTCAGGCTTAAAATCACAGACAACGTTGTGATGCAGATCGCATTGATGTGCTTCACGTCACTTGTTGACAAGCAGTCTTCAGACTACTTACCACATTTCAGCTACAAGTAAAAATGCTCACTGTATTCAGTAACCATCATGAACACAGGCACCACCAGAGGCATTATACAAAAGCAATATTAAATAATATTATCACTGTGCTGCTATTAAGTAGCTACAGCACTCACCCAGCAATGCTGCTGTTCCACATCCTTACTCCAGGCAAATCAAAGACTTAAGAGAAACTAAGAAGCTGGCCAAGTATGATCGTTTCTGAAAAGAATCTCCACTCCTAAGGAGTAGCCTGAGCCTACTATTAATATGTGGAGAGTGGATAAAACTACAGCAATACTGGAGACATTTAAACAGCCATCATGTCCTATCCCCTGCTTGCTCTACACTGTACCATCGTACTCATTCTTGCCATTCCTTAAATGCAATAAATGAAGAAACTGACTACACCTTTGAAAACTAAATGTATCTTAGAATGTCCTGGGTTTCTTTTTCTCTGCACTATCCTTGTGAATGACTGTTTCAGTAAGTAAAGATTTACAACTACAATGATAACACCCAACAACACTTCCAGGTTAAGGTTTTGTGATTTAGTGGACAGAAAGCACAAAAAGGAGAAAATACCTTTGTAGACAGGAAAAGTGGTGCCATTTTTTACAAGGCAATTAAAGAAGAAGCAAAAGCTACCACTTACCAAAGGCTCTGTCACATTCTCATTTGGTTGCACTGTAAATGCAGAGGTATCCTAGATATAGAAATGAAAAACAATGATTAAAAAATACTTGAGATGGGATGTTTGCCTGTGTCTGTCAAAGGTCTGAATTTTTAATGGTTTATTCAGGTAAAGTCATAAGTAAATTTACAAATAATAAGATGACAAACAGATAATCTAAATAAGTATTAATAATAATTATTGATTAAGCACTATTAATATTAAAGACATTACTTTTTCAATTATACATTCTATGCTTCTAAACCATGCGATGTTATTAAAAGCAGTGAAAAAGCCTTCATTAAATACGTGTGAACTGCAAGGACTTTGTTTCAGGCACAATCCACTTCTAAGCTGTGAGGCTCAGAAACTTTTTTGCAGACTACACATGCCTGTGTCTGGAGAGTACACTAGTTCTAGGCGACTTTCACATCCTCTTGATTCTGGGCTTTTATTTGAATAGCAACTAATTACAGATACAAAATTTTACCTCAATTTTAAGAAGGTACAAAAACGGAGATGTTTTCCAACATCTTGCGCATTCAGAACCAATTAATTTGCAAACTATTGATGGGCCAAAAATCCTTTTCCTACTGCAGTGCAGGCATCAAATGTTTATTTCCTTGGGGCAAACATTTAGCCTTAACAGGAGTGGTAGCCCTGTGTTTTGCCCCTTCCTTCTGGGTTCTTTACTAATTTAAACATCCTGGAGCAGAATGGTTAAAGCACTGGAAGACTCATTTCCATCCTTGCGTAAGCTCGGCCTTTTTGGGTGCTTTTAAAAAATGGTGTACAGGGTGTGCTGTGGATGAGTCAGTGTCTAAAAAGATGTTGGAAATTAATGAGGCTCCAGGTTATCCACCTGAAATTTCAGATCTTGGCACAGCCCTGGGATTTGAAAGCATAAACACTGTAACTTCACACCCTATATCTCTGTGATGCCTAACACAGTCTTCACCATCAGCACAGCAGCAAACAAATAATTTAGGTTTAACTTTCAGATTAAAATACATCTTAAATGAAAATAAAGATGCAAAAAGAGATGAAACTCATTGTATATACACACACACAGAGTCACTGAAGCATGTGAAACTGAGGAAACCATGCTATACAGGATTTTGGAATTGTGAGAAAAATCCACAAAAGAGCACAATAAAAAGCTAAATCAGTCATCTTAGGAGGAGAAAAATCAGTCCCACTAAGGTAGGCAGATTTTTGCTATAAAATTCAGTCAGGCCGAGAGTACCAAGAGTATTAGCATCATTCAAATAACATCAAGAAATAATTTCTGACAACAAACAAGATTTGGATTTGAGTCAGTATGAAATTGTTGTGCAGTTCATTTGTAGAACAGATTACCTGAAATCGTATAGCCAGTCCTAATCCCTTCCTAACAGCACAGAAAAAAAATCCAAACTCAAACCACATTTATTTCTTACCTGTGCAAATCCATTAAACGCCGTGCTGGATGCCTAAGCAGAAGTGAAGATCACAACAAATTATCATTTGTTTACTAAATCAGAACATGAGTAAAAAACCTTTTTTTTTTTCAAAAATAAAAACATAGGCCAGACATTGGGGGGGGGGGGGAAAGGAAAAATAATAAAATAAAGGGTAAGGCAGCAAGAAATTTGACGACAGTGCTACTTGATAACAGATGTCACAGGCTTAAAGAAAACAACAAAAACAAAAAGTAGAGTAACTTAAATATTTATATAAAATAATAATAAAAAGACTAGGTGCATTTGATGTTATACACATAAAACACAAAATCTGCGAGACACAACGTGCCTTCACAGTTCAAAGCTTTGGTCACAGTTTTGAAACGCATTTTTGTCAGCCTGCTTCACTACACGGCTGCAGGGTACCACACTATGAACAGTTGCATGGCAATTTTTCAAAAAAAAAAAAAAAGAATAGCACAGGCTTAGGAGGGGTAGTGGGAAACACACAAATGGATTGTTTTTAAACGACAAGGTTATGCATGGCCTAAGGAACTCTTTGTCTAGACTAGGCTACACACTGGGGTAGGTACCTCTTCTTTATCAGCCTCAATTTCCTGGTACAACAATCCATATCTCCGGTTAGCAATCTCATCTTCAGATAAATCTGAGTTGTTGGTCTCATTGTCTTTAGGACTAGTTGAACTCTCGGTGCTAGCATTTCTGGAATTTCCCATTTGAAACAGAGCCAAGGGTCTAGCTATCTCCTTGCTCGGTCCAGGATTGCTAATGCCTGCTTGCTCCCCAGGCAAGCCTTGTTTTACTGGTGCCTCCTGACTTTTATTGCTTGGGCTCACACCTACTTCTTCCCAGTTGTTATCAGTCCCTCCTAGGTCTTGTGTAGACCATCTCTTACTAATGCCTAACCAAACATTTTCCATGTTACCTTCGTCTGAGTCTTGCTGCTTGGGGAAAAAGGGCCAATTATCCAGTCCATTGGCTTGGCCATCTGGCAGATTAGAAAACCCCCAGGAATCACTAGTAACTGTTGGATCCCAGTTTGCCAGCCAGGGGTCTGTTTCCAAGGCTTCAGGAACACCACTGCTACTAGGATGTTCTTCAGTGACTGCTGCTGCTGCCGCCCTACCTGCCACCTGGACTTGTGCATTATCTAGGCAAGGATTACCGCAGCTTGCGCTAGCAGCATCAGCTGTCTCGGGCAGCACAGCCCCTTCTTTTTCAGCAGCAGCTTGACCTTCATCAGCAACACTACCATTTGGTAGGAGGCTCATACTATTGTCTTCTGTTCCTTTACCAGACTCTTCTGCACTGAATAATTCAGAATCACAAAGAACATCTCCAGTATCTGCAGGGTCCTTTTCTGTGTGGTCAGTTACCTCTAGGTCAACACGTGCCGTCATGTTTATACACTCCATGGACGTACTCTCTCCAGTACCACTGTCAGTTCGGTCTAAGCCATCCTCAAATGTCCTTCCATAGTCCTGATCCCAGATACCAAAGACACTCTCAGGTTCAGTGCCCATGTTTTCTATAGTTTTACAGTTGTCCACTACTATTTTGTTCCCACCTTCCATCCCTGTGCTCAAAAACGGTATTTCTCTATCTGCCTCCTCAATCACACTGACTCCTTTGAATTCTTCTTCCCCAGGGTTTTCTAGCTTAGCAGCACTAGTTCTCCCAGCATCTCCATCATTATCTTCCAACTCATATAAATTTTCTACCTCTGTGCTGACTAAGATGTCAAGATCTGATTTTGCTAAACCCTCACAAAATTCTGCCTCACTGTCTCCTTTGGTTTCACAACCTTGCTCTTCCAGTTCCTCTGTACCTTCTACCTCCTTGTAGTTAACAGCTCTGGTCTCTACCTTTTCACTTGGCTTGACACCTGCCCACTCGTCTTCCTCCCGCTCTTCCTCTGTCTTTTGCACATCACATGGGAGGGGTTCATCCAACAAGCTATCAGTTCCCAGGATGGGTGTTTCAAAACCAGTTATGTTCTCTAAAGGCTGATTGGTCACCACATCTTCCCATGGGGCATTTTTGGCATCCAACTGGTCCTCCAGTGAAGTCCTCTGGTTTTCGTTTACAGAAGCTGACCCTGGTGCAGCATCCTCCTGCTCACCTACAGCAGGCCAAACACTAGCAGGCAGAGTACCCGTGGATTCGCTTGAGGTTTGCTCTGCCCCAGGGAAAATCAAAGAACCGCCTGCAGTAATTTCCTGGCTGACACTGGGTGTGCTAACATCTAGGCCCCAGTTGAGTGAACCTAGATCAGTTTGAGATCTGTTAATATCTTCTGATGACCCACTGTTTGGGGTTTCCTCCATGATCAGGTTACACAGGGAAAGACTTTTTGAAGAATCAGGCTTTAAGCAGACAGAAAAGCAAAGAAAAAACACAAGATGAAAAAGATAAAGGCGGACTTGATGAGAAAACACAAAATTTATATTTTACTAGAGCAACTTTAAGTTAAAGAATGAAAGTGACTAAATTAAGCAGTTTAAGGAAAAGCTATGTGGTTTGCAACATTTAGAGGCAGTAGATTGCAATGTAAAAAAGCAGCACTGATAGACACAAACAGAAAACTATATATTACACCACAATGATTAAAGCATGTCTCTAGAGCGGCTGAGATTTTGGGGGGAGATTTGCTTACCGGCTGCACCAATTCACTGCTTGTCTGTATAAAAGAGAATCATACACAGAAAACACAACATAAGAACACGACATACTTCATTATAGCAGCAGTTCATTAATTAGCAGTTCTCAAACCAGCAGGAGTTACCAAATTGGCCTGGGGGAAGGAGTGGCGGGTCCTCTCCTACCACTCCACGGAAGACTAATCCCAGGCCCCTGAATGTAAGCCACATTTCTAGTCTATGGATTACATTATAAAAACAGTTCTACATGTACGTTGAATATTTATCACACTGTGCTTTCCTTTGACAGCCACTGACGTTTTTTCCAAGTTACCCGGCTGCATCTCAATTGAGAAGGAAGGATCACTCAGAGGCAGTGAACGAGGAAGGAAGCAAACCAAACGGCATCGGGGCTTACTTGCATATACGCTAAGGCATTGCCGCAGAGGGTCCTGAGCATGCAGCTCCAATTCTCCATCACCCTGCGCCATGCAGAGGCATTTACATCCGCACAGAGTAAGGCATCACGTCACAAAGCCAGCTATCTATGCTGCCACACTGAACAGATAAAATGCTGCAAGGAAGATCAACAACTACTCTGCACTCAACTCATTATTAAGAAAAACAGTAAAAGGTTAAGTATCCCTCATTTCAGATGCTTAGCTGTGAAGCTCACTACTAACTTTTTTTTTAAAACTAGAGCAAAGAGGAAAATAATTATAATACAGAATACATACATAATATTAACATCCTATGAATAAATCTGTGTGAAAGACAGACATCAATAAAGCTATCTAATGTAAGTTTAGAGCAATAAATTCAAAACATTTCTGGGTTATTTTAGCTGGTCTAGATATTGGCAGCCTTGAAATTTTGCCTAGCCTACAGACATGACTGTTTTTTCAGGCTTTACTTAACCTTTCCCAATAGAAAGAGGTGAGCATTTAATACACATCACATATGCCATGTGTTCACAAAATAGTGCTGCAAATCTGAATGCGCAAGCAGCATACAGAGACTTCTGTGCTGGCTGAAGGTGCAAAAGGTCAAAAAATGAGCGTACCAGGCTCCACACCAAGTCAACCCAGCTATCTCCATGACATAAAGTTGAAAGAAACCTCATGAAAATGAGCTGTTTTCTACCTGCAGATCACTGTATCTGATTTGGCACCAGGACGAAGAAGGAAGGATTTCCTAGAGCAGCAGCTTCTTTTGTGAGTAACTAGTTCACTGTATGCCCCCAAAGACAAGTTAAATTCTCTTTTCACTCCTGAATTTTGAGAAAATGGTTGTCCATTGGGCTAAAGTCCTGAGGAACTGCACCTTCAGATAATTAAAACAGGTGACTAGCATCCATTCCTATATCCTCTAATAGCTGTAATTCAGGCATGAGAATAAAATCAACACACACACTTAGTTATAATGATTGTGAATCTTATTAGCCCAGGTTTCAGACATCTTTTTGGTTTTGTAGGCCAAGCAACAGACCTTACTTTGTGTTGTGTGTTTTAGAAGTTTCTCATTGGCTTCATATATTTGAAAGTGTTTGTGACAGTCTGTAAATTCTTTATCTCGGGTTTTAGTAAAAACATTATAAATCTGAGTTTAGGGTGTAACACAACCAGGGGCACAGAAATATCCCAAAGAGCAATGCTAAATGTCAGGCTTACCGTCCATAGATCCCATGGCAATGTCTGAAAAAAGGAGCGGTGAAAAAAGAGGCTTTAGAAAAATATTGTTCATATACTGCATGTTTAACGTGCTACATAACTGCGTGCATCAACTAACAAGAGAGAACTTATTTATATTCATATTTATAATGCATATAAATTTCATATGTTAGCAAGCGTGTGCGTGCATGTGTGTGGGTATATATCCGCATAATAGGCTTTTTGGTTAAATTGGATGGGCAGCGTGCTTTGGACTGCGGTGTGTCCCACTTCAAAGCAGTTGTTGATTTCCAGCGAACTCACACCACCGCATGCTTGAGGAACAGCCAAATCCTGAGTTGGTGACTGAATGACTTTCAGCAGGTGCAGGTGTCTCTGCAAGGTGTAAGCTTTAAAGAGCTTACATAGGTAAGGTTTTTTAGGCAGTTAAAAAATGATCCAGCTATCCATTGAGAACTAGCGGGTTTTCTCGTAACTCTGACAGAAGGAGGGAAATAGCGTGCTTTTGGGGAAAGAAAATAAGAAAGTTGACCCATGTTTTCATTTTCTTTTCAAAAAAAAGCAGCAGACTTCATGCCAAATATTACTAGCCCATCACATGAGAAAGAACTCTGCTGGATGGGCCCAAAAGCTGCCTGAGATGCCTCAAAACATATCCACTATATTCGCACCTAGGTTAAAGTCCATGAAAAACAAAAACTAAAGATGTTCACAAATGTAAAACTGTTCCTGAAATATTTGCAAATGCTAACTGTGACACCTAGCCTTTGCCTGAGAGAACGGATTGCTGCATTATATTCTTTTCTTGCCTCCTTCCTGTAAAGGCAGAATGGTTCTCTGAACAACTTCTGCTTTCACAAACAAGAGAGACAGTAATAACATACTACCTGGATTTAAAGCAAATTAACATCAACAGCCATTTCTCAATCAGTTTAATTCTGTTTAAGTCCAGGTATGTGCTGCTTCTGTAGATGTAATTCACAAGTGTACCCGCTTATTCCCGCAGTTAACATTGTTACCCGAACGTTCAAGCTTTAAGGAAAACTGATAGGTCTATTCTTACAGCGCTAACCTGTACAAACCCTAGTCATCCTACTGACTTCTATGGAAGGAGAGATGGCTCATTTTTCATTTTCTTATTTTCCTTTCATTGCTTATGAGGCTTTGACTATGAGGGGGAAGGAACAACCTGAGGGAAAGGGGAGACAGACCACAGCCAGCAAACGGAGGCAAGGGCCAGGCACATTTAGAAAGGCCACTTCTGAAGCAAAAACATAGAAACAGAAAAGCAAGTGAGGAAAGGCAGACTGTGGCTCGCTCACTGTGATCTGATCGCACTGGCAGAGCAGTGGAGGGAGGTAATTAATTAAATGATCGATACTGAAGTCATGCCAAGCCTCCTGAGGCAACATGGCACAGATGACTACTCCTATCTTCCCATCACTACTTCAGCAGTTTGTTGTAGAAAATATCTATGACTGGAGGGAAAAAAAACCCCAAACCTATACACATATAGAAATACCACTTAAGGGTCTCTTCTTAAGCTCCCTGCAAGGTACCACAGGGCTCTCCAAAATCTGTGACCACAGGTTTCATTCTGTCTATGCTGCCATAGCAATGACTGAGACCCAGACTGCAGGGCTATCTTCCCTCCTTCTAAAAATATGGTGCTCTGACTCATCCACATGCTCTTGTGGATGTGGATCACCCTCTCTCATATACATAAACGTTGGGAGGAAAGGTCAAAGGAGAGGAGAGACTGAAGGTGCTCAGAGAATGTTTCCTATGCACCCAGATGAAAACTTAAAATGTACTTTTCTACACTGAATTATATTCTGTAGTTCATGGTACAGTTGAATCTAAACCAACTCTTCTCACTAAAGCACAAATATCCTCTGTCACAGAAGTTGAATGTCTTTGGTTTAATGATCCCTCTACCCTAATCAGCATTATTACAAGACAAGCTGAAAGGGTAGAGTTAGCAAAGTCACTGCTAGAGTTTTCAGTCACTACTGAATACCAAGGGATTTCTTTCTCCTCTCCCTTCCCTGTTTAGAGGGAGCAAGGAAAATAACAAGCAAGATGCACAAAGCCTCTTCTGTAATTTAACAGTCCTCCTAGCAAACCTCAATGAGAAATTCCAGCTAACATTTGGAGAGCTGACAATACACTGTTTGTCTGACAGGACATAACCCAGAGATCACTACAGATCTCATTATATAACTAGGACTGTACACCAAATAAGAGAGCTCAGCAGAGAACCAGGACTACTGCAGCCTTAAAGTTTCTTGTCTTCTCAGTCCTTTCCCAGTGCTGCATTCCTGAACAGCTGATTAGTCCTCTCATGTCCCACCATACAAGCCAGGTTAGCGATAGCCACAGGGATAATTGGTTTCACTAACAGTGTCTCAATATCATTTCGTTGTCTATGTACAACACAGAGCTCCAGCTCTGCTGGTCAGGAGAACTTCCCTACTGTACTATCAGTCCTAAGAGTAGTGAGGGAGAGTTCTGGATCTTAAAACAGCAGATGCCCTAGGGTAAGCCAATGAAAATCAGCAACTTGACATATCAGCCTTTTTTTTTTCTTTTACTTTTCTTCTTTTTTTTCATATTGCTGCAAGAAACTACCATGGCAAATATTACTGTAGAATGCAGAATTTCTTTAACACAGCATCATGCAAGGAAATATCCTACTCTATCTTCTCATTTTCCTTGAGGTTAAGTTAGGTCTAAAATAGATTTACAAAAGCAAAACCACTAAGATTATATTCCCTGTTTGATACAGAAACTCCACCATGGTAAAACAATCACATGCTGACTCTGTGAGACCTAGGTCCCCTGAGGCATCTTTCTAGACATGAAGAGTCAAAGCCAGGTCAGAAAAATTGTCAGAAAAACAGGTGCTGGAGAATTAGAATGTTGGCACTAAGAGTTATTCTAAAGATGGAAAATAACAGCACGGCAAAGTCAAGGCCAAGGTACCAGCAACCATTCTCATAGATGAACACCTCATTTTACCATTTGAGAACTTCCTCTCCTTTCAGTTCATCATCAAGTGCAGGGTTACTGAAGGGGAAATATAGATGGCTGACAAGAGCTGCTCAGGAAGATCACATTTTTCAGACACTGCAAATACACTGCTCATTAGTACATGAGGCAAATCTTTGCTGCCAAACGCAGCACTTTGCATTCATATGCTTCGCCTACTTCAAGGCAAAGAGATACCTGAGACATGGGTGAATGAGTAACTCCAGTCGATACAACTTCTGGCTTGAAAGGGTCGAAGTCCAGATCTAGCAAAGATTCCTCTTTCTTAGCTTCAGGAACTTCATTCTATTAGAGGAGAAACATAATCCTTGAAAAACTCATCTTTCAAAAGCTGCCCTGAACAAAAAAATATTAAGAGGCCCAAGAAAAAAAAATAAATTAAAAAAATATCACAGACTTTCTAGCTGCAGTGCAAGCCAAGAGGGGAGGAAGCTCTGAAGACTTTCCTGAACCTTAGTGTAACTTTTATTCTTATGACCTTCACTCTTATGATGCCTTTGTTTCCTCTGCAGTGCAGCTTTGCCTTTTTCAGGCTAAACAAATTGCAGCCCTTTTTCAAGATCGCTGAGGGTTCACCATTTGGCTGTGAAAGCCTTTTTAAAGCACTTTGAGTCAGACACCAAAATTAAAAATGGCAGCCAACGTCCATACATTCTCATAAGTGAATCTCTCCCCAAACAGAAACATTAGTAAAAAGCCAGTATAGAAGGACATAAATGCATCTGAACTAAGTTTCAATTCTGAACATCAATAACAATTTACATTTAATGCTGCCCTTAGTTCCAAACTTTAGGAAACATCTCACATAACACTAACTAATTCTTGCTACACTGATCTGCTCTTGCAAAACTGGATTAGCCATTACAGCCTTTTTTTGTCTGCAATTAGTGAATTAGTCCGCATCTCTGAGGTCACCGTAAATATATATATCTGTTCAACAGGCAACAGGTCTTTCCTTCTGTAAAGTAACATGAACAAATAATTAGCATGCTTCAAGTAGCATGAAACTATAGCTGAGATTTAATTATCACTAATGATAAATTTCTAGAGAAGCATCTTAGTTTTGGTAACAAGGCTAGTACTGCCTAATACTAGTTCTGCCAATCACCCTGTGTTAATTCCACCGTAGCATGGCGAAGCATCTATAAATGTCACATTTGAAAGGGGCGGCTGTGGCAGAAGCAAGGCTGTACTTCTCAGAGGACATGTAGGCACAGGGGATGGAGAAGGCACAAGAAACCTGCAAGGACTGCCAAAACTGCCACCCTCTCTCTGCACACAGTCCGTACAAGCCTTAAAAGAGCCCCAGCGGATATGGGTTGTTCACTTCAGACCTGTCAGACACACTCAGACGTGTTAAGTATCTGGAGGGGGCATATTATAAAGGCCTACAACGTTCAAGCTTGTAACTGGACACTAGGGAGCAATGTGATGTGAAGAAAACAATAAAGCAAGGAACACTAATATCTAAAAGATCCTTTCATCCTGTCACCCAGGTATTACATCTTCTCACCTCTTTCTTTTACTTAGAAGTAATTAAATACATTCTTAACAACAAATAAGTTGGAAATGTGAGCTGCTTTGTTGAATCAGGGCCAAAATATTCAACAGCATCAAGCAGAACTGTCTTTCAGCATCTTGCACAGGGCTGAATGCATTAGTACTGATTGGTAAAGAAAGATAAACAACAACAATTGCAGGTTATTTGTGCTCCAGAGGAGAAAAGTGTTTGGCCTGTTCATAATCCTCTCTGAAACACAGGATTAAAGCAGGAAAGCTCTATTCATCAGCCCGCTGGTTTTGTGCCTCTGCGTGATGACAGTGCCAGGGACACTGGCGGAGGTTCTTTGGGAAGTCCGGCACCATTAGAGGGCTCTGCAGGCTCAATAGCTTCCTCCATGCTGCCCAACAAGGGCACTGGGAGTGCAGGAGATGCCATAAGCATCAAGAGGAGTAAGTCATTGTTTCACGTCAATTTCTTGCATGATATTTTCAATAACTGGTTCTCTTACAGAAGGACATAAAACTTATACATCACATTATTTGGGTATGCCTGTACATACTGAGAGGTCTCAGATATAGTAAGGATGCTTCAGTGATGAGGATGGGTTTTGTAGCGGGAGAATTGCAGATGAATCATGAGAAGGTGGCCAGGGAATAGCTTAGGTCATTGCTAGGTCATTGACTGTGGAGGAGGGAGGGACATAAATCACTCACTGAAGGGAGATCAATTTTTCCTTGAGAGACAAAGGAAAGATTTCAGTTCTCAGCAGCATACTCCACCTTTACTATGCCATTCCATTTTTATACCAATCTCTAGTAGAAAGGCCGTAAAAATTTTGGAAATGTGACTTACACTCATTTAAAGCCCCATTCCAGTGTCAGCTCTTAATGGAAAAATAAATTGGTTCTATTTCTGTTTCCCAGGCTGGCCTGACAGGTGAAGGTTAGGTGAACACAGCATTTAATGCAAGGGGCCACTTCTAGCACAGGCTGCATTGACTCTTACCACTGATGTCAAGGCTTATGCTGTCAAGAGTGGTAACTGCCATGAAGTCAGGGTATAATGATGCAGTACCCCTTCAGCAGGAGGGCAGAGCAGCAGCTGTATACTGGGAGCTGCCTTAAATTCTTTAATTGCATGGGGACTTAACCAGAAATAATGTCTTTTCTCTTTCAAATAGATCCCTAGGAATGACAATGCCTTTTTCTTCCCTCCGCAAGTAAACATAACATCACATGTTCAAATTCTCTAAAATAATTCTGGTTTTCATTGCTGTGCCTACATTCTCTGTGTTGTCAAATGAATTAGTATAAAAACAGTAATTTACATGAAAACAAAAATTTATAAACATTCTGCATAAGCTTCAGATGTGCATATTTCTCCCCAGTCTATCAGACACAGGCTCAGATTTCTGAATTGTAATTACCATAATAGAAAGGATCCATTATTGAACAACCAAGCAGCTACCGTAACCGCATAAAAGCTGAATAACTGAATACAAACGATACAGACTTATTTTATGCAACTCTGACTTTCCTGTTCATTAAATGCAATTTTTAAAAAATTCATAATAAAGGGATAAAAGTAATTTTGATCACTTTTCTGCTGTGTAACTAATGTTTCTATGAGTCAAAATTAAGTGAATGAATAATCTGGCTGGACCTGCCTTTTATACCTGCAAAAAGTTGATTAAAGCAGCCAAGTTCAATTTTTTTTTTTTTTAATCACTCAAAAGAAAAAAGGAGTATTTGTTATGATTTTGATAGAAGAAACCAAAGTAATGAAGGATCACTGTAAAGTACCACTTGAGATGCTTAGGATTAGAAAAAAGCATCTTAGACGAACACTCAGCTTGCAATGCTACCTGGATTCAGTTAAACCTCAAACATGGCTGCATTTCACAGTATTTTTAGTTAGGCCTCTCAGGAAATTTCTCACTTTTTTCAATATGTTAGCAAAGATAGCCCTTTTGAGTGATTATGTGTGGCCTATTCAAAGATAAAACACTGTGTATGTGACCCTTTCTGGATAAAATGCACGGGTAATTGTGTGCCTGCCTTCTACCCGCAGGTCTTCTACCTCCTCCCTCTCTCCCCAGAGTGATCTGTCCCAAGGCCACTGTCTTGGAGAACTTAGGGTGATTGCAAGGTTGGACTCATACATTACCCTCTGAAGCTTACCTGTGATGGGGTTGTCACATTGATTTCTGGGACAAAGTTGTCGTCAAAGAAGTTAATGATGTTCTCCTGTTGCAACTCCTTTGTGGGTGTGAGCTTAGGCAGTGGTGGGACTGGTGGACCTTTCCTCAGCTAGACAGACAGCAAAAATGTAACAGACTAGTTCAGGGAAAGAGCTTTAAGCTAGGCCTAAACAACTTGTGTTAGGTTTTTGTCTCTGATGCTTCACCATAAAAGCAGGAATAAATCATGGACTGAAAGAAACCGAACAGTTTTTCACCACCAAATGTATTGAAATAAACATGATGGGAAAAGCAAAACAACTCCATGTTTCAAATTCATTTCAACTCAAGATTTAAGATTTCATATGAAAGCATTTTTTGGCTGATTTTTTTCTGCTGTGATAGGCACACAGTATAAGGCACGTTGTCTCCTATGCAGCCCACAGTTGGAAGGGCAATACTACAGATTTTTGTCTTCTTAAGTTCATTCTCGTTAGCTTTGGGATTTTGTTCCTGCCCACCTGCTGCTACCTTTAAAACCTACTTACTGCTAAGAACATATCATCTCTGGGAACCACAGCACCTCAAAGGTGCTTAAGTTACTAATTCCCTCAGCTCTCCAGAGATTCACATAACTACGTGTGCTGGTTCTGGCTAGGATAGAGTTAATTTTCTTCACAGTAGCCATTATGGGGCTGTGGTTTGGATTTATGCTGAAAATAGTGTTGGTAACACAGGGATGTTTTTGTTACTGCTGAGCAGTGCTTACACAGAGCCAAGGCCTCTCCTGCTTCTCACACCACCCCACCAGCGAGTAGGCTGGAGGTGCACAGGGAGTTGGGAGGGGACACAGCTGGGACAGCTGACCCCAACTGACCAAAGGGATATCCCATACCATATGGTGTCATGCTCAGCATATAAAGCTGGGGGAAGAAGAAGGAAATGGGGGGAAGTTTGGAGTGATGATGTTTGTCTTCCCAAGTAACCATTACGTGTGACGGAGCCTTGCTGTCCTGGGGATGGCTGAACCCCTGCCTGCCATGGGGAGTGGTGAATGAATTTCTTGTTCTGCTTTGCTTGCGTGCATGGCTTTTGCTTTACCTATTAAACTGACTTTATCTCAACCCACCAGTTTTCTCACTGTTACTCTTCTGATTCTCTCCCCCATCCTGCCGAGGGCAGGGGAGTGAGCAAGTGGGCGCCTATGTGGTGCTTAGTTGCTGGCTGGGGTTAAACCATGACACTGTGACAAACTAGTTGTTTGGAATAATATCAAGTACTATTGGGTAATTTTAAAATCTGTCAAAATACCCCACAAAAATTACACAAAAAAATTCTCAGATGGTATAGAGACATAACACCATTGGAAGCTGTAAGACTAAACTGAGTCATACCAGATGAATATTCAGGCAGTGAGATGTCATGTTTTGGGAGACCAGAAAAAACAGGTGTGTTCACAGGTAACCAAACACAAAACTAAACTCCCCCCATACAAATAGCGATCAGCACAGAAGCTATCCCAATTCTGAAAATATCAGTAACATCAACACAGGTCTTTGATACGTTCACAAAGTATCACGTATAACTCTTACGCTACAGATGAAACTGATGCATGGAACTGATTATTATTTCACTAATACTGGTGAGAATAGAAATGACTCCAGTAACTCCAACAGTGTTAAACTCAATTCAGTGTTAATAACTACCAATAAGCCTTTAACTATCAGGGTCCTTAGAGGCTATGCAACTTTTTAGAAGTGTGTTGCTTAGTCACCAAAAGTCCCCCTAGTTCACCAGGCACCTTAAACTTTCTTCATTACCCCTTCTATGATAAAAACCACTTTCCACCCACGCTCACGATTTTTCAGGGATGAAAAACCAGTGAACAGAACAGACTGCAATGGATCCAGTGACCTCCCTCTTGTTTCTCAGGGTCACTGCCTAGATAAAAAAATCCACCATGTACATCATCTCATCTATCTTTCACAGCACAACAGGCCAGTTTCTCCTGCAGGTTTCCACTTACCTGTGTGGGCGACTTAGGCCGGGCTGGTGCCGGAGATGTTGGTGCCAGCATATGATTGGGACTAGCAGTAGGGCTAGGCAGGGGAGAGACCTCCTCTGGCGGTGACGGTGTTTTTGCAATGCGGAGTGGACCTGAATCACTAGACGGAAACAAAGCAATGGCGAAGACATACATATCATGCTGACTTATTACCTTAACAATTTGATGCCATAGCTGAACTGCATCCCTGATGTAATGCCATTGACCACAAAAGGCAGTACGCACTGGAGATGAACTGAGCGATTATATAATAACTAAAGCTAAAACTGCAATTAAGTTCAATTAAAATTTGGTCATTTACGGTGTCAAAGGAAGCTTTAATTTTGAGTGGTCTTGATTTTTGAGACATCTGTTTACATGATCATTATTACTTGAGGAAAACAGAGTACCTGCATTCTATCAGATTTCGTATTTGAAATAATGTTTCACATATAAATTTGCAACTATCACAAAATGTGAGGTGGAATTATTGTTTTCATTTCACACAGTTCTCAGAACAAATGGCTGTAAAGATAAAAACCCCAGAGGAAGGCTTAACTATGAATAAAACAAATAATTTTAAAAGCTCAGCAATTTCCAAAAGGTTTCAATAAAAAAAAAAAAGCACAACCAAGTTTATTTTAAAGGTATCGCTGTTTAGAGAACAACTCGTGACAACTATAAACAAGCAGTAGTCAAGTGACTTCAGCAGAGCTCTGCTGATACTATGAAAAGATCTGATGAAGTCCTGAGAAAGGACCTGTCCTTCCCATGAAAGGACCCGGTGCAAACACTGAGGCATATTCAGCTACCTAGAAATGCTGAAAGCTGACAACTCGGGGAGGGTTTAAACTACAGCACTCAACGACCACAGTACTCGGTAAAAGAAGAGCGACTCCTACACATCTTCAGGGAGAACAAAAGCGCTACCTGCTTGAGGAGACCACATCATAAACATGTTCCTAATGCTAACACAAGAAAAAAATTGGTTTTAGAAAGGACAGACTTAGCTCACACTCACCACCTCTTTCTGTGGAAAAATTAAAAAAGAAAAAGATAAGCAGTTATTAAGAAATTTCTTTCCAAGGTACAATACTTGCCTTCAGGATAGAGTATTTGGTAGCATACAAGTTTGTAAGATGTTTCTTTTTATACAGTTCTTTAAAGGAAAGAAAATAGTACAAGAAAGTACATGTCTAGTATCTACTTCTTATGCATCTAAAAAGGAAAGCTGTTTTATCTTACAAAGACCCACTCTTCAGTAGTCTTTTAGAGCACCATAACTAACAACAGAAGTAAAAATCTATCCAAATTTTTCACACAAGGCTCTGTGAACAGTACAGCAAAAGACAGCAACATGGTAATTAAAAAAATGTATTTTTAAAAAACATTTAAAAAATCAGTTAAGAAGATCATACTGCATTATCTTATGTCTACTCATTTGCAGGTAGAATTATTTTTTTCTTTCTCTCATTAATGGAAACAGTGTCTCAGTGGGAACAAGCATGTGTACACTGGACACGGACTAGGACACAGGTGGCCAGAAGACCTGTTTATTACAAAAACTACTTGGATTTTTCCAACACAACGTTATTTATCATCCCATAAAAGTATTTTACAAATGCTTTACAGAAACATAGTCCAACTCATGAGTCCATCTGAAAGGGGCTAGAAGTGGTGATGCATGAGCTAACAACTCCTTGGAGGCAGTGTGTAAATATATACGAGCATGGATTAACACTGAATTAATCCAAACCAAAACTTTTGGACACGTTCTTAATAAAGTAGTTCTGAATTTTGCATTAAGTCAGAAGGTTCAATATTCTATTCTTTGTTCTTCCAAACTGAGATCAAAACAAGTGTAGACATATCAGCCATATGTTTGAGGCAGATGTTATGTTTCTTGGTCAGTCTTAGTTGTTGCTAATCTGAGTCCATCTTAAGGGCAAATTAGCAGTAGCTATAACATTGTTCTGATTGCTTCTGATGAGCTGGGATTGGCTGGAAATTCAGCATTTATGTATTCACTCTAAATATCATTGTGTTTTGATTAAGTCTCACTGTTCTATAATTTCAATCTCTTCTGTCTATCACTGTTCCAGTACCGAGAGATCAAATTATGGCAGAAAGGCTACATTTGTTGCAGGCAAAAAAATCAGAAATACTGCACTGGCATCCTTAAGAAAGCATCATCTGATTTTAAACTTCTTTTTTTTTTTTACTTTTCTTTACATTTTAAGACAAGATTTCCTTGAAAGTCATTAAAAATATTTTGTGGCATTCTTTTTACTTCAGCTTTTATGATGCTCCCTCAGATCACATTTCTTGACTTTTCCCCATGAGCACAGGAGATAAAAGCTGACTTATGAAGGCTGGAATTCTCACTTAATCATATGCCTTTAGGAGCTAAAAACACATTTAAATATTTCAAGGCTTTAAAAAAATTTGAGAGTTACCAACATTGCTGTAGATTAAGCATCTTAGAATAAATGAACTATATACTTAGCTGGTGCAAATTGGTGTAACAGTCTACAGTGAACTTGGCTAAACTGCAAGAGCTGAGAATCCGGCCTTTATTCTTTTTTGTTGAAAGGAAAAAGCAGGTGGGTGATGAAGTAAGTTTTGCACCTTTACTCACGTTGAGAACAACTTTATCCAAAGTACCTTCATCTACCATCCTGAACAGACCAAGTGACCATTTTGTGCATCAATCGCTACGCACAGTGTAGGCAATTACTACATATGGTGAAACCCACAAAGCCTACTGCAATGCAATTCATTAAAAAAAGCAATAAATTCACCTTGGTGCCCCTTGAATGGTGAAGGCCTTGTCTGCGTGCTGATCTCCCAACTTCGTCATCACTTCATACAGTTTGTGACACAGCTGAGAAAACAAAATACTTGCCTGAGTTTATATGAAAACACTACAGTCATGATTTAAAACCAAGGTGATAAATCTGGGATAACTGATAACCTGGTAATAGATAATCTAACAACTTTAAAATAGCATATAGATCCTTCCAAAAATACTCAGTGCAATGTATATCAAAAGCCTAAGTAGAAACCTATTAAAATCCATAGCATCAAAGACAACAGCAGTTCTTCAGAAACATAAGCTGGTTTTCAGAGACTAAGTTTGTAAGCGTGACTGACTGCTGCCTGATCTGATGAAGCAGGTCCCCTAAAATTTAAAGCAACGTGGGTAGCTGAGAAGATTCATGTTTTCCCCTAAAAAACTTAATCCCAATTTACATAGGTCTTCAGTCAATCAAGTTTTTCATACCATTTTTGTTCTTATTTGTAGGTTACCACAGATAATACACTACCACTTAGTACACTATATTCAAAAGATCCTCTCTGAAACTGCTCTATTTGCCTAACAGTCCCAGACACAATGCTGTATTGCTGACAACGTATATAGCAGTCTTGAAGGGACTGATTGGCATGTTTTTCTTGTACTGATTAAAGCAATGAGATGCTTCGCAATTGGACACAGAAAAAATACTGAAGGCAAGACTATGCTAAAAAGAATGGAGAAGTTATCAAAACAGAAACTGAATTTAGTGCTACAACTGATAATGCACTGTAATCCAAAATTGTATGGGCTACCCTTTCCTTAATGAGAGTACAAAAATGGCAAATAGAAACCAATACAAATGTTATACTATAAGTGTGGATCTAGGGCAGATTCTCATGCGTGCCTCTGCTAGATTTTTACTGCTGCATCACATTTGCCTGCTGCTATGCATATCACATAATCCATTATACATGAGATATTCATTTTTACTCACTAAAGCTATTTCCTTGTGAAACTTGGCTTCGAGGCTGGATACATTTTTGAAGGTGTTCACATAGAAGCCAACTCGTCTATGGAGGATGTCATGAAAAAAGGAAAAAAGACAATAAAAGATCACAGAATCACAGAGGTTGGAAGGGACCTCAAAATATCATCTAGTCCAATCCCCCCTGCCAAGGCAAGGCCACCTAGAGCACATCACTCAGGAATGTGTCCAGTCGAGTTTTGAATGTCTCCAGAGAAGGAGACTCCACAACCTCTCTGGGCAGCCTGTTCCAGTGCTCTGTCACCCTCAGAGTGAAAAAGTTCTTCCTCAAGTTAACCCAGAACCTCCTATGCTCCAGCTTGAACCCGTTGCCCCTTGTCCTGTCGCTTAGTGAGGCCGAGAAGAGCCTGGCTCCATCTTCCTGACACTCACCCTTAACATATTTATAAACATTGATGAAGTCACCCCTCAGCCTCCTCTTCTCCAAGCTAGAGAGACCCAGCTCCCTCAGCCTTTCCTCATAAGGGAGATGTTCCACTCCCTTGATCATCTTAGTGGCTCTGCGCTGGACTCTCTCTAGCAGTTCCCTGTCCTTCTTGAGCTGAGGGGCCCAGAACTGGACGCAATACTCCAGATGCGGCCTCACCAATGCAGAATAGAGGGGGAGGAGGACCTCCCTCGACCTACTGACCACAGCCCTTCTAATGCACCCCAGGATGCCATTGGCCTTCCTGGCCACCAGGGCACATTGCTGGCTCATGGTCATCCCCCCGTCCACCAGGACCCCCAGGTCCCTTTCCCCTACACTGCTCTCCAGCAGGTCAGTCCCCAACCTGTACTGGCACATGGGATTCTTCTTTCCCAGGTGCAAGACCCTACACTTGTCCTTGTTAAATCTCATCAGGTTCCTCCCCACCCAGCTCTCCAGCCTATCTAGGTCCCGCTGAATGGCAGCACAACCCTCCGGTGTGTCAGCCACTCCTCCCAGTTTAGTGTCATCAGCAAACTTGCTGAGGGTACACTCCGTTCTCTCATCAAGGTCGTTGATGAAGATGTTGAATAGCACCGGACCCAGCACCGACCCCTGAGGGACTCCACTAGTCACAGACCTCCAACTAGATTCGGCCCCATTGACCACAACCCTCTGACTTCTGCCCTCCAGCCAGCGCACAATCCACCTCACTACCTGATCATCCAGGCCACACCTCCTCAGCTTGGCCACAAGGATGCCGTGGGAGACGGTGTCAAATGCCTTGCTGAGGTCAAGATAGACCACAAGACAGCGGTGGGAGGGCCACAAAGGCAAATTAATTGATTTTTTTTTCCAGAAAACAAGCAACATTCTTGACTGTTATTCTTAGTAAAGCAAATAATTCGATCAAATGTCAACATTTCAGACTAGTTTGCTCATGATTATTACTGCTTCTGTTAAGAACCATCATATTTCACTCTGCACGGAGTGAACCAAGTTGAGCCAACTCCTCAGTGGGGGGCTTCAGTTGAGAAGGGGAAGACTAGAAAAGGACTGGTGCAAGTGCAGCACAAGCACAGGGAAGGCAAGGTGCTCTGAGCATCCTGCCTCCCATCAGGCAGCAGGCAAGTATTGCCTGGAAGGAGAGAGACACCACTCCGGCACTGTGATCGCCTGCATTCCATATGCTATGGCAGCACCTAGGAGATTGCAGGTGCATCTGGAGACAGTTCTAAGGTATACAGCTCAGTACAGCCTGGGGGTGGGGGCTCCATGCTCAGCCCTCCTTAAAGAAATCAGCCCTGAAATACATCCATGTGTATGTAAGAGAAAATAATTTATAATATAGACTAGGGAAAGGATCGTGCCCCTGTACTCTGCTCTGGTGAGGCCACATCTCGAGTACTGTGTCCAGTTTTGGGACCCTCACTACAAGAAAAGATATTGAGGCCCTGGAGTATGTCCAGAGAAGGGCAACAAAGACAATGAAGAGTCTGGAGCGATCACCTCCCTGCTTCTGCTGGCTACACTATTCCTGATACAAGCCAGGATGCCGTTGCCCTTCTTGGCCACCTGGGCACACTGCCGGCTCATGTCCAGGCGAGTGTTGACCAACACCCCCAGGTCCTTTTCCTCTGCACAGCTTTCCAGCCACCC
>VWZZ01004765.1:55192-129420 GCA_013399095.1 Psophia crepitans
TCCAGCCTTCCTGGATCCCTTTGTCCTTCAGGACAGACTCCCAAGGGACCCTCCCTACCAGCATCCTGAACAGGTCAAAGTCTGCCTTCCAGAAGTCCAAGGTCGCAGTTTTACTGTGCGCTCTCCTGACTCCACCAAGAGTAGAGAACTCTACCATTTTGTGGTCACCCTGCCCAAGACAGCTCCTGACCACCACATCTCCCAACAGTCCTTCTCTGTTCACAAACAGAAGGTCTAGCAGGGCATCCGCCCTGGTAGGCTCTCTAACCAGCTGTGTCAGGAAGCTGTCTTCCATGCACTGATGATCTTAGTGGTCTTTTCCAACCTTAAAGTTTCTATGACATTTTTGCACATGCAGTTAAAAATCTACTTGCTTAGGGTGCCTGATTACATCTCTCTTGCACACTTGGAAAGTAGAGGGTGTTTTCTCAGGTTTCGAATTTTTTTTTCCCCTATTTAAAACTTTCATGTGTAATTTCTCCAAACTTTTATTTAAAAAAAAAAATCATCTTTGGCATAAGAATAAGTCTTCAAAATGTCAAGTCAATGGATATTTTCTTCCTGAAGAATTGTAATAACTAAAAAAACCTGACCCTGAAAGCTTTCTAAATGTTGCCTATTGCTCAAATTAAATTCTACCTTTCCCTGAGACTAGTTAGAGAGCAATACACACATTTAAATAAAAGGGCCCTTACTCTAAGTCATTCATATGCAGTTTTAATTTTAGTAAGCCCAGAAAATAAGTATCTGGAAGTGCTAAGCAGCTTTTCAACTGAAATAGGCAGAAGCACAGCAGGAAACCACGCTATTGATCTGAAATTTAACAGGAATTAATTTAGAAGGCAGAGTAGACAAAGGATACTTCAGTGACTCACAACACACTTCCACTCCAGACAGTAATTTGTTAAAGAACATAGCACACTAATGAGATGCTTGTTTTTCTACTGCTTTTGTTCTCCTGTTCATTTTGTCTGCATTTTCTGTATAAACACAATCTACTATTATACATCCCAAATGAACGATCTATGCCATCAAATGTTTTTACATCACAGACACAGCACGAAACCGAAATGTGTGTTCTGAAGTAGTTATAATATTGTTTTTCCCTTCTTCTGCTGCTTTGGTAGTATTTTATCAGAACTTGTAAACAACTACCATAAAATCTTTATACATTTGTAAGGTTCTTCATTTCGGTATCTTTTACAGAAAAATGACCTATAAATAGGCCCACTGCAAATCTTCTAGAAAAGTGTGTGGCTGCCCTGTACAGTTACTTTTGACAGTGGAAATGTTTGGTCCTTTTTATTAACAAGTGCCTTTTTTTTTTTCCTTGAAAGGATCAGATATCCACCACCAAGGTTTCTGAGAAAGGTGATGAAAGCAGCAGGTTGTAGTCACGATCTGCTGTTCTTTGCTCTGCCACAGTTCTTCATCCATAAAATTGAGACTTTTATGCACCTCAGAATGAAGATACAAGAAACTTAATTGCCAAGATACACTGAAAGAAATAAGCATAAATACACTTACAATGTATATAATTTTTGATCATTTGCAGGCATTTTCCCTGTTATTACTTTGATAAGATAATGGATGGGATCTTCAAGAAGCTATCAAAATATTTTCAATCAGCTTGTTAAATTCCCCTGGTTCCTTCCCCTTAGTACCCTTCTAGGCATTCCAAACAATCACTGCCTAGGCTTACCGTGACCACAGAGATGGCAACTCTTCTTGTAAATCAGTGTTAAACTCTTCAAAAACTTTCTGTGCTTTTTGAAACTCTTCTTCAGCCTAAAACAAAATGAAAGAGGGTGACTTCTACAATCACTATGACATAAAAAAAACCTGCCAAAGTTGTACTTGTGGGGGTTTTTTTGTGGGTCTTTTTAATTTTTTATTAACAAGGATGTGACTCAGTTTCACACCATGGAGGCCAACACAGGACTTGGTGTCCCCTAAGTCTCACCAAGAGAGAAAGTTAGGGCTCATACATGACTCACTCCTGAAAGAGGCTGGGCATGCCTTCCCCATCTACCAAAATAATCAATACATATTTATGCGTAAGGATATTGCTAGTTCCATTTCTGAGAGAGGAAAAGGAAGAGAAACTTTGCGCTCAGTCTCTGCACAGAAACAAATGCCATCCGAGCTCCTGAAGTCTTCTGCCAGCATCCTTCCGATTGTGCTACCTTGGTAATTCTGCCTTCATCTTTTCTTTTTGAGCTTTGCAGGGCTTCTAGATGATGCCTTGCACTGTCGTAGTCTACCAGCTTTCTGCTTCGTTTTGCAATGCGAGTCTGTACCAGGGTAAAAATGACAGTCAGCACAAAATAGCACTTTTAAAAAAGCCATTCTACCTATGTTGTCATTTAAGTTTTTGACATATTGTTATTGTTCCTCATCTGCTCTTCATATGTGAATTATTTTATCATGCAGGAACATAGGACATGGTGAGAGAGACAAACTAATCACCTTATTTTAAATAAGGAATCAATTTACAGATGGTTTGGAAGGGTTTTTTGTGGGTGTAGGGCTTACAGGCCTTAGAAGTGAGATATCAATGTTATGCAAGACTCATCTCATTCTCCAGAATAAGTGAACCTGTTAAAGTCATGGTAACACCATCCATTTCCCTTATATATAGTGTGCAAAATTAATGAATAATTAATGTAATTTTCTTCTAGAATTGCAAAAATGCTTTAAATATACTTCTCGGTATACTTGCTCTGACACATTACTAAGATAACTGGAGTTCAATATACAATAGGAATTTACCTGTTGTAATTCTTTTAAAACTAAACAAAAGTCCTTTGATATATACTGACTTTAAATTCCACATGCTGAGAGGGCATAAGCACGGTTTGATTTACAAGCAAGTTTGAGACTGAACATCAGTAACATTGGGATTTTTTTATTATTTTTTCTTTAGTCCCTGACGAAATGACAAAGGGGATGGCTGTCTGATACCTACTGAATTATCAACCATCACAAAATACTTCCAGCAATGTCCATACAGCCACATTAGCATACAAAATTATCTACCTCTCACTTGTAATGATTCTTTATCCTCACAGTTCATTTAGCAACCATCTCCCTGGACTGCACACCAGACAGGTATCTGGGAGACGCTAGAATCTGCATAACAGTCCCTCCTTACGTGTATCACAAAAATTTTTTATAACTACTGAAAAGACAAGAACCATGGCTTAGTTAAGAGAAAGATATTTAGAAAGCCCCAGGTGCATCTCGCCAATAACAAAAGGCCTGCTTTTCATGTCGTAATTTGTCTGGCATTTTAACAGCTAAAGAGCTGAATATATCCCTGTTGAAGTCGGTGAGGGTTGTCTCATACCAAATAAATAGGAGCAGGAAAAAAAACATAGGGGTTTTATCTACAACGGCTATTTTCCTTCCAAGTACTACTGCATTAAAACCAGTTTTGTTTATTTGGAAAATCAGTGCAGCCTAATGTCAGGGATTTACTTACAGAACATCATCTTTTACATTGCAGCAGATGACGACTTCCACCTCCCCCCCTCTTTTTTGTTTTCCTTTGCTTGTAATCTCATTTTCTGGGTTTTTTTTTTTTATGATTCAACAGTAATTTTACAAATTGTCCTTTACAAGAAATCGTTACTGTACTTTGATATCAGGAAATTGTCCTAGATATGTATCCAAGGTCAACAACGACCCATCCACCAGTTTTTGATGGAAGTCTTCCCAAAGTTCATCACATTTCTGTAGAAGTAGAAAAGAGAAAAATGCACTTAGATGTTTAATTCCACTCCAAACCTAGGAGAAATACAAATGTAATCAGTAAAGATTAGTCTTTCTGAAGTTTTAAAATGCTCTTCATGAGAATAAATCAGAATACGCTTATGAAGTAAATGAAAAGGAGTACCTTGACATTGCAAATTTTAATTCACAACAAAAGATTTAGTTTAGCAACTAGTTTGTGCATTCATTCTTTCAGATAGTAACTGCTATGTGAAAATAAAGATATGAAGGACTCATGTTCTTCTTCAGGCTTTCAGGTCCCTGAGGGCCAACCATGCAGAATCTGAAGCTGCCCTAGTTCTTACGTCTAAGTATGTTCACTGATGATGAACCCTCCTTACAGAAAAAAAGTGCAACTAAGAATAGAAGTGTAGATAGGATAAAGTGCATTTCCCATCATTTACAAGGATTTCTAAGATTTGTTTTGCTTGGCCATTTGAAAAATAAAAGCGCCTGAGAAAGGTGCTACCATTCCGTACTTTTTGTGCCATTATGGTACATTTGATGAAATGGCCGATGGACAGACAAGAACTCTACCTCATACTGCTGAAGAACTGGGATGCTAGATAATGAAACATGCCAACATCAGCAGGCAAAGTTACAGCGCTTTTGCCTAGCCACCTTTGCAGCTCTGGGGTAGTCAAAGAGACACCTGTTACAGTTTTCTGATTTTTAAGAACATCTTAATGCCGCTGGTGTGACTAGGACACCGTGGGGAGCAGGGTGAGATTCCTTGCCAGAACCAAATCCTGTTACACAGAGGTCGAGGTCCCAGGTAATGATTGAACAAATCATTAGCACGTGTTAAACATCCTGATCCCCCTTTTCTTTGCACATTTCAAAAATCACTGAACTTCTCCCTTCGATGGGAGGGAGGCCAAAGCGGGGGGAGCACTGCTTTGCAGGGCTGTTACATTCTCACCAGCTAGTTGGGAAAGCTATTCCCTAGTGTTTGTTTTATCATGAACCACTACAGGGCATACTGTAAATGCTGCGTGATGCCAGCATTTAGTTCATTCATTTCTTATCCTAACAGAGTCCCTAATGAATTACTGCAATCTATTAATCATGCTTAAAAGAAATACCTAATTTATTAACACAATATTTAATCACAGTGGTCTACAGAGTAGCACAGCATTAGATCATAGCAAGCAACTGCCAGTCCTATGCACTTGCCTTTGTATCTTGCTGATACGTATTTTGGTCAAATTAAAATCATGCAGGTTTTCTGAAAGCTAATGGGCTCAATAAACATTGCTGTAACATTGCTGAAGAGTTCTTTAAGGCATCACCTTTCCTACAGTGCAGAATAAGGTCATTTAGGTGGAACAATCATTCAAATCCTGGACTGCACAAATATATCATTATAGTAATATTTAATTATATCAATATAGCATTTATATAATTACTTTTGGAATTACCATTTATATCCTGGACTGCACAAATATATCATTATTCTTTACTCCATGTTGAGGGATGCATAAATCTATATTTGTGATTATACAGGGGAAAAAAATCAGGAGCAGAAATTTTGTCATGTTGTCCACATGAGTCTCTTATTAAGACAACTGTTGAGGTTTAATCCTTGTCAGTAAATAAGCACCATATAGCCGCTTGCTCACCCCCCCTCCCCAAAACATAGCTCTATACCAGCTATTAGAAAGAAAATTAACTCTTACCTCAGCCGAAACCAGGACAAAAACACATCTAACATCTACCTCTATATCTAACAGAGATTAAGAGCCAGATTTTGGTCCTTTCATACACAATTATAAATTTCTGAGTGTAAAATCTAATGGTCTACAGATAGAAGATGAGGTGCTACAGCACGATGCAGTAGGAGATTGTCCAGCTGTTTAACCTATGACAATATAAATGGTATGTTATCTCTTAAACTTACATGGTTTGGAAGTGGGGTGCTTTTAAAATCAAAAACATGTCATGCCTTCTGCAGCAGGGAAGGGTAGAGGAAGGCAGCCACAGGGAAGAAAAGCAAATATTACGCTGATTTGGGAAGACTGCTCTGTCTTCCAGTTTCTTGTTATTTGTGTTATTCAGGAGCCTGTGTACACTGCATGCCAGCTAGTTATAAGGTGCACTGATAACAGTTTGCACTTCCTTGTCACTACCAGTATATTTGCTGACAGAGTCCCCCCAGAATTAAAGCTGTTTAAGCAGGCAACTCAGAGCACCTTGAGTTAAGCAATGTCTTTTAGAAAAGCCTATATTTCTCTGATCACTGAAGGAACCTCAGAAAGGCTAAAATGAATAGTGCTTTGCAGCTTAACTTGGCCTTAAATTGCATATTCTTGCCAGAGCAAGGTGAGCATCCCATCAAGTATCCTGTTTAGCATCACTGGCTCAACAGTTGTTGCACAGCACGAAAGGATAGGCAGATTTGAAAATTTTCAACATTCAGTAGAATCAAGAATCCTGACCATGAAACCACATGTAAGATAGCTTGTACAAACTTGCCAATCAGTTGCTATTTGGACTGATTCTGCTCACGCTGATGCTGACCTCAGTGGGAGCTTATGTGAGCTAGCAAGTAAAACAGACATTACAAATGCAGCATACGGTCAGCAGGAGGTGTATTTCACAAGACCAATAATTTCTATGCTCTAAACGGGATTTAGCATGCAACGAAGAATTTAAGAGACATTTTAGATGTACACTTCTCAATAACTCAGATAATCCATTTGCAGTCAAAATACTTTCTTCCTCTGTCCACAGCTCTTACCTCTCCAATCATTTTCACATCTTCTCGTCCATACCAATCTGGCTCATACACTTCGTGAAGAGACTCTGTAAGCTTCTTTGAGGCATCTTGCATCCCTGTAATTAGACAGAAGGAGGAACATTTAACTGCAAACTACAAGAAATGGTTGCTATATATCTTTATTTTGACCCATGCGTACCCACTGTACTATTCCCTCTGGCATGTTTAGAATACCATTTTCAAGAGCTGAAACAAAACCTTTATGTCAATCCAGTTCCCTCAGGTTAACAAGAAATCTCCCTCTCAGGAGGATTAATCCATATTTATACACAAGAAAAAAGTTTCTATCAGCTAAGGGATTCCATTTTCTATTCTGAATTAAACATATCTGAACATGACTAACAACTCAGAGGGTAGTCCTGCCCACTAAAAGACATTTAATACCCAACAGAAAGACTACTACTGAGAAGGCAATCAAATAGAAACTTGCCTTTGGTTATTCTCCACTCTTCCACCCTACAGAACAGTCTCCTGCATTATCCATAATAAGTACCATGCCCACCTGTGTGGAAGAGGAGGCATCTCTAGGGTGGTACAATTAAAATGACAGAGACCGATGGGAATTGCTACAAAAACAGACTTAGGAGAAAACCTAGAAGGGGTCTGCGTTAACCAGAAGTGCTCCCCAAAATTGGGCAGGTCACATACAGGCAGAACGTATCTCAGGATTTCTCCATTTCCTTGTTTTCAAAGATATTTAAGTCTCAGGAGCTTTCACATGTGAAGTGAGTGGTTAGGAAAAAGCAGCTTATTACTCTTGTGCCCACAAGACTGTGGCGACCTAAAGGTGTGCAAATAATGAAGCACAGGACTGGCAAGAGCTGAGGCAGTGTCCACAGTTCTAGGGAAGAGAGGTCTGTACCTGGGGAGAGTGCCGTAACAGACCTGGTTTTATGAAGAATGATTATCTCGTACGCTCACCCAGTAGGTTTGGAGTATGTGGAGCCTAGTGCTTATTTACACTTACAGCATGATGGTGTCTACAGAGAAGTGCACTGAACCAAACTGCATCAGTCACCTTTGGAGCTCTTGCTACCACAGGTGAAACAAGAACGAGGACTACTGATGGTTATCACTTTGCAACACATAGAGGACCTGGCTTAAATGTAAAGTAGCTTCAACGATATTGTGAGAAAGAACCTAAATCTACCTTCTGTGAGATCAGTTTGACCCCAGTGAATAAATTACTGCCCTCAATGAAGGCACTGGGGTTTGCCTTTCCATTTTCATGGAGCACCAATACATTAGATGCTGAATATCGTTCTGAACCCAGTGAAACCAAACCGATCTCACCCAACATGCTAAGAGTCAGTTCAGAATCAGTAATTTCGAAGTTGACAACTTTATTTCAACTTCTTTGCAAAACCTGAGCAACACTGCTATATTTTTTACCTAGCATGAACTGTTTGGGTTTTTTTAAAACAAACATTTTTTTCTCCAGCCAAAGTCTGTTTTGCTGCAGCACATCTGTGCTGTCTTGAAAATATCTCTAGCATGATCTTCAGATTTAACTGCTCAGTGGCTGAATTTAGGAATAACATCGATATTTGTTTTCTACACAAAGAAATGTTCAGGGGTGGAAGAGAAGAATTCATTTGAAACTTGAATGTCTCGAAGAGCAGACCTGACCTAGTCAGTAGCTATTCCACCATGCACTCCAAAGCACGCACTCAAGATACAACAGGAAAATAAGTGCAGTAATGGACACTTCCTAATATAAAAATGGTGATCTATGGAATAGGTAAGATAGGAAAAAAGATACTGAAAAAGCTGAAAGTAGATGGCTGTTCTCAGACCTTGGGTTCAAGGGAGAGAATGGCATGGGAAGGGGGGAGAACAAGTAAAAAGGAAGCTCTGGTGTTCAGAAGGTACAAGCTTTCACCTTTAAATCCAAACAGAATAATTGATCTCTACAGGGATTGTTCTTGGGGGTGCTTTTCAATGACCAAGCTCAGATCAGAGAATTGGTATAGCACAAGAACTTAAGATGAATTTCTTCTTTTTCTCCTTTGTGGTTAATGCTTAGGATGATGTATCACTAGATAAGAAAGGGCTCTTGAATGAAGGGGCTTGTTTTTGCCTAGAACATGGCAGATTACACTAAAATACAGATGATCTTCACATATTTTTCCAGGCAGGACTCATTTAAAATCTTCATTGCCACTACAAATCAATCAACTCAGGAGGTAAGGCAAAACCAGCACCGTATTGCCGTGCTTAAGAAGGCTGCTTCTGCCTCGAACGCACAGACCAGGAAGGTTTGTGCATCTCTGCTCATGCTCGATCCTTTCTGATACCTGAACTTCTGCCCTTAACATGCTGCGTGCTAAACCTGCCACGTACGCTCCTGTGGCAGGCAGGCTAGCACAGCTGCTCGCTAATCCCTCCTGCAGCTTGCATTCTGCTCGGTCACAGACCAGGCTTGGGTAGAGCACCTTTTCCTACATAGAATTTCCTTTATAAATACTACAGGCTTAAGAGAACAAGTAAAAGATACTTAATATCCTATGTATGAGGCGTATCTAAGTTGCACCAACTTTTACACTTTTTTCAGTTCTGAGAATCTGGTAATCCTCCATTCTTCCACGCTCCTGTACAAAACATCCATCAAATCCAGCTGCAGCGTGAGGCGAGTGAGCCTTACAGTACTTGGCTTCCTCTGTCAGGGGCTTCTGTCTGAAATTTCCACGTGCCAAGATCACCCACCCTACACCCCTCCTACCGTCCCTATACTAGGTTTACAGCAATACCCCAAGTGAATGCTTAGGTAAATACCAATCTGGTGGCTTCCCATCCTTTTTCATGCCTGTGGGCATAAACTTAGAACATCCAATGATTTTTTTTTAATTTGGTTGGTTTTCACATAGATTTATTTCTTATGCACTGATACCTTTTATGCATTATTCAGCACTAAAGTTAAGAGGATTAGTGTCAGCCATAGAGTGCAAGCTGTCTCTGCTGGTTTTAACTGCTATCACTGAGAAAGATGAAATGTTTAAAGCAAGTCATTAAAGTACTAAGAAATGTGAGAAGATTTTTTTACTCCTGATGAAGAGTTAGAAATTTATATTTAATATCAATTGTTTCATTTAGTACTGCTTCTTCTTGGTAATTGGGTCACTTATTAAATAACTACAAATGCCAAAATAATTGAATCGCTTAGGAAAAATTATGCTAAATAAACCAGTTACTGATGTCTGAGGCTCTTGCATGAAATCTTCACCCCTTTCTATGGGAAAGAGCTCCAGTCTCTGGAACGCCAAAGGACTCCTAGAGGCTCCCATGCGGCAGAGATCCTGGGGGTGGTAGTGCAGAGCACCCTAGAGATGGCAGAAGGTAGGTGACTCTCTGCCATCACAACTCCAATGTACTCAAGCTCCCATGGAGATTTAAGCTTGCCTTGGGACTCCATGTGGGCTGTAGGACTCCTATACTGTGGGGTTTCCTCACTCCCCAGCACGAAATCTAACCTGAATCATGGAGAAAATTCCATTTTCCTGATGGAGTGAGGCATCTTCATCTTGCTTTTAATATTTAATTATTTGAGTGGGGAAGAGATCTTCATGTGCGATTCTCCAGGGGAGTGGCCTATCCTTCCTTACGAGGTGTATCTGTTATTGATAGTTACCCATTAGAGTTTCCACTGGAACAATTCAATCATTTCATAATTCATCACAAAATTTTACAGAAAGATGATGAATAGTTTTATTGCTTCTAAGAAATTAAATGATTGATTTTAAGATTTGCGTGTCTGGAGGATATGTGCAGTTCTGTGAGCCACAGACTAACAACTAGCTAACAAAACTGCTTACAGCCCTTCAAAACCTCCCCTTCCCTTCCTGTACAGTGGTTATTATTTCTCACTAAGTTAAACCCCCTGAAAAGCATCGTGCTTCTTTTTCACAATGCAGGATTCCCTTCCATCTCTGCCACCTGCGTGCAGATCCAGATCTGTATCTCCCCATCTGCACTGGTACTTGCAATAAGCTCAGGGTAGATAATGGGAGGCTGATTTAGGGTTTCTTTAACAATTGGCCCATAAAACTGTTCAAGTCACCTACAGCTCTTAAAAGCTTAAAAAAAAAAAATCATGGAGCAGAGAACCCAGATACACGTTGCCAAGGAGACTGGAAGAGATAGAAGACTGAGGCATGAGAAGACTATAGCTGTGGAAGACAGTATACAGTCTCATCAGTACAAACACCACTGATACATAGCAGATGTTAAACTACCATGCAGGTGAAATAAAACAGCACATAAAAGATATTCACAAGATCAACAGCTTTATGACATGGTTCTTCTGAGGCCTTGAATAACCAGCAGTAAAGATCAAGATCCAGCTAAGACTGAGAAGTACCTCTGAGCAAAAGAGTCTGAAAACACTAAAATTCTTTCAATTTAAGAATGTGGATACTAAAATTCAAACTGTCAAGTATATTAAGATGAAGGGATACAGGGTCATAAGAAGGCTCAATCAACCATTCCTTGGCTTAAATCATGCCCAGATGTCATACTTCCAACTTTCACTATCCAGTCACTCAAGACATGCAGCAAAAAGAAACTTATTAGTACAGTTCACAACATGCCAGCTTCATAACACGGTTTTAAAGTTAGCTATCTTGCCAATTCCTGAAACCCTTTAAAATTAACTGCTTTTCTCACACCTGTAGGAGTACAAGGAAGTCAAGTGCATCATTTTCCAATGATATGACCAACCTTTTCCCCTGCAGAACAAGCCCCTGATGACAGCATGCCTCCAAGGCTTAGGGGTCTGAGGTGCAGAAATCCCACTCCAGTGCCTAAATTTGGGTGTTCCCATGCTTTTGTGCATAGCCACCCGAAAATGTTTTAACAACGGCAGTCCTTCAAAGAACAGCAACAAAGAGGCTGTAGCAGTTACTGGATTTGCTTGTGCCATTCAAAATCTGGAAGGGCCTTTGCCACTGCTGAGCTAGTCAGCCTTGGGGAAGCCCCAGTCAGAGCTCTGTTTGTGGACTACTGTCTTGGGCTGTCCTCCCACTCCACAGCATGAAGGTGTGACAACTCGTGTGCCAAGGATGCCCACTGGTGGCTTGTTGGCTTTGGAGAATAAAAATTTTAAGGCTTTTGCAAGCTGCTTATTACTGGGTCTTTTTTAAGACATATGGATACTGAGGTGTTAGCAAACACTTTTCATTCTCAGTAAGACAGTCAATCCAAATTATTTTAAAATATGGACTTACAGGCTGCAAGAAAAGAAAGATGCTAAACAGATAAGCATGGTTAAAAAGGCAAAAATTGCACAATGAAAAATTTCATACCAAGTTAAAAAGAAAACTCGGTGCAAAGAGTAGCCCGCTAGACAGTAAACCAGTAAAAAGACCATGAACATACAAAGTACTGAAAAAAGAAGAGACAGAAAGAGAGAGAAGAAAAATGAAATACAGAGAGAAGGATTGTTGTCACCAAGATGGAAATCAAAGCAGCATGTAAACAGTCAGCCTACATGACAGAAAAGCCATCTGGCCAACAAACAGCCTCATCACGCTGCTTCTGAGTATCTATCTGATAAAGTGGTGGTGGTGGTGAGATAACTGAAAAATAAGAAAATAAAATCAGCATCCAATGAGTCCCCAAAACTGACTGATGTTGAAATTTCCTGTGAGAACAAAGACATTGTGCAAATCCCTACAAGGCAACATATTTTGTCTGGTACAGAATTTTCCTTGCCCAGCCCATCCAGCAAACAGTCAGTCAAAGACATTAAGCTACTGCTTTGCTCCCCATTTTACATTTCCCATCAAAAAGAGCTTTCTTTCCTGCCTGTCAACAGCTGCTGAGGCTTCATTATGACCCAGTGATTTCCAGGGATGTCAATACTGGTTTGTAATGTTTTCCCTGCTGGACTGGAGCCAGGTTAAAAATATATATAGACGGATATATATTTATCTCAAGAAGCCATTACTGTCTCTCTGTCAGTCACCAACTCTTATTCCTTCCCTTTAGCACCTGGCCTCCAACTCCTTCAGAGAGAGGGGGTATGAGAATGTTCTACATGTGGTGCTGAGTGTGCTAGATTTACAAATGTCCAGTTGGACTTAAATAGCTGTTTACTTAATGCCTAATATTTAAGTGCTGACCAGTGAGCTTCTGCTACTTGGATTTTCAATGTACTGTTGAAAGAGATCACCTTTGATTTTTACACTTAAAAAAAAAATAAATGGATTAAGCAGTCAGAAATAAATAAGAAATCACATCATCACAGGGACTGTGGTTTTGGAGGGTGGAGATCATCATCCAGCTAGTAATACCTGGAAAAGTTACAGTTGTGGAGATCAAGCAATCCTTGCGCTGCATTAGGTATATCATATTCTAGCATTCGCAAAGATGTGTAACAGGATGTGTAGATTTTGTGGGTGGCTCAAAATGCACTCAGTGTGAGAATCTGTGCAGCAATCCTGCACACAAAGGACAGCCAAGGATGAGCTGGGCATGCAAGACTGTACACCGAAGGCGCAGAATCCCTAGCAACAGGCTAAGGAGCCTGTGACGGATCCAAAGCAGAAACGTGGACGATTAGTGACAAAGGCAGTATTATTTGTATTTGTCTTTGTATACCTTAAACAAGCCTATTTGTCTCAATTTTCAACAAAAGTTGGCTTTCTGAAAACATCACATGAAACTTTAAAATCACCTTTGATGGCTGCTAGATATCCTCTCAGTTCTCTCTGGAGCCTGGAACCCTCTGCCTAGAAAAGAAAAAATAAAAAAAAAAAGCTAGGAAGTGAAAACACATTTCAGATATGTTCTTGAAAACACATTTCAGTTATATTTTTTGCCTTAAAACATGCATACAGTATGTCAAATTTAACAACAAAAGGCAATTTCAGGAGCTATCTGATGAATAGTGTCACACGTTGCAAGCATGCATACAGAAAAGGTGGCCTTGCCAAGATGCTATGCATAGTGTACTCTCTAGGCTAAAATTGCTGGTTTTATTTTAGCAGTCATCTGCACAAGGAAGAATTCCAGCCAAAGACAGACAGGTATTTTTATGGCCAAGGTCCAGTTCAAGTCAACCTGGCCAATGTCCTAACCTGAAACACAAAGAAGTAGAATCAAGGACAGTGCACCTCCACTTGAAAGCACTCATATGAGGCCAGTCTAGACTTGCAGAAAACCCATGCCCTCACATAAAGGCTCGCTACTTTTGCAAACAATTTTACAAGAATTATAACATTTTAATATTTTGCAAGCAAATAACTACTAAAAAACAATAGCATTAGTTATTTTGTTTAGCTTGGCCAGGACATCTTGCAGTCTGCTGTGAAATCTCAACTGTTTCTTTGGCAAATACATCAAAATTATCTTTCTTTACCTTATAACAACAGCCTTTGAAAACCTCAGAACAGACAAAACAGGTTGCATTAATTTATCTCTGCATCACAAGTTGGATTTCATGGCTCCTAGGATTTGCAATAAAATCTGTGCTACACTGTAGCACGTACTTCATTGTTAAAAAGCTGTTCTCCAGGACATCTTCAATAGCCTGACGATTCTGGAAACACTCCACACTTATCACTTCCCAATATCCTTCAAATTATTTATTTAAGCACTTTGAAACTATAGGAATATCAGCTTGCAGTCACATTTTGTCATATACAGCTACACCATATGGAAAAATCAGCTGCAAAATATGACTGACTGCTTTGGAGCTTTTCTCGTACTTTTTGTGTGAAAGTTAGACTCCAACAGGTTGCACACATGAGTACTTTAGAAGCCAGAGTCTCAACTGGTATAAGCTGTTATAATGCCACTTAAGTCAAAGGACTTCTGGATGTCAGTAAAGGATTTCCCATCAGCAACAGTGATGCTCAGAGCCTTCAGACACAGAGGATCATAAGGAATTCAGGTTGTAAGGGACCATCTGGATCTTGGAATCTATCTACCTGCAGCCACATTAAATCCAAATGGTGGTTCTCAAAAAACACTCACTTTCCTAGCCAGTACCTCTGCCGAACTCACTTGCCTCTCCCAGCTCCCTGCAGGGAACTCAAGGCCTTTAGAACTGGATCAAAAGCCCCTAGATTTCAATACGCTGTAAGAAGAGAACAACTGTTTTAAGATCCTGGAAATACTGAAGAATTTAGAAGGTAAAAATGGCTGAGTGGACATAGAAAGCAGACTGAATTCACTTTGTTGAATTCAACAAACAGAAGGTTGCTTTTACACTAACGATCTGAAGCAAAACTCCTTTTTGAATCTACATCCGTCAATTAACTAAATTCTGAGCACAGGAATAGGCCCACCAGGGTGATATCTGAGAAGCTGCTGAGCAACAGTAAGAGCACAGCAGCACCCAGACCACCAATTTGTCTCTGATTTGAGATGATATTCGATGCTGCAAGGAAAGGCAAATCCTTCCTTTGGTTTGCAATCAAAGCTGCACATCAAAGCAGGGGCCCGACAAGCACAGGTTGAGTCATCAGTGGATTAATCCTCAGGCTTAATTACTCACAAAACAATGGAAAGTTCTGAAAGTAGTGGTAGCTTAATGTTGTGCCCCTTAAGAAAACACATACATGTACAGCTTCGTACTGCTTAATAAAAAGTACCTTCCTAACACATAACACAGCATTTTATCATCCTACATAATATGATAGCATCCTAACACACTTCAGAAGGTGACTTTTTTCTACTTCTTTCTGTGCTAGAATGGGAGGTAGAGAGATGAGAGAAGCTGTTGGCTTTCCAAGGAGCAGGGCATTAAGTGAACAACACTGCCACTGAGGAAAGGAGCTTGAACCCGGGGGCAAAATTTCTCACTCTCAGAACTGAAGACGAGTATCTGCAAACACGCGGCAGCGAGAGGAGGGAAGTTCCCCTTTTATGCATGCCAGTCTCCTCCTGGGAGGACCCCTGGTACTCTGAGAAGTCACTTGAAAGTACAGAAATTGTCTTTCCAAATCATATCTTCTCTGGACTGAATGCTAGTATAGCCTCTTAGCTGGCGGTGAAAACAGGAAGCAGATACTCACAGCAACTTGATTCTTCATCATGGTCCAGCTGAACAGGTGCCCATTTGGTAACAATCTTTAGTTATTAAAGAATTCAGAAGCAGCAAACCACAGCTGAAGGCTCAGAACCCTGTTAGCTGTCCTCATGTCCAGTAAAAGGCCTATATTTACTCATACGCCTGCCATTTTGTCACTAACTAGCACACCACAAACGACAGGTCAGGGACATGCACTGCTCAAGCACGATGTTTATAACCACGCTGTTGCGTAGTATTAGACCTTTCTATAACATGCCCTATGAGATCTTTTGTGACTGGTTAGCCTCGTGAGTCATCAGCAACCACTGCTCAGGAAAACGTATCAGAAGAAGTCAAAGCTGTAAAGCACGATGCTATATTTTGCCATATGTGCCGTTACGAGTTCTGACAATTCATTCAAAAGAACAAATTCAACATGGATCTCCCTCAGCCTAGGTTATTAATAGGTCACAAGCCACTGAAATATCTAAGCAGCATAGAACCATATGAATTTTCCTTCATTAGGAAACATATGACATGTGACATTAAAGCACCCATGGGCAAGTGCCAGTTCCCATTGAATTTTACAGCAAATCTCTCAGTTCCAATGGCAACAGAATTAGACCTTTCTATAACATGCCAGGAATAAAAATTTGCATCAGAAGTCTTCAGCCCTGTGAACTGGAGAAGAGGAGGCTGAGGGGGGATCTCATCAGTGCTTACAAATATCTAAAGGGTGGGTGTCAGGAAGACGGGGCCAGGCTCTTCTCAGTAGTGTCCAGTGACAGGACAAGGGGCAATGGCTATAAACTGGAAAACAGAATATTCAACCTGAATTTGAGGAAATACTTCTTCACCATGAGGGTAACAGAGCACTGGCACAGGCTGCCCAGAGAGGTGGTGGAGTCTCCTTCTCTGGAGACATTTAAAAGCCACCTGGACTTGTACCTGTGTGATGTGCTCTAGGTGATCCTGCTCTGGCAGTGGGGTTGGACTACATGATGTCTAGAGGTCCCTTCCAGCCTCTACGACTCTGTGTGAACCTGTGTGTGTGAATTCTGCAAAATGTGCCTCTGGTATACACATTTTGCTACAGTAAACTCACTATTAGCAAGGGTAGATACCCTTTTTTTCACCTGACAGACTAGCTAGTATTCACAGGATGAAAAAATTGCATTCCTGGCTCCACAAACCTTGCAAACTATAGCACAGTGGTTTTTGAAAGCACTGTTATAAAGATTGCCACATATTTAATATTCCCCTACTTTTTTTCCTTTCTGGTCTATCAGATGAAAACATCTGGTGGTTCTGAAACCTCTGCTCCAAGTATCTTCATTAAAGCCATCAATTTTGTTAATTGAGATACAGTTTCTTTAGGAGAATGAAAAGTAGGTGTCATATTGCAGATGTTGTGCTCCTCTGAAATGAGATTTCCCAAGAGAGCACTGATGCTTCCTTTATAATTTCATGATTTCTTTTATTTGTTCTACATGAGGCAGGAAAATGAGTCAGAGTTTCATAATATGCAAGAAAACTCCAGACAGAAATCTCAACAGCATACTTAATAGCAAACTGCTCATAAACAGGTTATTTGATAACAGCAAGTATGTTCCCACTGCACTCCAGCACCAGGAATCAGTGGTCTTAGCTCACCTGGTCAAACTGAACATAGAAATTACCAGAAATCTGTCAGGCAATCCTGTCAAACTGCACACAAGAGCAAGGTAGTCATGCTGACCACCTAAAACAACATCCCTCACTAGGAAAATCAAGATGTCTGCACAGCGATGTCCCAAACACAACTAGTTACTCTGAACTAGTCAGTGCTGCTGTCAGCTCCCCTCTTCTACTCACTGGTCTTATTACATGGTCAGTATTGTGAGGCCAGCAGAGACACGTGCACCCAATGAGATAAGGAGGCTCAGTGTTTCAGGATCTTGGCATCTACTGTCACAGGTCTTACATACACTTACAGCAGCATTAAGTCTCTTCAGTACTACTGATTCCTGTGGATGGTTAGTTTTGGTTTTCTTTTTAAAGAACAGTATCTAAGCATACCTTTGCACTGGAATTAAGACAGAGTGCCACAGTACTGTTGGCTGTAAGACTGATGAGACCTACAAAAATTTAATGACTAAAACCATAAAAACCATGGTTTGTGTTTTACCAGCTTTTGCTTTTTGATGCATTAGAAAAATCGTTGCTTCCGCTCAGAAATTAAAGGCCACCTTGCCTCCACGGAAGCTAGAATTGGATGACCTATTTGCCAAGCACCATTTATTCTCAGCTTTCCAAGCAGAACAGAAGAGTGTGATTTTTTCCTATCATGTCACGTAGAGGATGTAAACACAATACATCTTTACAAAAGGTCAGCACAGCATGTGCTTGACACCAAAACCAAATAAATCACTTCATGTTAGCAAGACTCAAGAGCACTGTCAATGCTGAACCTGGAGCACAGTTAGTTAATAACCTGCCCTACGGATAAGAGAAAATTAATAACGCAGCTCTGAGTCTAATACTGGAATTTTGTCATTCCATTTCTAAGACATCAGGGAAATAGCTCAAAAGAAAGCATTTTCTGTATCATCTGGAAGATCACCTTTATTCTAATGTGCAGTTATTAACTGCAATGTAAAGCAGCACTGTCTCTCTCTTCATAAACTCTTTAGGTAGTATTTACTGGTAGGTCTTTTAGGGAACTCAGAAGTAAAAATGAAAAGGACTACTTCATTAAGCGAAGCCTGACAAAAGGAGAGGTTGTTGGGATAAATCCATAATTCAGTATAAAATACATCTACATATCAGCGTACCCTATTTTAGCATTTCTCAGTTTCCCTATAGTTCCTAGAACTGACTCCCAAATTCTTGAATCTTTTTCTTAAAGAAATACATTTCTTCTTTTCTCTTTCTACAAGCTGCAAGGGACTCAGGCTTCAACTTATTTGTCTAGTGCATCGCTTGAAAAAAGAGTTGGGTTTGCAACCTTCTCCAGAAAAACAGAGGTTTTTGGCATCCCAGTTACCTATCCGGACAGCACCAAATTTGTGGTCCAACCATTAAGGTGACTCAAGAGTAAGAATTTCATTGTTCTAGTTAAGTAACATGATGAGTTGAAGTAAACTGCATGAAAACAAAACATGGTCTTCAGACAACATGGACTAATCTCAAAACTATAAACTCTGAAGACAGTGACTCCCAGCCAGGTGAGAAAGCTCTGTACCTAGTGATGCTCAGCCAACTAACCCTTTTACTAAACCAGTGGTCACTATTTCAGATGACGACTGAACAGAAAATGCTGGGCACCCTCCCTGAATGAAACTGCAACCTTCTTGCATCACAACCAAAGCTCTCCCTCCCCAAGCCAGGATCCTACCTTCATACCTACTATATCTTCCTACAAGCATATTCATGTCCTCAAAATAGGGCCCAGACTATTGACTTTAATGAAAATTTGGGGTCTGCAAAGACAGCAAGTGCAGAGTCTACAAGTCTATGGCTAAAAGTAATCTACACATGTTAAAAGTCAAGCTACACTTTCTGAACATGTACTTGGCCTCTGTTTATGCTTACAACTCCATATCCATAGCTGTATTCTTAAATAACACATATAAGCTATGTATTAACAGGTTTGGTAAAGAACTCTCCAGAACTGTTTCTTGTGACCTGGACCACAACCAGTCCGTGTCTTAAATCCCAAAGCTGGGCTATGTCATCTATCCCCAGGGCCAGTTATCCCAAAGGGCTCCTGAAGAAATATATACCAATCTGCTGTAAAAACAGTCAGAAATAACTTGGTCATTCAACTGCACTGCCTGGGAGAAAACAATTAGTGCAGTCACTAACAGCTTATATCCAAGGGACAATCAAATCCAGCCCAGTGTGACAACGGTTTAGGCTTTAGATTTGGAGCAATCAATAGGCAGAATCAAAAACGCAAAACATCAGATCAGCCACTCTCTCCTTTGAAGGGAGGAATTAGTAGAAATATATATAGGCTTTTCCTGCAGAGATAATTTTGTAGCATAAAACAGAGGACCTCCCCTTCCTGGGTATCCTGCCTGATTGGAAAATAATGAGGTTGAGATAAGATTTAATAGTACACTATGTCTCATCTTGGGAAAAAATGGTCCCTCAGACATAAGATAATTATTAAACATACATTTCAGGATGAAATGGTAATCAGCAGAGAAACCCCTTCCATAGCCTCCAAAATACTTTACACGCTTCATTGCTTGTATTTGGCTTAGTGGTTACCCAGTATCTGAAGTACGCTCTGGGACTGACCATGAAAAGATGTCTGTCAGATGCAGTCCCCCAAACGGACTTTGCAAACACTTGGCTCACAGAAAAAAGCCCCCTCCCGCTAGTCTAGATCGTGTTTTCCTGTGTTCAGCTTACTTCTGAGTATCCATCAGGGACAGCATTTGGCATCACCTTTGTTTAGCAAGGGGGTCTCCTATGGACAGAGCTGTAGTGAAGCAAGAATATATTACAACTCAACAAATATCAAGAATTTTCTGCAGTTTAGTACAGGATTCCACAGACAACCAAGGAAATCTGGGTATCAACTAAGGCAAAACAGTGTCTCACAGTCAGAGTAATTTTAAAGCTCATACTTTTTGTTTATTGCCTGGTTTTTTTTCTCAGTCTCAAGTCCATGTACAAGATCAGTAAAACGAGGGGTCCAAGGGGAGGACATAAGGTAGGTTTAAACATGGTCAAATAGATATATGGGATATCTAGTAATTTCTGTGTGTCGCGATCTGGCAATGGACGGCCCTCCAGGGGCAGGGTTCAGCTGCCAAAACACATGTGTTGGTTGCCACTGGAGATGCCATGGGGTGCTCAAGAGGACCATGGAGCCAGCAAGCATGACACAGGACTGTGGGCAGAGCCACGTGCCTCTGGAACAACCGCTGGGAGCCAGATGGGATACTGCAAGGCACATCTAGCACCTATGTGTAGGTGGTGAATCTTATCTTTGGTATCATAAGTCATGAATTGTAAGAAATCAGTGGCATATCTGACCCAAAAAGAGCACTTCAATTAATTAATTGTTCCAGTGAACAACTTCAGTCAACACTGTCCCGTAGCTGCGAGGCAGCTAACTGTGTTGGCGTGAAATGAAGACCTGGCCATGCTAAAACTTTTCAGGACACCTAATAATTACACCCAAGGAGCAGCTCTTACTGTGAGGCACACATTAAATAAAGCAGTCCACAGAAGCAAGTTCTGCTCAGTCAACACCAAAAAAAGGCTCCACTTTTTCACCTAATTCTGTAGACTAGTAACAAGAGCACTTGACATTTTACTTTATTCCGACAACATGCCACAGGCAGCTGCTCCTGTAGTAGCAACCGTTATATCTCTGTATGCACATGTACAATACATAATGGTTTTACACATTAAAATATATTTTAATGGTAATCTATAAAGTAAAAGAATTCTTGTAACTACATGCGGAAAAATAATGGGACGCAAACACGCATAGACATGAAACAATGTTAATCTCTTACAAAAATTAAGCAAGCGCAATGAGTCATTAAAATATACTTGGGGATAAGGGACTGCTACTTTACTTCCTGTAAAAAAAAAAAAGTGTAAGATGCAGTTGTTCGAACAACAGAATTGAGATGAAATTTCAGGTAACATCCCGAAGGACCTGATATTTTCACAGTGGAGAGAAAATGCAGGAATTGTCTTTTTTTTTTTTTTTCCCTCTCCCTGAAGTTCAGGGTTGATTAAGAGGCTGAGCACATCCTCAATTAGCTGTGCAGAGAGAAACATGTAAGCCTCAAGAAATTTCTTGCAATACACTGAATATCTGTGCCACATATGAGTTGTATACAATTTTGTTTGTTCCACAAGTTTTGATTAGAGTGGCAATTTCCAGTTTACAACTTAAGTGGAAGGTGAATAAGAGCTGTATTCACTGTTAAAAATCAAAGTGTTTTTACTGTTGGTTTCAGCTGCAGCATCTTACAGCTTCTAATAGGGAAAGTCCTGAGGCTCTGCAAAGCCACCGTGCTCTGTTCCCTCCAGATCTGGGATGACTCAGTTTCTCTATGGTGATTCATCTGGGTAATTCAACTCTGGGTTGTCAAGTCCAGAAGGGGCTCTTATCCAGCCGTGTTCAGAAAGAGACAGGAACATATCACTGGGGAGCCTAAATGAGCTGCTCCTACAGATAGGTCCGCTGGACATACCCTTACATAGAGCCTTCTGCTGAGTTTGGTACATACCCACCATCCAATCTGCTATTCAGGCAAGGAATAGCATGTTAAGATTTCAGTTTTTCAATTATCTTGAGGTTAATGTTTCTTGGGTAATGAGCACTATGCTCTTTCCCTGAGCTGAACTGGGAGTCCTCATTTATTATCTTTAGAGAGTATTAATGAAAAGGTCATTCTATCTATAAGACTAGTTGATCTCCCAAGTGTTGCAGGCTCAGTAAGGTAGGGAAACAAGAAAAATAGACCATTTTCACAGCTTTCAGCTTACCAGGATTCCCAGAGCCCACATGGCACTAGCTGCTACAAACAACTTACAGAGTGAGACAGAACTGAAGTGACAGCTTTCCTCAAAACCAAATGTAGGTAGATGAGATAGCCAAGAAACAGCTAAACCACTGCTAAATGAGACTAAGAAACAAAGCACAGTTTGGATCTTCTCTAAAACTGCCTCTGCCATAAAAAGGCCCAGTTAGGTCAACAAACACAATGGAGACAAATAATCCTGGAGGGAACTGCAAAAGATAGGACTGCCTCTAACAGGTTTGCAAGCCACCTCAATGGCCCACGTCAACAGTTCAGTGCACCTCAGCACAAGGATTAATGGCCCAGACTGCCTTTTTATTCTTTACTACCTAGAATTTCATTTTTCTTTTTCTAAAGGCTCTAGAATTGCAGAGATAATTTTGAAAGCAGGACTGAATGTAAAACAAGAAGAAATGGCTGCCTGAGTTCACAGAAGACAGCAGTTCTCAAGGTATTAATCAGTAAGAGTGATAACTCAGATGCACATTGTAATGCTTCATATCTTCGCATTGCTAGTAAGTTGTAGATCAAAGCATGGACAAAACTGAGAAAATGAAAGCAGTTTATATGCTTCTTACTGGTGAACATGGCAGAAGCAGTGCTTTTGCAGCATTTTTTCCCCTTGTACTCAAAAGAACTGTGTGCAACGGAACTCTTTGAGAGCAAGACCAGCAGTGCACAGTAAGCACGTGTGATTAGTTTAATAAATATGCAGTCTCTCTCATTTGGCGTGCTCGTGTACCTGGGCTAATCTGCATGTGCCCCTCAAGAAAGTTGTAGTAGTTGTCTCTGCACTCTCTCCTCCCTACTCAATTCCTCTCCCGGCCACAAGTCACATTCACATCCAGATTTAGCATCATGCAGTTCCTGCAGAGTCCTTGACTGCTTATTACTGCCTCTCTGTACATCAAAGGAGGAGGAAATAAAAAGGAAGAAATGCTAAGATCCTCCTTAGCCCTCAGCAAGACTTTCAGCTGAAAACCACCATTACAGAAAATTCTTGGAAAAGGACAGAAAAAACAAACACTTGAGACATAAATTTGCTTAAAAAGATTTTTTTTCTGTTTCATCTCTCTTTTTTAATTTCACTCAGAATTTTGAGCTAAAAAAATCAATCTCACAAAACTGTTTCTTCATGGGGATGCTCCAGCTGCTCCTTTGGCACCCAGTAGGAACCTTACAGATGTGCCTTATTTCTAGTAACAAAGTTGTTAGCTGTGCAAACAGCTGGGATACTGACAGCAAGGATAAGCAGCAACTTAAGGACAATCGAGAAGAAACGCTTCATTGATACCCCAGTGTACTTGGAAAAGAGGAAGGGAAAGAATAGGCAAAATGTAACATATCAACAGAGTTTCAAAGCTTCCGAGTGCTTCTTCAGGCCTATTAAATCCCACCATCCCCTGACCTCAAGAAATTTGAGGGAGAAACCACCCTCCTCTGAGAAACAAGCTCTTGTACTTCCCACCACTGTCATCTCTGGGGAAGAGCAAAGATCTACACAGCAGGCCAGTTGTGAAACCTCCCTCCATTCTACACTGAGAGATGAAAATAAAGGCTAAAATGACCATATGTTGCCAAAGAGTTAATAAGCACCCCAGCAGTCAGGATGCAGGGTTTCTGTTTACAGGGAAAGGACAGAAACGCATGTGTTAGGACCGATTCAGGGCAGAAACTGCAAACACTGGCATGAGCCAATTTTTTACATCGTGTAAAATGTGTGGGTGTAGTTCTCTCACCCTCCAGTGACTTTCTATACAAGCTCTAAATGATAGCTCACAAACACGACAGATACCTCAGTTCATACTTACATAACAAGACTGTTTTCTTGGTGGCATTAATGCAGCTCACGAGAGGCATGAATTTGTACTAAAAAGCTACTATATACTAATATATATATATTAGTGTATATATATATTTTATTTATATATATATATAAAAACTAATCACAATTAATCACCTCAGAGCCAAGAAGCCTGTCCAACAAAGCAAGGAGTAAACAAGGTTAGTTTTTAGGATTGCACTGGAGTAGATTATAAACTCTTCAGGGTACCTTCGTTTTCACATCTTGTGTTTACAACACAAAGACCAACTGAGCCCTGGGCCCCAGCGGTGCTTCATCAGCACTGTCACCACAGCGCCCTGCACCGACAGGCAGCGTGACAATACACAGCAGCCTGAGACTATTCATCCGTTCACTTTCTAGGAAACCGGTATTGTTATTACATAGCACTGATGAAAACAATCCACAAAATGAAAACGAGGAAATACATCTCTTCTTTGTAAGAGAGCAAGTAGANCAACAACAAGTAGTTGGGGTTGTGTTCTGCTTTCAGTTACGCTGTTGAAAGTGTGCCATCTCTGCACTGATCCCAAGCGGTTCGAGCATGATGGTGCTACATACGATTACAATATACCTGTGTGTTAGGATTGCATTTGTTAGCCCTCTGCGTGTACAAGTTCAACTGTTCTCTCCGTTTGAAAGCAACAGAACAAAATCTTACACACTCTGCCCAAAAATGAATTCTTCTTACTTATCGGCCTGTAACATTATCTTCAAAAACAGCAAGTTCAAATGCACTGCATTTTTCTTAAGACACAAGAAACTGAAAAAGTAACTGACCTCTTGCCGTTTGAAATTTTGAACATATTCTTCAAATTGTTCATCTTTTGTTTCATCTGCTTTTCCTAGTTTTTGAAGTACCTATATTGAAAAGAAAAAGAAATAACAATATTTATTTCACAAAACAAGCATGCTGCTACTTACAACACTTCTGTTCTTGCCGTTAGGCTTAAAGAGCATTTTATTTTTGTGGGTGTTGTGTGCACTACTCTTTTCGAAGTTCACATGGGAAACCATTTTGTCAAAATAAAAAAGGATAAAAGCAAGAGTATGGCGGGTATATAAGCATGTGAAAATACACTTCAAAGCATGGAGCCCTTGGGAGGTATGTGGGTTTTTTTTAATGAAGCACCATTTCTTTTAGCAAAGAATCCCAGGGTTTCAAAGCAAGGGAAAAGGAAGGAAATTTGCTGGCACTGCAAGTTGTCCTCCCCTTCAGGCAGAGAAAGAAAGAAACAAAGAAAAAAAAAATCAAATTTCAGTAGGTTTTTCTTTTGTTTATGGCTCATTACAAAGGGAGTTAACGTTATCCTTATCTGCATGATTTCCAGCATCAAGTCATACACTGAGAATAAAGAACTAACTGTAAGGCTGCATAAGAAACTGTTACAGCTGGTGCTTATTTAAAACTTCCATTGTGCTCATATTTGCTCCCTTCATTAATTCAGCACTGGACTGTCATCCACTACATAATAAATATACTGCAATATGCCAGCAATAAGGGCTATTCATGTGATAGCAATCTCAGAAGTAATTTGACACAGCTACACTTTACGCTGTATTTAACTACAATAAAGGCATTGCATTATTAAATCCCAGCACTATCCATTCATTTTAATACTCAAGACTTATATGTAGCTGTAAATAGGCTTCACCCTTCTTGTCAAGAAGCCCCCAAATCTTTTAAGAATACTGTATGTGGGATAAACCATCTCACATAGTGATGTTAGGACTGCTCTTTCATGATGGTGTCCAAACTTCCCATTCTCACAGGAAGAAACCAAAAACAAATTTAAAAAAAAGACACCAACAAAACAACCAGAAAACCACCAACAAAAACACAAAATGGAAACAGTAGCAACTAGCTGATACTATGAATAAACATATAAACATCCCCTCCTATTCTTCTCACAACAGTCCTGGAAAGTTCTCTCTCCGACTGCCTGCTGCTCCCAACCCCAGCCAGCCCCACCATAAAATTAGGCTGCTCAAGGTGGGGGGGGGCAAGCGCTGCCACAGTGGAAACTGCAGGTCAAAATGATCATGAAGGTGATGCAATGGACCAGGTTCATGCGGACCTGGCACGTGGTACTTCAGTGAAGTTTTGACATAGTTACAGCAGAAAGACAGAAAGCATGACATCAGAGAGGAAAAGATGACAAAAGACTAGCCTTTTGCTGCTTATGGGTATGTTTTAGCTTTTCATTCCCCTGGCTTATTTGGGCATTTTGTGTTGCTTTTAAGTCTGCTGACTGCTTCCAAAGATCTCATACGCTCTCATCATCAATCTCTTAATAAAATATTAAAAAGTATCACAGATGGTTTTACAGAAGAATCATTTAATTTAACATTTCGACTCATCACAGGCCTTCACATCACTCCTTGTCACCAATGAGCCAAACAGTCTGCCCCCGACTGTGGCACGACTTTGATCCACACCAGGCGGCTCTCTGAAAACCCAACATTTCCTTCTCAAAGAGGTGCCTGCCAGGTAAGCATACTCAACATGATCACCCTATCCAAAAAAAGAAATATGCAAAAAGCTACCCCATTTCATATAATTAGACTAAATCCTCTACCAGCAAGTCTTCTCTTATAAAACCATAAAAAGACACACACACACAAAAAGAGACACACAAATTGAAACAGCTGCTTTATTTTTTTCTTGGTTTAACAGTGATCTCCAAACATGATACTGTATGATTTGATTAATGCACTGAACTACATTAAGGATCTAAAACAAGTACCAGTGTTGACCCAGAACATTGCTAAGAAAATACGAACTAAATAATTAAGTCCAGTTAGCACTGAGAATGAAGTAAAAGTTAAATTCGATCTGATGGTAAACCTAGATGCTGTTGAGTGAATACATGTATAGATGAATTGTCTGGCAATGTGGTACTGAGATAAATGTCAGATTCTACACAAACACATAAAACTTGAGTAAGGACATCAAGCATGTCTGATGTAATTCATAACTGTCATCAAGAGTACATGTCTAGATACACAAAATGCAAGAATATTTCCATTGGGGGATGTTGCATCTTCAGTAACGCTTTTGGAAGACACAAGACTAAACTGGTCCCCTTTAAAGTAATCTAAATGACTTCATTTACCAAATGATACATTTCAGTTCTATGAGGATCTGAAGTGTTAGGAAGAAAAAGTCAATAATTTGCAGATCTTGAATTAAAATTATCAATTGTGCTATGACAGTGAAGTGAATGTTGTTAAGTGTCTGCAACATACCAAAGAAAGGAAACCAATAATAGAAAAAATTACTGATGAACTTGAGTAAGCTTGAAAACTCATGTCTTGTGGCAAGGATCACGGTGTCATAGTAGCTGCTGAGACTACTACCTTGACAAGCCTACCCATCCTCCCCTTAAGAAGTTTCCAAGGCTACGGCAATTCAAAGAAAGACAAAAGAAAAAACCCAAACCAAACCCCGACCCCACCCCAACCAATTCTCCGATGTAAACTGTGGCCACCCAGGCCTCAAGAGCAGCTCAGCTCCCCGCACAGAGCAGCGGCACCAGGGTGGACAGGAGTTGACAATAACCTCAGACATCCCAATATGCATCATTCCCAGTCATACATGTGTGCAAAGGAATTGTTATTATCATAGGTGGGGAAACTGAGTCATGGGGTAAACAAGGTGGGGTTTGTTTGGGGTTTTTTTCTCCAAGAATTTCCATTTGAGAGTGCTGGTGTAAGTTTCTAACTAAAGAGAGCAAAAGATCAACATTCTTCGGTTTTCATGCTAGTAAGTTAGGCAGCTGAGCACTTTAGTGAGAAAAAAACACCAGCATTTAACACTTTTTTTTTAGGGTGAAAGGCTTGGCTTTCCAAACAAGCTCAGTTTTTTTGCCCTGCCAGAATTCATACCATATTTAACATTATTAGGATTTTGTAAAGTTCAGCAAGCATACCCAAAAAGTATAAATTACCATTTTATCACAGAGTTAAGATACACATCTGAAATAGCACAGCGTATTGCTCAATTTCTGTTCTGCTATGAATATTTTGATCCCAACATAGCTCCAATGCAACACGCTCAATCGCTTCACTTTTCCAAGAGGTTGACTGAATGTAATACTTCCCATGCTATACAGCCTATCCACTTTCCAAGAACTCAGGCTTGCCTTTGCACTGCTGCTGCTACTCCACCATTGCGTTCCTGCAGAAACAACAGCTGACAGTGACAAATGTTTGCCCAAGCCTCTGTTCTCATTAATATCTGCTGGAGGGTTGTGGAAAAAAAAAAATAACCCCTTTGTCAATGACAGACTCTCAAAAGCCTGAAAACATGTATAAAACAGCACACCGAGCATTTTACTGAGAAGGCTATAGCAAATGCAGAAAGATACTACAATAAAGATCCACTGGTGTGTAAAATACACAGAGATGACCATTTAAGAAAACATGCTTTAAATCATGAAGGAGTGAATAATCACCCCCAAAACCCAGAACACACAACACCTTTTTTTTAAAGACAGATTTGCTGCAGAGATGGCCAATAAATTTACAGGAGCTGAACTGGACACGGAAGAAACAGAAGACTTTCAAGAAATACCTATGCCCTCACCCTCCTCTGACCACTCTCTCTTCTTCCTCATCTTCAGCAGAATCTGCAGTCTGGATTGTTTTCATTACTGATCTTAAGAAATGACTAAATTTAGCTCAGGTTTCCAGGTCAATGTTAGGTGATCTGTACTTACCAGTCCTTGTTTTTGTGTACAACTGCACATGAAATTTCTTCTCGGAAAGGGTGGTCGGGCATTGGAACGGGTTGCCCAGGGAGGTGGTGGAGTCACCATCCCTGGGGGTGTTTAAGGAAAGGTTGGATGTGGTACTTAGGGACATGGTTTAGCGGGTAATAGATGGTGGGGGACAGTTGGACTAGATGATCCTTGAGGTCTCTTCCAACCTTAATGATTCTACGATTCTATACCAATGATATAAAGCACTCCTGAGCATTTAGCAAATTACAGCCAATCTCCATTGTCACATAATGCATCTTATATTTCTATAACTGTACTGGTATTTGTTCCCCAGCCTCCCACATTCAAGTCTTCTCTTAAACAGGGCAAAATAATCCTCATTTGCCCACCATTTACTGTTGAATTTCATTGCTCAAGTTTGACACACTGGATCATATACTAGGAGAAAAGCCATCATGGTAAACTGCAACTTGAGAACGTACCATTTAGTACAAGACTGCAATTCCACAACTGCTATCCTAATATATGACAGAGGCAATGCCTGCTGCACAAGGTCACAAAGCAAAAGAGAAGTCCTATCCTGAACTGCATTAATGCATGAAATATGGCCCAAGCAATGGAAGAGGGCAGCTGCTAGGTACCAGGCACTCTGTGGTATGGAGAAGCATAAAAATTACTCTGCAGGTCACACTAATTGTCCATATCATCTACCAGTCTCTCTCCACTCCCTTCCCAAGAAGATGTCTAGTACAGATACGTGACAAGCGTGCAGTGACACTCCTGCAGAAACCTCTCCCGACCCCTAACAAACTGCATTTCAATGAATTCCTGACACAGTCTCTTTACATTTTATAGCCCTGATGGATTTTTCTTATTGATGGATTGTCCTGCTGTTTGTGAAGCTCTGGTAAGGTATTTGCTGTTTCAAGAAGCATGAAGGTTCACTTTTCTCATGGCTGCTTTTCTTTTGTTAACTTTTTTATCAGTTTTTGCTTTCTGGTGCTTTGAGTATTGTACAATATCATGATGCATGGGAACAGTTTGCTAACAAATGAGAACTGAATAATATCCAGACAAGCATAAAATACTATGATAAGGTATGCTCCCTTAATCAAAATTGAAAGAGGGAAACGTTGCCTTTCTACACAGCCTAAATGACAAATGTGAACATTATGGTATGAGAGATGATTATAATAACCTTTCTGCAAATTACAGAATCTAATTGTACATCATCGCCAGATGATGCAAAAATGCTCTGGAGAGAACCACAAAATAAACAAGATTATGATTCCTCTCAGAATGAAGCCACAGACTTCTACATTAGTCCTTGGTCATTTGGTTATAATCAGAAAGTACCTTACAGAGAGCACTGACTTGCACATCACAGGGCACCGCAATGCACAGATCATTCCTCACCCTTTCCTTGGAACATCCAGCAAATTTGGTCTACTGAAAGTAGGCACCCTTGCAAGATTTAACATAATAGTAGCTAGCTATCTTTCTTTTTAAGTGAGATCCTAAGAGGTTCAGCAGTAAAGCTTAGCTGGGCAGTATGAATTTAAGGAGACTGAAGACTGAGCTTTGGAGTTCACATGGCCTTGCTTTGCTGTTGAGAAGGGAAGGGATACTAACAGCTATGACAATGCATTGCTAGGGACTTTCCTGCTTGTCTCTGGGGACCTTCACAGGGTTTAATGCTATGGGGCTCTCCCACGCGGTAAGGTGGCTCATCAGACACTCTGCACGTAATCTGAAAGGTACTGATCCACTTCAAAGAACTGCCACGCACTTCAAAAAATAAACTACAGAGATGCAGGATTTTGACTAGCTTTCATCAGTCAGGTCTGTATAACTAGCCTGTATAACAGAGGATGGCATCCAGACAGAGATGCCAGAATGGTGTACGGCAGGTGATTTTCATGGGATGTAGCTTAAAGAGGAAAACAAAATGGAAAGAAACAAGAAACAGCACAGACCAAGCTTAGATGTAGAGAGAAAAGAAAAAGTGAGAAATCAAAGAAAGAATTAAGAGGGAGAAAAACCATTAGGAGAGAGCAGCGAGCAAGCCAAAAGCAAAGAATCGACTTTGAGAAACAGTGGGTTTGATTAATTTGCCTTCCTGTAGGCATCTCAGATGGCACAGGATGTCTCAAACATCTCTGTGCAGGTGGCAAACATGACACAGGACCTATGGAAGCATCTTCTGGAAGAGCAGCTTGAGGCGAGGCAGGATACAACTCAAGCAGCATATGTGTAGGCAGCCGAATTGAGCTATTAATATCATAGCAACATCTACAATCCTCAAACTTTTGAGTACTCTTTTTCATCACAAAATCTCTTAATACAATAATAGTTCCTTCCTTGCTCACTTTACCATTGGGGAAACAAGGTACAAGAAAGCCAAGTTCAGAGGAAGTTAATCACAAGCAGGGTACCAAATCTGATTATTCTGGACTAGCATCTTAACCTCTGGGCTATCCTCCTGTGAAAATCCTCATGATTCACACTAGAGAAATCTGCTGTGTTCAGATTATCTGCATCAGAGCTACACAGAAGAGGAAGAACGAACAAAAAGGCATCTTAAAGAACTGGAAAGACAATCCATTTGCCCTTCTCTGGCTACTGTTGCTTTCACACTTCTTGAAAAAATTGATCACTTCTTTTGGTTGAACACAAGCTAAATTTAACTGCCTGCACAATTAGCAATAATATCCTTGGCTGAATTTCTGTGTCCTTTATTGTATCCCAAACAAATAAAAAAGCTACTCTGCTGAATTAATCAAAAATCCTATCATTTGATGTTGCTTCTGCCTGTACCTAAGTTACTTATCTAGCTGAAAAGTACCTGGATATCTTTCTAGTAGTGACCAGAGCATCTCATACTTGTAGAAACTGGCTGTCCATCCAGGCTCACTTAGACTCTCTCCATCACTTTACTTCCCTTTTTCTTACAGTTCCTCCACTTTCCTACTCCCCTTTGGCTTGCCCTATACACTTTGTTAAGCAGACACTGCTTAATACTGCTCCCTGCAAAAAATAGCAACAATGAAAGAAATACATTATTTACTGCCCTGATAATATTTCACTCTGTTCATGTGACAACTTCATTTACCTGATCTCTTGTTCACTTTCCTCCCTATCTGGCCTGCAAGCTTTTGAGAGGAGAGACTGCCTGATCCTTTAGCCGTGTACACCACCGAAGAAAATAGGACCATCATCTTGATTTGTTCAATGAGCCTACCAAAAAACCGTGATTAATAATAATTTCTCTTCTAATATTGACATTCACCCAGTGACCAGCTAGTTCTTTTGCTATTTACTTGATACTTACCACCTAGAGAATAAAAAGAACTAAAGCAGCCATTTGAAAAACTTTTTTCACCATATTTTCAATGCATAAAAAGTTGCACAGAACTAATTGTAACACAATTACCATTCACAAAGCTTTAATTATTCAAATTAGATTTGGATAATTATAAAATAAGGAGTAAATTGCCTACACAGAACTTTTTTCAAAACTAACTTCTGTGATCTTGTAAACAGAACATTAAAATCAACTACAAAAACATTTAGCACAAGAATATTTTAAGCTGGAAACAGCCACAGTGCAATAAACAAAGCTGTCTCCTGTACAGAAGGGCCACTAAAGCTCATCCTTGCACAAGAAACCTAATACAATTTGTCCTACCACAGTCCTCAGCAGTGATACCTGACAGGCAATCTGCTATCTCTAAATTAATCAAGTTTTTTCTGGGCCGAGACGACAGATATAAAATATAAGATTGTACTTTATCTGCGGCTACCATAGTTTCACTTTCTTAATTAAACATTTAAATTCTACCTGGAAAAAGACAGCTTTGTCCTTTAAAGACTGTTTCTCTGGATTTATCACAGCAAGTATGTGATGTTCTTCCTGTCTGCTGGAAGGCAAGTAACAAATAATCAAGCAAAAAGCTTTTCAGTCACAAGGCCAAAAAAGAGATCATATTCAATAGAACAGACCTTGAATTTAAAATGCACATGCATTCGCCTACCGTCTAGTTCCACAAGGTATATACAGCAGATTCGTGTTTACTTATTTACTTTATTTAGCTCTGCTTTCAGAGCTAAATTAAGCTCAACTTAAGGAAACCAGGATTTCACTTTAAGTAGAGATGCTCTTCAGGCTATTTCCCCTTATATTCACATTGAGGTGCCTGATTATCTGAACTCAGCTCCAAGATCCAGTGACAATATCTCCTATTGGTCTTGATTAAACACTAACTGAACCCATTTTTATTATAAACGAAATGGATTTTGGCACTAAGAAGATAAAGAGTGTTAGTGGTAAAATATAATGTCCCCACAGCAGAATGATATGAAGTTGGTAAGTCTCATTTGATAGCATTACAGGTATCTCTAGGTTATTTCTCATCACAAAAGGCAGACAAAAGGTAATCTACAAATGAAAGTAATTTCTTCAACCTGGAGGAAGAACCAGATAAAAGTTTTTTAAAAATAAATGTAAGAATTGTTGGGGAGAAAAAACAAAACTGATTTAAAATATATACTTTGATTTGATATAATACATTTTCCTAATGGTTGCCTGTGAGATTATAACCCACATCCCTAGATCTAAAATGACAGTTACATCAGTAACCATGCAGATGACAAACAGAGACAAGAGTTCAGCCATTCCTGACATGGGTAATTAACAGAGCTCACACATTTCTCATTGCACAGCTCAAAGAGCTAAAAGGTGAATTTACTTTCCTTCCATTTCACTTCTGTGTCTTATTGGTTTGGCTTCTAAAATAATCCATATGCTCAAAGTAGCAATACAGATGCTTAATCTTGACTGCCTCCTCCAGTCTGAGCTGTGACATTTCCACAGACACTTTTACCTCTTGAGAAAGGTATTGGCTGAGGCTAGAAAGAGACACTCACATTTGGTCCAGCACACACTGAGGTGTGGATGCTGCCCACCCTGAGGCTCCCTCACATCCAGCAAGCATGGAATTTCTTTCTGCAGAGTCAGGGCAACCTTCATTGCAGGACTGACAGCAGAGCCCTGGGGAAACAAACCCAGAATTTTCCAGCATGGTTTGATGGCTTGCCAACAGAATATTTCACCACCTGTTAAGACAGTCTCATGTCATGCCACACATAGCAACGCTGAACATGAAGATGACTTTGTCTAGTACTTTGCAAAACATTTTCCAGATTGATGTTCATCTGTGGAGGAATTTACTGTTTCTTCATAGATCATGAATATATTGCACACTAAATATCAGTGATGTGCCTGACGTGGCAACACTTGCTGATGAGCTGACCTTCACCTTTGGGGTGCTCAAGACCTTTCTCTTCTCTTCTCAGCCAGAGGAAGACAGTAACACTGACATAATACTTCCAAGTGAATTCATCCCTCTCTAGATGGAATGATAAACAAGCTTGTTTCAATATATTGAGGAAATTATCTCCAAACAGTATGAAAAATTAGAGCATATGTACTTGGTACAACTAATTTAACAACTTAGGAAATCTCTGAAGCCGCTCAGGTCTGTCTGTCTTTTTTTTAAAAAAAATTACTGATCTACAAGAGATTTATTTCTGGCTTATTGGAAGAACTTGTAAAGGCATAACCTCACTACAATCACAAATTCCCCAAGACCACCTCTATAAAGGAAAAATTAAGCCAGCATAATATGGCTAGCATTATGCGCTAGTCAGATACTTCTGAAGAAAACTACCAGTTTTTCTTCTCGTTGCTTTTTAGAATTATTTGGCATTTTTGCATTACTGATGGTCAAACAGTACTGCACAACAGTAAAGTATTCTAGAAGCTGCTCAGCTAACACAGCATATTTCTACTTTTCTCATGAATTTCTGCTAAGGATAAGCTTATCCTCAGTAGTTCATGTGCATCATTTCTTTGTGCTCATCCCGGGTCATGGTGTTTTAGTTATTGAAGAAATTATTTAGAAGTCATTTCAAAAGCAAGGAGAAAACAACCACATGCATGCAGACACTTGAGGTGGGGGGAACAACACAAATGAAACAGGACTTTATGACGCTAGACAAAAGAAAAAAAAGCTCTGAACTGAAGCCGAGGTCAGCAAGGACTGCCAGCAGTGGTAGTATCAGTGTTCCAGCTTTGACACCTAGATTTTGCATGAGATCCTGCAGACAAACAGGGTTTCATCCTCTTCCACAGAACGGGGACGAGACTCCAGGATTATCCCTTTCTGGACACAGCTCAGAGCTGCTGAATGTGGAAGCAGATGTGGGGTTGCTCAGCTCTGCAGCATGCAGAGCACAGGGAGGACCCACTTTTCAGACAAGTCCCCTCTTTGCCGAGCAAACAGCCAGTCCTGTTCTACTCGGTGTGCTTCTGTAAAGACACCACCACATTTAAGAGCTCTCCAACAGTCACAGCTTCCAAGCAAAAAGGTGTTCAGAAAAGGAACCTATCTGCTAACGCTGGGGAAAAAAATTGGCATGCAAGCACTGCTTTCCTGTGAGAGATGCCATGCTCTTCTGGGGTCCCTGCACGTCTGAAGTCACGTTCTGATGCCTTTTAATGGTCCTTACTCAGACAAACAGCACATCAGAGGAATGTACTGCAGTGAGAGCACAATTAACACAGAGAGAACTCAGGATCTGGACCAAGGACATTTCCGATACATAGAGAATCATACAATAATAGAACATCCCGAGTTGGAAGGGACCCATAGGGACCGTCAAGTCCAACTTCTGGTTCCACACAGGACCAGCCCAATCAGAGCAGATGACTGAGAGCATCGTTCAGATGCTTCTTGAACTCAGTCAAGCTCGGTGCTGTGATCACCTCCCTGGGAAGAAGTTTAAGACAGGTAAGAAAAAAATAGCAAACTTCAAGTGCAAGGAAATTCAGAAAATAGCACTTTCAGAATTGAGACAAAATAAAATAACAGTGTAATGCTGTGGCCATATGACCTGTTAGCATAGTGACCAAGGCATGCTGGAGAAACAGCAGCAGCAAAGACAAGCTGGAGTGACCTTCATCAGCAAGTCCTGTGCTGTAAGGCCTCTCCAACTCTTCAGAAGCAGACTGCTTGCACTGAGGCGTGAACAGCTCAACAGAAATCTTCCTCATCGCGTGCAAGATAGAAAGAACTTCTTCCACAGGAAATGGGCACAGGCTGGCTGCTAGTGAAAATCACCAGGACTACAGCACATTGCTGACTTCAGCTGGAGAGAAGAGGACACTAAGTTAATAGCCTTTCACACCTTAAGTGCCATAGAACAGCATAGGACACTAGCAACCAACTCTAGTATTTCTTCTGAAGATCAGCTGTGCCGGTGACCTTCATCCAGGGGCAAAGATGGAAAAAGTGATCACCATTCTTCTTAAAATAACTTTAAAAAAAAAATTCTTTTTAAAATAACTTTTTAAAATAAACTGGAAGACTGTTATCATTCCTGCCTTCGGTCTGCTCTTTTTTACATTGAGTAAATGCCATGACTTCAACTGTGGTCAAGTTTTCTAATGTTCCGACTATTCTCTTGGCTTTTCCCAAGACACTCTCAAGCTTGGAGGTAACTTTCTTCTCTAGTAATAATATGTCTCAATTAGTTTCCTCAAATTACTTCAGCTCCTTGAATTCCCTTTAACTTTCCCATCTTTTCAGTGGCTTTGAAAATCAGTCATATGTAAAAAAATAATTAGAAAAACACTTGATGTATTTTAAAATCAGTGGTAGAAAGAAACGTGTTAAGCACTGAAAATCAGCTTACATGTGAAAATGGATCCAAAAATGGCGTCAGACATGAAAAAGCAGCAAAGGAGATTAAACTACAACAATTTGATATTCAGTGCTAAATCCTATGAAAAAAACCAAACCAAAACAAAACACTTTGCACATCTCTCATCAAAAAAAGATATCCATTCCTCAGGGTCTTACTACATTTGGAGCGCAAATGTACGCTCAGTCTAAATACTCCTATCCACTGTGATCACCACAGTAAGTGACTGTCTCCCAAGGTCCTCTTATAGCTACTCTGAGACTGGATTATAACACCTCCATTTCTAGGGCAAGGAAACCGAGGCACAGGAATTGATTAAGCAGCTGTGCCAGCCTCCAATTAATCATGCAGTATGACAAAAGAAGAGCTTTAAATTGAACACGTAGATGTTGTGTATCAATACCGTGCTTATCCAGGCCTCTCAAGAACTATTGAGCAATGCAAAGAACTAAAAAAGCATTTATAACAGTACAAGTATATAAAAAGCTCCAAATCTCGATTATTTCACTCAGGTAATTAGATTTGTGGATCTGAATGTGTGAGAAAGTGATAGAGAAACTAATCCTGCTTGTCTCTCAAAAATAAAGTGATACATATGGCAATGACTGTTTAATATTGTCTATCATACCTACTCAAGCTGTCATATTTCTTGCAGCAAAAAAGTCTAGAATTTAAAGATACTGGTGCAAAAATAAGTAAATCAAAGCTTACTGGGAATATTTTCGTAAGTGTAAAGGTTTATTTGATTTTTTCCTTTGTATCAAATGCAGTCCCTGAAATTTTCAGCTGTATAAAATAGCTTCTGCAGCAAGTAATTTCTTAACAAAGACATTTTTAAGAGATTTTGATTATATGCTTTCATAAAGGATGCCTTTCACATAATGAACCATAATGGCTTTAAAAGGCAAGCAGAAGTGTAGGCATTATAAATACAAATTTAACCTCTGGCAACTAGTAACATATTAGAGATGCACCACTGTCATAATGTTTCGTTCATTTATAGGACTATAAAGGAGTTTTTCTAGGAATACAGAATTGTATTGTCACCAACAGGTAATGAAGGACATTAGACAGGAGTACTTTAGGAAACGCACTAAGTTCTTAGGTGTCTCTTAAAAAATACCGGTTTTTTTATTATTATTTAAATGCATAGAGACGTTGTTTCTGACTAACAAAGATTGTTCCATGCATTGTAATAGCACAGAAGCTTGTTTAATGGAATAACTAAAGATGCAGGGATAAATCATCTGTCTGGGGATGTTGATCTCAAGTACCTTCAGGATTCCCTTGACTGAGCAAGATCATAGCTTTACTGATGTAAATCCCTCCAGAGCCAATGGGATTAATCACGTTGGGGGAACTATGCTGCGGTGTTTAGGCCTCGGCCCACGTGTGAGAAATCAAAGCCTGTCAGTCTCATCAGAGGGCTTCTGGAAAATCCAGCCTGACACCAGCCAGACTTTCTAGCATTTACACTCAGGGTGAATGTTCTGATTCCCAGATGTCTTATGCTGTTGCAAGGTAACAGAAAAACGAGACCTAGGGCTTTGAGTACTGCAAAGAAAATCGATCCAAACAACAACTACATACAAAAGGAAGGAACTTCTCTTCTGAAACCTGCAAAGTATAGACTGAAACCAGATCAGGGATGGGTGGCATAACTGTACAGTAACATGGAAGTGATCCATACTTGTGACTGTCTCTATTTTGCCTGCCTGTATGGTGCAGAAAGCTCTCAAGTTTGCATCCTAAAACATGTTTGCACTCCCTGATTTCTAGAGGTCCCCTTCAGTTTGGATGGAAGCACCACCTTGTATAACCAAATATAACTGCTGTCTTTATCTGGTATTTTATTCTGTTAACCAGATGTTATGAAGCACAGTATCAATAGGATTTGTGAGAAGCTTGATGGAACAGTTATTAAATGTCAGGGTGAAGACTGCTACCAAGTCAGTTGATTTTATCTGAAATATCTATACGACACCCAACTGGGGGTAGCAAAGTAATAGTTGATCACCAGATCTATCCCTGGAAAGCTACTTTTCTGCTCAATGGTAGAAAATATTGATGGCTGGTTGCTGAGGTATGCAGAAGGGATGGCTACAAAAAGGCTGAAAGGGAAGGATATGTACCCTGCTCCATGGCATGAAACCCTTTCTCTGCACATGATGGTGAATTATTGCAACACAGGAGAGGAGTATTACAGACCTCCTCTTGATCTAACATACCTATGAAGAAATACTTGTACTTCAATCAGAGTCTCAGTATCTCCCTGTTGCTGAATTCCACCTCCCCACTCCTTTCATGCAAGCGGGTCAGGATGGTACTTGAAGGACGCAGCTCCCAGAAAGGCTACGGTTTCCAGGGAAATACATGATTATTTTCAGAATCCTCTTATCTACTACAACAGTAACAAAATACTCTAATGCATTTAATGCATTCCTCTGCAAAAAGTCCCATTATTATAGGACATTAGAAGTTGTGGAAACTGGCCAATACTTTGCTTATTTTGTAATTTATTTCTGAGTATTAGATTAGAAACTATAAGATACAGTCTACTAAATTTTGCCCAATGCTTATCTCTGCACAGTGAGATTGCTGATAGAGCTAAAGTAACTGCAGTTCTCCATGGGGACCATAGGAGGGGAAAAAAAAAGAAAAAAGAATGGTACCCACATTCTCTGAATTTTTAGAAACAAAAGTCTTTAAAGGCCTCCCCAATCCATCAATCAATGGGATCATGGCATATCCTTTGCCTAGTCCTATTTATGGGGAAAAAAAGGCTCGCCAGGTATTTACAGTGATCAATTTGCATACTCTGCGGGCAGTTTACATCCTTACACTGTGGACCAGAGATTTTAAAAAGCTGTCAGGACAGCTTTTTCCCCATGAGGGAAAAGGTACAAAGTACTCAGTTTGGACTTTCCCAAGTTAACTAACCCGTGCCTTGTTCATGAAATGCAACTATTGCAGCAGTACTCTAACACCCAGTTTTATAGAATCACAGAACGATTTGGGTTGGGAGGGACCTCAAAAGACCATCTAGTTCCAAACCCCCTGCCATGGGCAGGGACACCCTACACTAGACCAGGTTGCCCAAAGCCCCATCCATCCTGGCCTTGAACACTGCCAGGGATGGGGCCTCCACAGCTGCTCTGGGCAACCTGTTCTAGTGCTGCACCACCCTCACAGGAAAGAATTTCTTCCTAACATCTAATCTAAATCTCCCCTCTTTTAGTTTAAACCCCTTCCCCCTTGTCCTATCACTCCCTGCCCTTGTAAACAGCCCCTCTCCATTTGCTGCCTTTCAGCAAAGACTGTTTTTCTCCTCAGCAAAACAACAGGTACTTTAGACACCTAAATGTTTGCACACTTCAGAATGGGGCCATTACACTGATTTCCTGTCACAGGAGCTGTGTGACATTAAAGTCAGCTTCTACACTTTACTACAAGTCCTTATTCTAAAGCAAGATACTAGTATTGCCTCTGCTCTGACACTGCATGTGGCGTGTCCACTGTAACCACAAGGCTATAAACCTGCAAGGACTGCAGGGAACTAGGCATCCATGGGTAACCGTGCCCAGAGATACACACACATATATATGGCATATATACACACACACATATGTGTGCCCTGTGGTACACATGTACATATAAGTCTTTTATACATATATATATCTAAAAGCTATATACACATACACACACACCCCTATATACACTCTCCAGTACATTCCAGCCTCAAAGAGGAATTCAATTCAGGGCACTAGAGTTAATCCAAATTAAAAAAAAAAAAAACTAGAAATGTGTAGGGTGCTGGGTCCTCAACACCTACTGTTTTGATCTAGACATAGACCATCATCAGTTCACAATCCTAATGCAGACAAAGCCCCTGTGTCCTGGCCTCCAGGGAACTCAAAGACAAAAGCAATTGCACTGTGTGCCATTTTATCCTGGATGGGAGATGGTGTGGCGTAACTTAACCCCAATTTATATAGCACCTCTGCTACAAGTAGATGGCATAGCCCCATTCAGGTCTCCTGTACTGCAGGAATGACCAATTTTGGAATTTTGGTGGTGTTTTTTTAAAAAAAAAAGCTTTAAGAAATCACAACTGAGCATGGACCATATAACCACAATTCTGCTGTTCATCTGTTTTCAGAGATTCTATAGAAGACTTTTTTTTAACTCATCCTTTATGTTTCAACCAATATGAAATAGTTCAAATAAAAATATAAATATTAAAGTTGCATAATTATAAAATAAATAAAATCTTAAAACTACTATTTCAAGTCTCCTTGAAATACATACTTTCTAAAAAAAATTCCTTTAATATATACATAAGGTACAGGTCAATATACTAAATTGAACAAAACTTTTTTTAAAAAAAAAATTGTCTATATCTGTCATGTTTACCTGGCTTTGTTTTACAATGCGAAGAACTCCACTTGTACCAAAATGTGAACCTCAACATTAAGGAAATGTAACATCACCAAGTACCGCACACAAACCTCTTCTGACTCCATTAATAAATTAGAAAGCTATGGGAAAATAAAGCAGGAAAAGGTTATTTAATACACTTTATAAATTCAAGGAATCTGCTGCTAAGAGGGATTTGTATGAGGTTGCGCTTGTGCTCTGCAGCGGTATGTGACTGGGTTGTGCAGCCACTTAATCTGTTCCTTATCACGCCTAATCTGGCTGCCCAGGCTGCAAGGCGGCCAACCGTGTCCTGGGGCGCATCAAGCACGGCATTGCCAGCAGGTCTAGGGAGGTGATTGTCCCACCCTGCACTGCGCTGGTGCAGCCTCACCTAGAGTACTGTGTGCAGTTTTGGGCACCAGAGTACAAAAAGGACATAAAGCTATTGGAGAGTGTCCAAAGGAGGGCAACTAAGGGTCTAGTGGGGAAGATACACGAAGAGAGGCTGAAGTCCTTTGGTTTGTTCAGTCTAGAGAAGAAAAGGCTGAGGGGTGACCTCATCGTGGCCTACAGTGTCCTCACAAGGGGGAGCAGAGAGGCAGGCGCTGATCTCCTTCTGGTGACCAGCAACCAAACCCACAGGAATGGCACAAATCTGCGACAGGGGAGGATAAGGCCGGAGATCAGGAAAAGGTTCTTCACCCAAAGGGTGGTCAGGCCCTGGAACAGGCTCCCCAGGGAGACGGCCACAGCACTGAGCTTGACCGAGTTCAAGCAGCATCTGCACAATACTCTCAGTCATCTGCTCTGATTGGGCTGGTCTTGTGTGAAGCCAGGAGTTGGACTTGATGATCCTCATGGGTCCCTTCCAACTCAGGATATTCTATGATTCTGTGATTCTATAATTTTACAGGTGTACTTTCCTAATTCCTAATAACAATCCTAGAGCTAAGAGGCAGAAACCTTAAATTGACTTATGACCTACCCTGTTGTGATCTACACAAGACACATATTAAAATCTCATGCCTCTTTTTTTGACTTCATGACATGCTGATCGATAAAACTTTAGGGCAAGACTTTTGTATTAGCACTCCCGGTCTACATATGTCCCCTCCATTGTAATTTCAATGTGACTTATGCTAATTTAATCCATGCAATGGTCTTGACTGCTACGATTCCTGTAGGCCTGCAGGTAAATTGATGAAAATAAGGACAGGTGAATATGAGACACCCCTAAACTGCGACAGTGTTAAGGTAATGAAAGCTGACAAGATGCAGCCTAAACGAAAGGTTGCCTGAGTAATGACACTATCCTCCAAGGGTAGTTCTTGCCAACATACGCACGTGGTCCTCTTTATAAAAAGACCCAAGGCTCTACCTCAAACGCTCGTAATATGCAAAGTAGTAACAGGACAGAGTTATTATTCTTAGCTTTCTGCCTTTTTTATAACTTTTATCCTTTTTTTTTTTCCCCTTTGGGAGATTAATTTTATGCACTAGATAGCTACAAAGATTGATAACCACAATGGAAATTCTGAATGCTGCAAGAAATCACCTTAGTTATTCAGTAGATGCCATCTCTTCCTCAAATTTAAATTAATCCCAGCACCTCAGCAGGTTGCTAGGAGGCCATCAGAGATGCTACATTTTCATAAAAGTACTGAAGCTAAATCTTGTTAGTCCCAGGTATTGATCACAGCATATTTTTCACAGCAGTAAGAATAAAACCGTTCCAACTTGTTACTTCTACCTTTTTTAACTTTCTTCTTTCTCCTGTTCTTCTCTTCCTGCTGTCAAGCCGTTGTCAGCCTGCTATGGGCTGTGAGACATTTGCCACATCCTTCAAAAGCATGCTGCATTTCAGTACTGCCTGAAATGGTTTCTGCTTAAAACACTGTGGTCCTCATGGGCGATAAAACAATACAAATGCAGAGCTCCATGATTAATGTAAGACCGTGTGATTAAGTGCAAGTCAGTGTGATTAACAGGCTACAACATACGAGCCCTCTGCTTTCTCTTTCCATAATTAACTTAATTGATTCTAAATCTGATCTGAAATTAGGATGACACTATTTAAAGCAAGGGTTTCAGATTCAAAGTACCATGTTGGTACAGCATTTCTGGGTCTAACCTTCAGCTACTTACTATTTTGTTTCAGAATAAATACCCATCTGTGACAGCCTGAAGATCTCTCTCAGTGTCATGGTGGCAGATTCCAGAGGAAATCACTGCGCATGGATTACAACACTGGTCTAAATATAAATGTTTCAGAGATTTCAGGATCATGTTTGGGTAAGAAAAAAATAGACAGTTTTACCACAGCAATACAAGACTTCTTATGAATATGGACAAGGAAGGTTTTTCACTATCAGGTATGAAACTAGTATTTGAAAGTATATGAAATCTATTAAAAATTCCCAGAGCAGAAGAAGAATTTCTCCACCCCTGGAGAAAGATGGGGAAAAGCCCAGCTTGGGTGTTCAGAAATCAAGTAAACATATACTGCTTAAAGCAGTATCCTTCTAAAAAACAGCTGTCCTTAACAGGAGTCAAGCTTGGTCACCCAAAAAAAAGCTATTTTTTTCTTACGACCACCTTCCTACATCCACCAGGCTGACCACACAGCAGGAAAAAACACCAATGGTTCACTAAAAGGTTACGCTGCTGCTGCAGGCAACGCTGAGCACCACTCTGGGCTCTTCATTCACATGGCGTAAGTCAGCTTTGCCGCACGCAAATCACTGCAGGCTCAGAGCCTTACATAACAGCATCCAGCGACCTCCCCATCGCTACCCGCTCCCCCTCACCCTGCTGAGCAGGACTCCCTCATCACAGCACCCACAGTCAAGTATTAATAGCCCGAAAAAATAGGATCAATGGAACAAAGATCAGAAAAATAAAAGAGATCCCAAGAGCTGCTGCCTTTTTTCCCCTTTTCTTAGTTTTCCTTTTCTTCAATGCAAAACTTCGATAGATGAAGAACTCATGACTGTGCAACTGTGTAAAAATCACTGAAAACAATCACATTCATTGAGAAACAGTGCGAGAAAGGAAGTGTGGGGATGAGAACAATTTACTGCAAAATGCAGGACCCTGCATCCTACTTAGCACTAAGCAGCCTCGAATATATGACGAGTCAGTAAGATTTTGCACCACCACAAGAATTTGAGCTTCAAATGCAATACATTCAATAAATGCAAAATTTTCAATAAATAAAGACATATCCTGGTCTTTGTACTGTATTTGGGTTACAAAATCAAGCACTCTGTATCCAGAGCACTTACACTAAATTATGTCTCAGGCTCAGCCTAAGCCCTGTCCCCCAGAGGAGGTCTTTCTGGAGAGAAACGGACCTTGTGCTGCCCTACCTCCCAGTCTGCACTGGTCAGGAGCAGTTGAAAAGTGCTGGGCACATTCATGGACACACTGAATAATCTCTAGGAAAACTGCTAGCCTCCGGTCAGAGTGGATTTTCCCATCACTCCCGTATCTCCCCTTGCCAGTACACTGTGCACGTTCAACGCCATTTTAAGCTTCGGAGTTCTTCTCTTCTTGATAAACCCTTTCTGAAAATAAAAAATAAATTAAGAATATTTGTTTTTTCATTGTAGTGAGTCTGCCCATTCTATTAAAAAACAAAAAAAAAAAAAAAAAGAGGGGGGGGGGAATATCAGAGAGATATTGTTTAAACTTAAAAGAAACCACCAAAACCAGCAAACCTATTTTTAGCATAGAAGGGACTCTGCAAAACTTCTTCTCCGAGTCGGGACAACTTGGAAAGCCATCGTTATTAAATTGAAGGAATAACAGAAGGGAATCAATCAAGTAATCAAAGAGATTAAGAATAAGAATGCACCATCTAACCCTCCTGCCACGATAATTTATAGAAGAATTTGAAGTAGCCACAGGGGAATTTACCCTGTTACCTTGTACAGGATAGAAAGCCCAGGACGTACTGGAGGGATTACTACACAGGTAAAAGAGGAATGCAATGTGTTTTCTATAACAAGCCATAAAGTGTAAGGCTTTACCTTTACAACATTTTGTCCATAAACCTAAGAAATCTAATTTCTGCCCAAACAGCCATGCAGTCACTGGCCGTTAATTTCAATGCAGTTATTTCTTCTCTGAGCAGATTTTCCAGTCCAAAAAATGCCAATAGACTAAAGATGCCAACAGAAAGAGATGAGGACTGAAAGACACCTAGACCCTTTAGCCTGTGCAAAAGCTATAATATGTTTTGCCAGTTTTCTATATCATGAGGTAAATTATACTCAAAAGGATTTTTCTACCAGTTTCAATTCAGAACATACTAGAGTAAAACTTACTATAGATAAAAAAACCCAATAGTCTGTGAGCATAGATTTTTCACAAGGGTTAATTTGAACCTAACAGGGCCATTCTAAACACTTCCTTCAAAAAACCTGCTATTTGAGAACCGTCTCTCTGTACCATATCATTCCAAATCACAAATCTGGAAATTCTTACACAGCTTTCAGACAGCTGAAGAGCCTTAGCAATAGCTGTGATACAAAACGTAATGAGCATCCAACTCTTCAGAGTTGCCACTTCGCACCTGACCTAACTTAAAGGAAAGATATATTCCTCAAGATAGTAGATAGGCTCCATGTCAGGAGAAAGTGCTGCATACTACACGTAGCAAGGGACAGTGCAGGAGAACCTCTAGCGTGCCCCTTGTACACCGATGGTGCTGAGATTCCTCCCTAGATCTCCTTCTGCAGCCAGAATTCCTCCTTTTGCTTTTTGTGAAGTGCTACAGTGTACCATAGATCAAATATAAATGTGCTGTCACGTATCAAGCAAATCACAGGCAAAGAAAAAAGCTTTCTCTGTCTCTAAAGCACAAAGACGGAACAATTTTCATTAAGTGAAAGAGACACGATGGACACGGTGCTGCCTTGCAGTCCCAATCCATGCTGCTTCCCTGCTGTGTGTTTTAATCTTCTTCTGTGGGATCCAGAGAGTCTGATCTATGCATGCTGCACAAAGAGGCCACTGCACTGACATCTGCAAATTTTAACTGGAATGAGGTGAGAGCTGAGCAATTCAGGGATGAAATTCTTCTGAGAACAACTATTCTGCTCAGTCAACTGCTTTCATACAGCTTACTAATCTACTCAAGAAACTGAGCAAGAGTGCATAACTAAGGAGAATCAGAATTCCCCTATTCAAAGCCAGAAATTATTTTTTCTTGTCTATCTACAAGGTTTGCCCTTTTCAAGTCCACTTCTGCTTAAATTGACCTTTTATTCAAGAAGTGCAGCTCCTGTGTGATTAAAACCCACTACATAAAAATACTTCCTTACTTAGCAGAACAATTTCCACTGCCTTTCAAGAAGTGTGTTTAACGTTGGCTTCTAAAATACAATTATTACACCTCATTTTGTTAGAATTGCTGTACCAATAGAGAACTGGATTGGATTTTACATTAAATTCACCCACAGATTTTGGGAAAGAAATTCTGGTTGAAAAAGCTATTTTATCATCAGTACAACAGCAAGAATTTAATTTAATTCCTGCATTTGAGTTGTGTATGCCAATATATCAGACCAGGATAGTGTTTGTATTATTTTTTAACTGTAAATTGAGACACTTTATCCTTGAGAAGTACTGTGAACAACTGTGCCATTTCTAGAATTTCCTTCTTCTCCAGACTATCCCAAATTTATGAGTTTTTCACAGGTAGAGGGGGAAAGATTAGACATGGGAGAATGTTACTGAAAAACTGAAAGCACATCTGGATATACAATAAAGCCTCTACTATGTGTTCTCAACATTTGTTGGGTAATTTACATGACCTTGTTTACAATTATCAGATTAGAAGGATCCTCTGATATTTCTGTAGTGGTTGAGCAGGTATCAGAACAATGTATCTTCATTTTCGTAATCTTTTCCTCAGAGAACAGATAAATGCTTCCCCGATAATATCGTCTCTGATAGGAAGATGCTGTCACTTCTGTAAGAAAAATGTACTCTTGGAAAAGAAATTTTGTGGGACTAAAGCATCTGTTCAGTTCTTTTTCCCCTTGGAAGGGGGGGAGGAAGAAAAGTGGAGCTTTTTGTAAACTAACATTTGTCACAACCATGCTCACTCGGGGTCTGCTGCTCTGCTTGAGCTTTTCTGTGCCGAGCTGTTCTGCTGACTCACCGTGTCCCTGTGCAAGGTGAGTCCTGTTGCTGCCAGCTCAGGAAAAGGCTGAGCATAAGGATGGAAACACACATTCACTGTCACCGCTTGAGGAAGCTGTGGAAAGGAGGATGCTGCCAGAACAAAAAACTTAGGAGCAGCTGAGCTTAGCTGGAAGCCCTCGCTGAAGGTTATCTGCTTCTTAGTTTTATTTAATATAGCACAGGGGAGCACCAAGACAGACATGTATTCAGAGCCTCCATGTGCACAGGCATACCAGTGACCCACCAGGTGGAATATTTACACTGGCTTTTGGCAAGAACACGAAGTATTTTCTTCCTGGAAAAGTGTACTGGCTGTACCGTTAGCAATATGCGGTATTCAATTTATACTTACCCATTAACTGAGCCCTTGGTTTTCTTATTAAAAAACGGAAAAGAAGCCCCTCATTTCTGCTATTGGAAAGACCAGATTGCTGCAGAAAATTACAATTAAAAAAATCTGATTTTTTTTTTTTACATTTCTTACAATTTGATATTTTAATTATCCTGCTGTCAAGTGTCTAAAGTTGTTGTTTGATTTAAAGGATTTGGAAGCTGTTGCAGCAAAGGAAGGAGGCAGATATGACAGCTAAATGAATACCAGATGGCTTATCGAAAAGCATAAGTGTAGGGGTGTGCAAAGACACCAGGCTCTGGTGGGTTTGCATGGCTTTGCGAGAGTAGCAGCTCCATCTTGGCTAATGAAACCCCTTTTCAGCTCTGGTGGGCAGACTAACAAGGCTGTACAGCTCTTGGAGACATAGATCTGGTATCACTACCCTGTTTTTTATTTTACTACACAGGCATGCTTGGTTACAAGTTCGGTTCAATGTTAGCAATAGAAGTACTTGAAGAAGAGATTGGCAGCCATAAAAATAGGGGCAACCTCACCCAGATACAAAAAACCTAGGGAAATGTACTGCGGTTTTCTGTGTTGTAACGATGACTGGGGGGTTAGCTAAGTAATCTTTGCAGAATTTCATCTTCCAAGGCGCCCGTAACAGTACGGTGCACAGTCGAATTGCTTCCTTGAATCATGGCTTCGTGTGTTAAACATCCCCTCGACCACAAACAGGTAGCACACAAAGTTCCATCAGGATTTTATGTCCTCTTATCAAAATTCCTGTGCAAGAGCGAAACACCGCATCAAGCCCCCAAGGTATGTCATGCGAGAAAACAAACACAGTCAGCATTTCTGAGAGAAAACAACTGTTGCTTCCCCAAATTAAACACACACACAGACATTAATCAGTGATGTGCAAGTGATGTGCAGCTCTGCTCTCTGCCCCTTTCTCTCCACCTACAGCTCCACTATCACCACCGGTTTCTTTTCAAATGTTCCCTTTGGGTTTTCTCTTTCATTCTTTGTTCTTCTCTTTTATTCTGTACCAGCATGTCGTGACATTTCAGGTTTCTTGCTCTGCCCTTAGTCCAGCACTCACCCCTTTCTCTCTCAAGAAGTTGTCTCCTCAACTCATTTTCTCCTCACCGTCTTTGTGATCACCGCTTCTTTTAGGGTAGGTGCTCCTGACCTCCAATTAAAAACCTCACCACACAATCTACCTCAGCACCACCTCTAAGATCCATTGTCTCAATTAAACAGAAGCTTTGCTTATGATCAGACACAATTTTTTAGCTCTTAGTTACACATGCAGCTTGATAAACTTCTCTTTCCAATTTAAATCAAGTATATTTTTAGTTTGTAGTAGTAATATATTTTAAACTACTTAATAATCATGAAAAAGCTCCATGACGAGTTAAACTATTTTTTTAATTGATTTTTAAAAAAAAAAAGCAGTCTATGTATAGACAAAGCAGTAAGCAACCACAGAATACAGCAATAAAGAGAAATTCAATTCGGAGGTTAGCAAACCTGAACAAAAAAATAACTGAAGAGCTATTTAAAAAGTGCATTAGAGCAATAACTAATTTAAGAAATTGCAATCACTTCAAAAACAAAAGAGGATGATAATCAGATTAAATTCAGAAATATATATTATTTCCACAAGAATAATTCCTCCAGTTGTAACTGGACATCTGCTCACGCTTTGGTATCATCATCTCCAGCTACGTTGAGACCTCCCTGTGCAGCCACAGCAGCCCTAGACAGCCTCTCATGACTGGGAATCACTCCCATATTTATGCAACAGAGGTAAACCCTATCATATTTGTAAGGCTTCTCCTGGGAGTAAGTCAAAGGAAGCTCATATTTTTGGAGGAATAGCCTGCTACTGGTTAATTTTCAGGAGGAAATCTTGTTTTAATGTTGTTTTTTCTGCTGTGCATCTCTTGCCATATGGTTGAACAACCAACGGCTTTTTCAGTAAGACCATGAAGACAACTGTAAAAAAAAGTGGCTTCAGTGCCTGTTCCCCCAACAACAATCAGTACATAATATTCCTGACAGCAGCAAATAATAGGTGCAGCTGCCTGATCTGGAAATTGCATTACAAACTGTGGTGAAAACTTTAATCAAAGAATTGATTTACATTATCTTTTATTTCCCCGCACCATTCTTTCCCCCCCCCCTCCTCTGCAGATGGGGTTATGAATAAATAAGATCAGGTCTTGAGGCTCTTTATCTGACCTCAGCATGATCAAGGCTGGCTATTCATCACGTTTTCAAATCCATGGTAGCAACATACAGCCTCTGCTCTTCATTAACAAGTTATGAAGTACTAATTGGTAGCTAATCCCCCGAAACGCTTATTAGCAGTGCACAAGTCAATTAGTAGCAGCTTGGAAAAAGTAACTCATAATAAATAAAAAATGGTCCAATTAACTTATCTCAGTTTTCCTTGTTTGTCTCAACACTTTACTGTCTACACCATTAAATAGCTTAAATTGCTCCTCAAAAAGCATTTATTTCTTGAAATATAACCACAACATAAAGTAAATAGAGTATTATCTAATCATATTTAAAACAGAATATAAAAATACTGCTGTTTGTTGGTAATGTGAATAGTTATCTGTGTATTACTTTTCATATACTATATTTTTATAAACATTTTATATATACCCAAAATGTAATTATAAGTGATCAAACTTTTCTGAGGAATACATACACTGTTCTTTAACATGTTATCTTCCTTCATGTAAGCCAACATCTAACAAGCAAGCCATTCGACAGGAACCCAGCAAGGTAAGAGGAGTGTCTCACAGGACAGCGCCCATTGGAGTCCAAAGGTTTAAGGCAGCGTGGAAGAGAGGGTAGGGAAGACCATCAGATCCATGACTCAAATTTATATACTTCCAGATAATAATTTTGCTCTCTGAGAATTTACAGAGGATGCAAGCCAATACTGTAACAAATTAAGCCTTTTGTCAGCAGTGAAGTATTATGCTAACGAGAACATACCAGCAGCTGTGTAACTGCACTCTGATCTGTTCAGCCATGAATTGTAAGAATTGGTCAAAGAGAAGAATTTCAGCTTGAGTTCTCTTATTTGCCTAACAGCGCATTTCCTCTACGTACAGAAAGGGTGCCCCTACCAAGCATGATGCAGAGCCATGCGGAAGTATTTCAGCAAACCTAGACACCAGAAGCACGGGATCTCACCCCCACACCGCTGCGGGTGCCCAGACACTTGCTCACGGAGCTGGCTACCACCACGCCATGCTGCACAGCGCAGAGCAAATACACCCAAATGGGCTGGTTCACCTGCTTACCCAGCGCAGATGTTTCCTCAAAAGAAACCTTGAACTAAAACCACTGTTTTAGGTTAAAACTCATTGAACAATGTGTCAAAGGCATTAAGAAATGCAAACAAACTGAAATACAATCCCAAGCAGGTATTAAGAAGGCATTCCTGAAATACCACACTTGAACTCCGGTGTTCGGCACACACGTATCACCAAGCGCCACCTTGGGACATCAGTTCTTCTGGAAACCACTAAGCATGAGAACATTGAACAAAGGGTGCTGTGAAATCATCTGAATACAGTTTCAACAACTGTATTTCCAGCCATAAAGCTACTAGAGACACTTCAACACATGCAGAACCTTGGATGATTTTAAGCTCCTGGAAAAATACTGATGGCAAGGCACCAGGTACTTCAACTTTGTGATGCCAGGTGGAGAGAGCAAACAACATGAGGAGAGCAAAGAAGGTGACACTCTCCTCTTCTGTTTATCTCCACTAGCTCTAGTCTTGGTGTTTTACACCTCTGATTTCAGGCACAAGAGAGCCACGATACTCAGGTAGAGCCGGACACTCCAGTCAGCACTACCTGGAAGCTCAGCGCTGACACAAGTATCTATCTGTACCTTAAAAGGCATCCCACCTCCTTATTTTCCATTGAAATCTGAATATTTTTGGTTAAAAATAGGAAGAAAACTCAGATGAATCAAATCAGTAAAGACCTGGACATTTGAAGAGAGGCATACAATATTCACCAAACTACTGGCAAATGAATCTTCATTTGAAAATATCCATGTAGATAGTTGTTTCAAGACCTTATTCAGATGAGCTCTTTTAGTTTGACTCACTTCCCTTTGATGTTAAAAAGAAGTGGGGAGAGGAAGCAGCAAGTACTCCAATCTACAGTGTAAATTAACACTTCTGATTATATTTCACCCCACAGTAACGTAAGACTCACTGTTTCTACACAAACCATTGCTCAACACAGAATTGTTCCAATTATGTTTACTACTTCCACTTGATTTCCACCATGGCATTTTTATTTAATCTCTTTTCCCATTCAGGAGGAGGTCAACAGGATTACAGGAATGCTTGAAGTATTTTATGAGTAAGTAGGAGGGATTTGGGAAAGAACCTCATTTGTAGGAGGCCATGAGTTAGCAAGACCATAAGTGGGGTACCGGGAAAACATGTCAGTTTAATGCCTGGAGTACTTTTGCTAGTGGAGATCACAGCCATTTAGCAACTTTCAACATGGGGTCAATCACCTGGCTAGGCAGCTGCCCCGCAAGCACGTCACTCCACTGTAGTTTAGCGAAGTGGCATAGATATGTCAGAGCAACATGAGACTCGGTACACACGTGTATTTAGTAAGCCATCACAGAGTTTTCCACAGCTTGTTTCCTGGTCTTTACAACAAAGGGAGTATTTGCTCAATAAATGTCTCGGCTGGTTGTGTCTACAGCTTATGCATTTAGATGCATCCTGTTCCTGATGCCTACACACTGCTCTCCGGGAGTTACACATTCATCAAAATTAGAATATGTTCCCTGGATTCAGACATCACAACCAAGGCTTGAGAGCAAAACTGTGAGCAATCAACACATTAAGTCATTCCAGTCTTGGCAGAAGACAATAGTGTTCAAGCCGAGAAATAATTCATGCTCAAAATAAATAATTAAGGGCTGTATTGTACCTTTGAGGCAGAGCCCTATCCTGGGAGTAGCTCACAGATATACCAAGCCTGGTGCCTTCTACAGCCTCCAAAGGTCTGTCAGAGCAAGGCAAGATGATATCAGGTTTGAGTAAGTCCTTTTCTCCTTGTAATTGATCTGCAGTTAGAATCTCACTCATAGTCCAGATACTGCAAACAGCCTGCCATTAGTAGTGCCACACTGCTCTGTGAAAAGGAAATAAAGTCCATGCCACCTGAAAACTACCCAGGCTGGTTTGTAACTGGAGATAGCGCTTCTAGCAAATGACATCTTAAGGTTGGAAATTTCCATTTGGATCCTCCTACTGCCCTGAAGAGGTCCCAAAAATCAAATCTTGACATTATTATGCCATGTCAGAACAGATCAACTTCTGCGACGCGTTCTCTCGCTTTGCATGGTGACAAGTACTGAGACACATTAATATTGCTAACAGAGCAAAATTTAGGGAGAAATGAGTGTCATTACAGTCTGTGTCCAAATGATAGAGATATCCTAAATGACACGGTATTTTATGTTACTGTTTTACCCCTCTCCCCTCCACAGGAGCAGGGGAGGCTGCAGTCTCCCTGTGGATGCTCACAAATCTGGTCTAGCAGGAAAGAGCACTCCAAAGAAGGACAGACTGTCAGCTCAGCAAAAGTCAAAGAGCTTAAATATTTAATAAGGTTTTCCTGCAGGCATTAATGATTCCAGTGCCTCATATTTTACCTAAAAGCAACAAAAATTTAATCTTGTTCATAAACCAGTTCATGCTGGCATTCAGATTCAAGACTGTGGAAGACAAATATTTATAGACCGATTTTTGCAACCTGTCATGTTCTAGCACACACCTTCATCAGAAAACCATGACAGTGATTTAGGGAACGAAAAGTCCAAAGCTTCAGAAGATAAAGCAATCCCCCTTCCATTAAGGTGGGAGTTATTCTATTTTGCATTTTAAATACATCAGATGCACACAACTGTTCATATTTTGGGATGAACCCCAATCTTACTTCAATCTCATATTGGTGAGATTTAATTCCTTCCCACTTAAAACCATGTTAGTGAATTTACAGTCCTTATATAGATACACTTCAAGTCAAGCCACAATTTATGGAACAAAATTTTAAAGTTATGTCATGATTAAATTTTACATATATGCTCTTAAATAAATTATAATCTAGAAGAAAGTTCCCACGAGTCGAACGGACACTGAGCTCTCTTCAGCCACCCCAATTAAGCCCATAAAAAGCATACAGTCAAGGTGCCAAACTTTGGGGAGGACAGAGCTGTAATCGCTATTCTGGTTTTAAAATTGCTTCCAGAAGAAACCAGAAAACTTCCAAGAAAGCTCAATCACCAGAAATACTACTTATAAAATGAATTTCCAAACTCATTATCAGATTATGATTTTTCCACATTACAGGAGACAGAAACTTTATGCACTCTTAATGGAGTAAAGAGCACATGCAAGTGTGCTTCATAGAAACAGACAGCGGGGAACCAACGCTCACATGAAACAACTCTGTTACCAATGCCCTTATTGTGAACCTTACTTCAGACAACAGAGTAATTCCTTTCTCAGTCAAGGTACTTTCCACACGTGGACTCTCTGGAGTCCTCAGTGGTGCAATTGAAGGTTTTCTTGCAGGTTGAACTTTGACATAATCCATCTTTTGATTCAAAACACAGACCAGCCAACTAGAACAAGAGACACAAGCCCATTGGAAACCAGGCTTTGGTGTTTCTGGTGATCATGAGATCCCACATGTCCAATAACTTCACCATGAAAATGTTAAGTTTCCACATGCATTAAGGAGCTCGCTACACAGCTCTGATCCCACCTGCGTGAGGAACATGCACTTCTTTGGGCTTCGTCATTAACACGTCACACATTATTAGGCAATAATTAATATGTAATTTTATTTTTCTCCTCTGTGTGTGTGTATGTATATATATATATAAACATTTGATGTATGTGCAGAGCTGAGGAGCCACTGGTGGAAGGCTACCATCTGTGGGATTATGTTGGAAGGCATCTGTGCCTGAAACCTCCTAAATGGTAGGTTTTACCCTATTGATATTATTTTACTTTTCTCCCTGCTTTGTCAAATGTAGTATTTTCAGACAATTTTCCCTTCCCAGGGAAAACTATGTTTTTATGAAGTTTTCATATATCGTATGATGTAATACATAGCTCACTTTTGTTTCACGTGATCTAGGTGGCTCAGTTTGCAGGTATGCTGCTTTGAAGAAAATAAAATATCAGCCCGGCAGATATTTGTCCTAAAGCATGTCTTGAGCCCACAACTGCTTTCCCAACAGTGAACAATACTGATATTTCAAATAAAGAACAAAATCAACATAAGACAGAAAGAAAAATACTTAAATAACAAAAAAATTATTCTTCTAAATAAAAACATACAATCACATATAGATTTCAAAGCCTTGGACCCACTTTCCAAATCTTGCTCTGAGTTGAGGCAGAGTCTCCAAGGATATCTGCTATCTCTCATGTAAGTACTGCGCACAGTAGCCCAATTTGTTTATTCTTGACAAGTACGAAGTATCAGATTTTACTGCTAATATGTTTTTTTATGCTTAATATCATTTAGCAGGTTCAAGTCTTTAGTGAGACTCACTTTGAAAGAGGTTCTGATCCACCTTCCTATACAGGAACTTGATCCATCTTGACAGGCCATAAGAAAGGTATGGTCCTCGAAATTAAATAGCATAAAGCTGTGAAAGGACTTGTGTTTAAATTACCCTTACTGCCTTTTGACTTCTCCCATCAGTTAAAGATTAATTTATATCTCAGAATTGTAAGGAGTAATAGACATCCAGACATTTTTCCATACTCCTGCACTGAAACACATATCCACACCAACTCTAACCCATTTTGGTCACACTTGTTCTATAAAACACAAGTAAATGAAATATAGCATAGAGATTCCATGACTTGGTGGCCTGCTTCAGTGCTTTACTATCATTAAAGACAATATTTTTCCTAATAAGCAGGCCCAACCGTTCTTTCACATTAAGCTGTTTGCACCTTGTCCTACAGCCAGAGAAGACCGTTAATCACCATCATCTTTAAAGGCAGGCAAAAGCAACTAGTTTCACACACAAGACAACATATCATATCTGCACTTAATGTCCTCTGTTCTAGACTAAGTAAACTCAATTTCCTCAACCACTTATTACATGACATTTTTCTCCCTGAACCTCTGCATACATTTTCTATGTATTTTTCAAGGAATTGTTGCCCAAAGCTGTAGAAAGGACATCAGCCAAGATCATAACATCTCTGGCTTGATTAATTTACCTTCTGCATTTTCACAAACACTTCTCTGCTAGCTTGGATCAAAGAAAAGTTCTCATTCCTTGGACTTGCCTTGGACTGTTGGCTTTGGTTCATTTTTACTGAATTTCAGCTTGTTGGTTCTGTTTGCCAGATTACTTTGGATTATCATCCCATTCTCCATTCTGCCCTGAGAAACCTGCAGTGGTCTGAAGTCATATACATTGTCTATCCTGTCAAGCAGTGCTAGCTGCAGGGCCAAGTTAGCATGATGTTGGAGACAGTAGCTAGAGTCCTTCTTCTCTACCTGCTTCTTAGCAGAAGTGATAATGTTTGCACCAAAGAATCCTCTCCACACAAATATCCTCCTTGATTCTGCTCACTCTCTTCCCTCTAAATTCAAGATTTTCTGACATCCCTGGATATACCCTCCTCCCTGTAATAGACTTGATGTCTTCTCTACCAGTTCAGTAACCATCACACTTTCATCTGTCCTTCCAGGACTCCTTTTCATAGATAGGAGATGGAAATGGTATTTGTTTCTATCATGGAGTTGTTGTATATACACAAACTCAACTGTTTGGTCAGTTGTTTTGAGATATTTTCATTACTTCCATAGGTTGGTGGATTTCAGAGATACTGGAGTGACTGTTCAGGCTCTGTTTCCCTACAGTACCCCACCTGTCCCCCGTAACTCATACATTGAAGTAATTTAAAGTTGTCTTCCAAGCATTCATGACCAAAAATTGCTCCGAAGAAGCATGTGTATTTGCCCAAGATGCCTTACCTAAGCTACACGCCATTCAGCCCAGCATACGTTAAGACATTTGTTTAACAACGTTGCAGCTGAGCATCCTGTTAATCTTTTATTCTGCTTGAAACTCCCTCATCATATCTACATTTTTTATGAACTTCTTTTGAGGTTGTAGCTGGATTCCTTTATAGGGCAGCTGTGATGAGCAAGTCTCCTGTCTGAACACTACTGAAAAGAATCTCCTGAGCCAAGCACTCCGATGTTTCATTGGAAGCGTCACACAACAGTAAAGACCGAAGAGCTGAGACAATCGCAAAAGAAACATGGCAGTTTTCTTTTTAAAAATCTAAGAAAAATGATCAATGAGGCAGAACATCAGACCTTGTTTCACAGTATCACATAAGATAGAAAAGAAGGGAGCGCTACTTACATTTTGAAGTACTCATTTGTTGAGCTTCTACCACTTACCTAAAAATGTATCTTCTTTGAAAAAAAATCAGAAGCTTTTCCCCAAAACTGTCTGACTTAGCAGGGGAAAATAATATTTTTGTTAGATTTGAAAATAGATGTTATTTTGGTTTTATGTCAATTAGGCTGCCAAAGTATTTTGTTTAATTCATAGAAATTAATAAATGAAAAATGAACTTCCAGTAGAAATGCTTAATAAAAGATTAAAAAAATGAGATGCCCTGGCTTTATGCTGGAGATTGACTTTTTAAATAAGGGGCTCATGGAATGACAAAAAGTAAAGTTAGTTTTGTTGATTTTGCTGTGAATTAAAAGTATAATGAAAATAATTTCAGGAGAGAATGAAAGGAATTGACAAAGTCTACTCAATATTTTATATACTAAGGAGCACTTTTCAGTTGAAACTTCATTTTGTTCTCAACTTAGAAAAGAGTTTCAATGGGGAAATTTCTACCACCTGTAATAATTGTATTTGTGTTCCTCATAATTTATACCAAAGGAATCGCTTGTAGAATATTCAAATTACTTTGTTGCTGTGCTGAGATTTACAAATGCAATTAAAAATAAACACAGAAAAGTTTCCCACACCCCAAAAGATGAACAATAGAACTCCACAAAAGTAAAGTTCATAGCTAGAAAAATTAGAGAAGTGATAAAGTTTTTAAAGTTGGTGCTATATAAAGATTTCCTGACACCCTCTCACTGTAAGGACAGAATTGCTGACACTAGCTTTGTATCATCTGGGCTGTGTAAGGTTAACAGTTTTCTGTTGCCTCTTTCGTCTGTCCGTAGGGAAAAACAATAGCCCCTAATGAAAAATGCATGGAAGCGCACAATATCAGAGGTATTTTTTGATTGTCACTGGACTCAACCTGATCTTTTTGTATGAAACTTCAGAGGTAGATTGATGACATTACTCAACAGAAGAGATAAGAGACTTGAAACCTTGTTTTCTGAGCTGCCCCAGCCTTAACGGTCTTGTGCCCACTCTTTCCCATCCCCATGTACTTTGGGGGTGGGGAAAAACACCAAAGATAAATATGACCTATCCAGGAAAAAGAAATGCTATATTCTGTTTTATGCTTTGATTGAAGAGAAAAAAAAAATGTATTTTGCATGCATTTAATATTGCAAAACACACCAGTTCACAAATGTTTAGTATACTTTCAGAAATTACATATAGCCTTTTTTTTTGCAAACATCCTAAAACTGAAAGGATGCTACAGACTACTTAATGCAGAGCTCTAGATCTCCAGCCTGCAATACAACAGAGCTTCACCAGCGGATTTACAGCTGGTCTGCATGTCAGCATTCACTGTGCTAGCTGCGGACTGAACACAGACTAAAAACTGCAAAACTCATGTTGTCTGCAAAATCAGTGGCGACGAAGCAAAGCACATCCTACTAAGGCTACACTCAGGACCCATGTAAGAAAGCAGAGGAATATGAAATTTTGGTTAGCAGTTGCTGCCTCAGGTTCATTCTTGATAATGGTCTGGAGCCCTTCCTAGGACCACGAGCTTCCAGAGGAGACTTCTCTGTGATAGGCTACAAATGTAACAACAGCAACTACAATCCTACACTGAAACAGCAATTAAAAATATAATCTAGTTTTGACACCTACTTTTTGCATTTTCCCCCCTTTTTTTTTTCACCCAGTGCTATTGGAATAACAGATGGCTCTTGCCTCAAATAACTGAACATCTTTGTCTTCCTCTCAGGGCAGCATAATCCTCAGAAAGGAGGCAAGATCTGTTGTATGTATAACGACACTATATCTGCATGCGTGACGCTTAAATACACTTTCAACAAGGCTCCACACGGATGTGGGACTCTCCCAGGGCACAGAAGCTACCACAGCAAGAACATTACATTTAATGTAGGTAGAGTCACCAGCACTTGGCCGGGTTTTCACCTGGTGTGAGATAATCAACAAAGCCAGGGAAGCCAGCAGGCTGCTGTGAGCTTACAGCACCTTGTGTTTCCACTTCAGGTTACACCACGTTACCTTCAAATTAGTAATTTTGATGTCCATCATCTGCAGGACAAGTTTCCATAGCATAAACCTGGCATTAAAGCAGGTAAGAGCCAGATGTGAAGAAACACTCTTAATCTTCCCTGGTGCAGGGCTCCCACAGGAAGATATGTGCATTGAACACATCAATACAGCTTACCCTTAAGAATCAACCATACAGAATATGTGGAAAAAAGTCTGACCTGAAGCTACTCCCACGCAGTAAACACATCCAGATGTCAAACAAAATGTAAAAAATCTTGATCTTTCTTCATAAAGTACGCCTATGTCTGGGGAGAGCCCTTCCTCCCTACTGTGGGAAACAATAACATTTCCACCTGGTCTATCAAGTGTGCAAGGATGTTATTTCTCGTTATTGGATTCTTCAGAAGGAAGTTAACAGCAGAACACAGGTATCAGAAAGTTGATAGGTGCTGCAACTCTATATTTATGACGTTTTGTCTGCTGCTATATACAAAAACATTTTACAGTGACAGAAAGGCACTGTGAGCGCATTACATAGAGAGGCTGAAGCTAAATATGTTGAAGTAACTCCTAGGTTTCCCTAGTCAGTGTGCAAAGCAGAGTTCCTGTATTTACAGACCCGCTCCATTGGCCTCTCCACTTTGCAATTTGGCCTGCAGGCTGAGTAATACGGGGTCTGGGTCTGACTCCTGACCTTCTCCACAGAGGCATTACCATCACTTTGCTGCTCAACAGAACTGTTCACAAGGCCATATAATAAAGAAGGAGCAACTCAGGCCCTGATTAAGTAAAAGCTGTTGTGGAGATGAATCAATATTAAAAAACAAAACAAAACCAAACCAAAAACCCCCTACACCCACACTCTCAGCTAAACAGAATCCAGTTCCACTGATTCCAGAGAACTGGCATATGTGAGCCAAAGGCTGGCAAAGGAGCAGAGCAGCCCTTGAATTTCACTTACGCATTTCAGGAACCTGTCTCAAGTCAGCCCTGAAACCATGAATGACAAGAGCTATCGAGGTACCCAATAGTTTTTCTCTCCTCTCAGTTCCTCTCTACCAACCAAAGAAAATTGTTGCTAATCCCCACCGCTGAGGATCTGCACCCCGAGAGCCACATGCTCCCTTGCGAGGACAAAGGCCAGGACTGCAGCATAGGCATGGGTCAAGGGCAACGATGCTTCTTCGCTGTTCATGAGGCTGCACCGGGAGCACTGCTGCATCTACTTCTGGACTGCCCAGTAAAAGAAAGATATGGGGAAACTAGAGAGAGGCCAGCGGAGGACCACTGAAATGCTCAGCAGGCTGGAGCAATGGGCATAAGAAGGGAGCTGGGCTTGCTCAGCCAGGAAAAGTCAGAGGTAAGGGAAGAAACCTATTTTCTGTCTCCAAATACCTAACTAGCCATTACAGAGAAGACCAAGCCAAGCCTTAGACGTGCTCTGAAAAAGGGACAGAACAACTGTCACAGGCTGTGAAAAGGGAAATCCTGCGCAAATAAAAAAATCACTGTGAGCTGGTACAGCGCTGCAACAGGCTGCCCAGAGAGGCTGGGCAATCTCCCACCTTGGAGCTGTTCAAGACACAACTGGACACAGCCCTGATGAACCTGACCTGGCATTGAAGTTGTCCCTGCTCTGATCTGGAGGTAGATAAGATGGCATCCACAGGTGTCTTCCAATCTACATTATCCTACAATTTTGAATTTAAACTTAAATGAAGGATCAGTGGCTGACCTGACTGAAAGAGAGAGGAAGAGGAAGGGATGGGAACAGGGACTGTACAAACTGCACATGTGACTGAGAAATGCACTGAGAAATGCTCATTAAAGGGAAAGGAGGGGAAACTATTTGCTCCCATTTTTAATAAACTCATGTTAGGTCGTCTTTTACAAGACAAAAAACCCAACCCTATCCTTTTTCCAAAATAGGAAGAAGCCAGCCTGGTACACTGTCCTTTTCTGTTTCTTGTGACAGTGCTGGGTTTTTTATGGAGTTTTTGTTGTTTGTTTTTAATTAAACAAATACAACATAAACCCTTTGCATGTATTATGCAAAAAAATCAAAGGAGGGGGAGGATTGTCTTTTAGACAAGTAATTATCTGAGTCTAGCCAACACACGGGACACCTTCAGCCAGGCCTCGAGTGAAGACGATGATTAGGGGATTAGAACATCTCTTGTATGAGGAAAGGCTGAGAGCACTGGATCTGTTCAGCCTGGAGAAGACAAGACTGAGGGAGGATCTCATTAATGCTTATAAATACCTAAAGGGTCGGTGTCTAAAGGATAGAGCCAGACTCTTCTCAATGGTGCTCAGCGACAGGACAAGGGGCAATGGGCACAAACTGGAACACAGGATGTTCCATCTCAATATAAGGAAAAACTCCGTTACACTGAGGGTGACGGAGCGCTGGAACAGGCTGCCCAGAGAGGCTGTGGAGCCTCCTCCTTTGGAGATACTCAAAACCCTCCTGGACGCAATCCTGTGCAATCTGCTCTGGGTGATCCTGCTCTAACAGGGGTGTTGGACTAGATGACCTCCATAGGTCCCTTCTAACCCCTACCACACTGTGACTCTGAAGTGAAACAGATAAAATAAGGTGTTGATGTGCATAAAAAGAAAAGGGAGCAATCAAACTGCATGCATGTTCCAAGCATCATCAACTGGTTGGTACAAACAGGCAAGGAAAAATTAGCAAGATTAAAAACAGTGACAGCCAGCCCCAGACTGATCTATTAAGCTCTCTGTATTTGTGCATAGGCGTTTGTTGCAACGGGAGCAAGCAAAAGGCTTGAGCAAGTGAGCCTGCATGCACTCATGCAAAACATTTAGCACCAAGTCAGTGTCAGGCATCTCCCCCCAGCTGGATCTAGTAGCTGGGCAGGTTTACTCAAATTTGCCGAAACAGTTATAATTAGACGCAAAACTCAAAGGATCAGCAAATTGGAAGTATTGGTTTATGCAGGCCATGGGCAGGTCAAACAGAGAAGGTCAACCTGGAATTTTACAGTCCCAGGAGAGATTTGCTGCTGGCATAGCCAGGCAAACTCCCTCAGAAAAAGGAGAAAGCCCATCTTACATCTTCTCAAGATTTCACAATATGTCTTCTGATATCACAGGGATCCTTAAAAATTCGTCTTACCTCAGAATGTATGTATACACACTACCACACCTATAAGCACAGGTGTGATTTGCAGAAAGCTGTGCAACCAGCTACGACTTAAATTCAGTCCCATGCAGAGCCAGTACAAACAGTACACGTAGCATTAAATCTTGTGCTAGCACAGTGAACTGGATTATATTTAACCCGCAGAGCCTCATCCTACTGTGAATAAAATCGGCATAAGCAGAATCAAGCCTTTAAAGGATAGCTACTACAGGGATTTGATATCAAGTTCATCATAATTTGTAATAGGCATAAAGCCTAAATAGTATGATGGATGTAATCTGTGTTTCTCAATGCGTGGCTCTGATCTTGAATTCTTTTATTCTGACTGAACTCCCCCACAATTCAATTCAAGCTCAGGTTTTGTATTAAAATAAATCAAAACATTAAAAAAAAAAAACCACAAAGGGAATAAAGGGAGCCCAGGTGGAAAGCTGGTTGACACTGTATTTTTGCACATTTCTTCCTGCTATGTGTACATGGGAATAATCTGCATAGTACTATATTTCTGTAAGATTACTGGTAGAGTAAAATACCTTTTGGTATGAGTATGAACCACAGAAACACTTGTGTTGATAAAGGACCATTCCCCTGATTTATCCCTTACAAATTTATCCCGCTGTCTTTTCTGATGGGGGGGCTGAGGAAGGAAGAGCTCTATTACTCCTGTGCTCATCAGAGACCTAAGAATGCCAGATCCCAGATGGGAATACAGGTATTTTCTCACTTCTCTGGTAAAATTAGCTACTGCAGATTTTGTGGACCAAGCAACAATACACACTCACATATCCAGGATTAGAAAACAAGCCGTTGTTTTGAAATTATTATGTTCTTTACTATAGCTCAGGTTTACATAACACAAACAGTAACTGGATTTTATATTCTACAACACATACACTTTTTCAGAAAACATGAGATATTAATTGTAAATCTTAACAATGTCATTTCTTCCTCATATAGCTATAAATACATTTTATGTCAGACACATCAGTGTTCATTTCTGTCCATACTTGAACCCCTAGTCCTCTCTTTTCTTATGTTTTAGTATGTGGAAAGATATTAAGATGTTAATTTTCCATTTATTTTTAAATAGGTTGCCCCATTAAAACTTAAATTCTCACCTGGAAGTGTTGGCCTTTGCTAACCATTGTGTCTCTTTGGTCTTAAATCAGCACTACCTTCTGGGTATCAGACCCAGATTCTTCATTGTTTACTAAATTACAAATGCTTTAAAGCAGAGTTCTTTAATTCTCACAGCATCATACATTACATAAAAGTTATCCAGCCATCTGTTAGGGTTCAATTTATATTGACACAAGCGTGCTTGCTCTTCATATCCACATAAAGTTATGACAAAATTCTGTTAGGACTGCATACATGAAAGAATTTATCTTAGTTCCTAAGTAACACAGAAAAGGACATTGTAGAGAAGGTATGATGTTTTCCCAAACCTTTGGATAGGGGCTGCATTTTGTTGTAGAACAAGATCTACAAAACACACTTATGTGTATCCCATTCTGGATAGACAGCAAATGTGGTAAAGCAGGGGAACTTAGCTAGTGGCTTTTTATCTCGACCGCACACTGGTTGTCTACCAGCTTCCCGTTGTAACCAACATCCCATGGCAGTCCAGCATTAAGTTTCTCAATGATTACTCTCATCCACTTCAAAGGATGCCCACTCTGACACTGTATCAGCATCCAGCGTGCATCTTTTATGTGTCTGTTTTGTAACTGTTCAGCAGTTTTGCTGTTGTGCATCAAACTAGTCTGGCCCTAAAGTCTTCTCTGTGTGTGCAAAATCATGTGGTTAGGGATAAGAAAACAGTGTGCTCTCACAACTTATTTTGCTAATACCATAAGGAACAGACTAACTGTGTTTAGGACATGAACCCATTTTTTTCCTGGGTGAACAGGAATGCAATCCCTCTCTTGGAATCCAGAGAGATACCCCCCTGCCCAGGCACGCAGTTTTACACCTCTCAGGTGAGACCTTGCCTCGTGCCACGCCAAATGAAGGTTCGGAGAACTCCTGTTTTGCTAGGAGAGACACTGGGTAGAGATGAGGAAGCAGACAACACGCCATGCTTTCAGAGAGTAACCTAAAACTGTACTCTCCACATCTCCCCAGCATCACCACTTCTAAACAACTGAGGGGTGCAAGGTGGAAACCCTCTGTACCACAGTTACATAGGCGCTAGCAGCACAGAAAAGCATCTTCAGGAATAACGAACAGAGTAACAACACTAAATTAAATTAGGAAGGTCAGTTGGAACTCAGCTCTTTTGAAAGTCCCAGAGCTAAAACCTTGTATGAAACATACCCTTTTTTAACACTTCTCAGTAGTACAGCAGGTAATTTTAGCCTGATAGGAAACCACCTGCTCCCTAGTGGTACAGCTAAAGCTGGTTTAGATGCAGACATAACCTGTTGGTGTACATATCTTAGAGTGGAAAGGAGTTTGACACTCTTTTTAGAAAGCCTTTCCCCACCTTTCTGCTATTTTCACTTTTTTTTTTAAAATAAGACTTAATAAAAAAAGAGACAGAAATCCATCACAATACACCAGTCAAGTGTTTGACAACACTTAATAACACCACCTTCCCTGAAGCAGAACTGAAAATACCCTGAGCTTCAGAGAGAGAGGAGGAATAATAAGTGCTTTGTGTTTGAGACTGACTTTTCATGGCCTTTTTTTTCAGATCCATTAAATGTGCAAATATTCTAAGATGCAATAATGTGTAATAAAATTTGCTTGCTTGGTGACTGCTTTCATGCAAGTAAGGAATCTTTCTGTATAATGAAGTATAAAAAATATCCTCATTTGAGCCAAAGAAGGGAAAAGTCTGGGCTGGGTTTATATTACTGCTTGAATCCTGCAAACATTTCTGATAACAGATACTACTGAGCAATCCAACACCACTATTAAACAGCGTAGATCACGGTAGGATGGGCTACTAATGAACATTAGCAAGCAGACATTGGTATAAGTGCTTTAAGTCAAATCTGGAATTGGATACTAGAAGGAAAAAATTATTTATTGTTCACAAAAAAAGATCATTCAGAAAAGTGACTTAGCAACCTCAGTATTGCACAGTGCCTCCTTTAAAATACACTTTTTAATGGGGCTCAATTTTTAAGATTCTTTTCCAGGTAAACACTGCCTATAGAAAACAGTCCTCACGATAGAGACCAGAACTGAACAGCACAATCCAAGTTGAAACACTGAGCAAAACACACCGTACTCAAACTTGCATCCATCCTGCAATCTGCAAACATGTGTTCTTGATTCAAAATATTTATCAGTCCACATTTGAATCATACTCGACAGAGCTTATTCCTCCCTATCCTGCCACATTGCTATGTCATGACTCTTGGCCATTCAAATGGCAGGTGTGTTTGCCAGCTAATGGTTGCCTGAATTCGTTCCTGATTTGCTTCTCAGCTTGGCTGTCAAATCCACCGGGATTCTCAGCCAACTTCTGAATTACCATTTATTTTTATCCTAATATGAAACTTTGCACAAAAGATGCTGGCAGTATGCTTGCAACAAATATGTTCTTGGATCGGTACTACAAGAAAATATGATGCCAGGGTGGCGTTAAGAATAAAACCCTCTTCAGCTCTGCAAAAACGTCAGTGAGGTTTGCCTTCTCTGAAACACACTTTTTACAGCCTTGAAGTACAGATTTCGTAGGAGGGGTTTTTTTGGTACAAGAACAGAGGGCAGACATAAGTTCAAAGCCCTGGGGTACACATAGCACCTTGACTTCACTGAATCTGGAGTGACAGCGCGGCTGGGCTAAACCCTAAGGCAACCAGTTGGGTTAAGTTCCTGTGGACTCAGCTGGAGCTCCTGATAAAACCAGGGCTTATGAATGTAGCCCACTGCAGACTCCTTCATCTTGCACATTTGCACTTCACACACTGTATTAATTACCAGGCAACTTCGCTCTCTGTTTCACCTCCCCATCTTTCAGCCTTTCCCCAGGTACTCAGCACTGCCTGTGTGGGGTGCTGTCATTTTATTCCCAGCTTCCCACCGCACTAGGAGGACCTTGGTCAGCCCTGCAGACCCCGAGGGAACAGCCCCGTTCCAGCAGTACCATCTGTCCCTCCTCTCATGCCCAACAGGAAGCAAATAAAACAAAATGAACACTCAATACTCTTTGAAAGCCTGCAATGTTTGGAGGCTCAGTACTGATTTTTAAACGCGCAGTCATCTCTTAAGTGTGCAGCTGTGCTCACCTATCAAGTAACCAGATGGTGCAGCAGAAGTCAGACAATTTTCTAAATGGTTTTGCTGGTTAAATCTGCAACAACTTCTTTGGTTAGGCTACAAGAGAGGAATGGAAAGAGAAAACAGCAAGGAACAGATGAGAGGAGAAGAGAGGGACAAAGAAGGAAGAGAGGGAGATGAACAAACATGAAGGAAGATACAACTGTCCTGATACCAACTCTGCCCACATATTTTTGCTGAAAATTAAGTCAGACAATGTCTAGAGATGTACTATCAAGCAAGTTACATTTTGGCAGCCTGCAAGACTGTCATATCATAAGGGATATATTCATTTCTTTACTAATTAATCCAGAAACTATTTCAGAATAATAAAGGGCTGTACTACTTTTTAAAACGAAATAAATTTCTCTGCACTGTTATACTGCCACATTTCTTGAAATCCTAATTCCATATTTCAAATTCGTATCATCTCCAGATGTCCAGCTAGTTTTTGGACCTCAGCCAGCCATCTTCTCACTTGGACATTAACCTCATTCTGTTGCAGTTGTTTTCCACTTGCAACTTCACATATAATGAATCCGCTCCTTTACCGCCTCCTGAACATGGTCCCGCAGTGACCATCCTGTGGTTGCAGCCACTTGGGATCCCCTGCCTGCCTGGGGTCCCTTCGGTTACAACCGTGCGCATTTCTCCCTGTGTTTCTTCCCTGAGCAAGGTCAGCCATGGAGACATCTGCCCTGAACCTGCACCCGACCAACCTGCCTCTCTTCAGGTCTGAGTACACCCATGAATTTTCCTTTTCCTTTGTTCTGCCTTTGATCTTAGCACTTCTGTTTCCCCTGTGATAAGAAGTGTTAGTACAGATCTGAAAAACATGAGGCAATCAATTAAATGCTTTCCTCTCTGATTAGCCTCATTAACCACTCCTTATGATTTTTACAGGACTAAAATTTGTCCTATACTTAAATTTTACTTTGAAAAAATTATTTCATGCTCACAGCAGATCCATTTCAGCCGTGTGCCTTGTGTATTTAAAAAGTACATACAAACTACATAGAGTCGCTACACCAGTGTGAAAAGATAACATCCACATAAACCAACAAGGATTTAGGCGATAATGGCAAGTTCAACAACTGGAAGCCTACTTTAAATATAAGCAAGAGCATCCACACATAGATCTGTACAGGTTTAATAACAGCATCACATTTTTACTTATTCTTCTACATGCCCTGCACACCATTAAGTCTTTAAACAACTTCCTGAATCTAAATCTAATATATGCATTTTATGCGAAAAATCAATGCCATTTCTCCGATCTCAAAGAACAACTATTCTCCATAGAAAATGGATCGCCTTTATTCAAAAAAGCTTCTTCTCTGTACGCGGTGTTTCATCTGCTTCTACGTTGTGCTTAATGTGTATTAACCCTCCTGCATGAGGGTCACTTAACTAGGCTTTGCTGAGACATAAAGTGTGAATCATCAGTAGGAATAACTGTTCCCATGGCACTGCAGACCATCACCTGCCTCAGCTACATACCGCTAACCTCCTACATTTCTGTAAGGACACGAGCTAATGCTTAACGATGATCAGTCTAGAAAGGAAATTCAGATTCTCTGTGTTCTTTAGGCAGTTTTTATTTTTTCAAATCCCCGTTTTGTTAAAAATAAGGCTTCAGTCTATTCTTGTGGTGTTTTTCAAACTGCAATCTGGGAAAAGGAGGATTGACAGTTTCTTGTAAGCATATGCCAGGGTAGTGTACACACTATAAAGATGGCATTTTATGAGATGTTGCTAGAAAAAATAATAGGGGTTTGTTTGCTAATCTAGACTAGAAACTGTTTTTCAAATGGTTAAGTGACAGCCCAAGACTTTGGCAGGCTCTCTTCTTTCATATCGTAGATAGAGAGGATTGATTGCAGTTCACAGACGGTAGCACTGGCCACTGTATCACTATGAAGGACAGATTTAGCAATCTTTTGGGTACAAAAAAGTGGGGTGAAAGTGAAATCTCCAAACTGAGGTTTCAAGGGATCAAAGGAATTAATCTGCTACAGGGACCGGGAGAACAAAACAGAGGATCTTACCTGGGAGTAAGCAGGACCTTTTTATCAGAAAAGAGGTAGTAAGAAAAAGAAGGCACAACAACAGAAACACCCGAGGAGTCACAGCAGGGCACTGCGAGTCAGACACCAGACACTTCAAGTGTTGTCCAGCCCAATTTTTCTGTGCCCCTGCCACAGAAAGGCTGCTGAATTCCTCCCTCATTCCCCACCAACCACCTTAGAAAACATCTAAACAAGTTTACAAAGTGCTTGTCCACCCCAGTCCCCAATACTGCAGTCTCACAGGTACAGAATAAGGTCCTACAGATAATGAAGAATAATTACTGAGAAAACAGAAGGAAAGGTAGAGCAGCCATGAAGAGGAACAGGCTGTTTCCTGCAGGAGCTGTCTCACAGCATAAATGGGCATTTCAGAAACGTTATACGCATCTTTACCACAGGCCTGTCTTTCTTTAACCTCTTAAACAGATTAATAAACTCCAATTAGCAGAAATTCAACTAAAAAAATGCAATGGTTTTTCCAAGTTGGTCATTGGTTTATGATTCTGGCAACTATTCACTAACTCGCTCCTCATTAGGTCAGGAACAAATTATCTTGCAGTCGAGAACAGCAAAGGCTCAGCGATGCACAGCACTGATGCTGCAGAACATTCAGGGAAGAACGACCCAGCACTTGAAACACACTGGACTGGAGGCTCCAGGCAGCTGAGTTTGCAGCAGAGCCCAATGAACTAAGCCAAACAACAGTTCCCCAGGGAAAATCCTCTCCGTGTTGAAGCAGCAGAGCCATCTGCTACCGCTCCTCCCTCCACGCTGCAGTCCCCGTGGTCAGCGGGAGGACTGGCATAGCAGGCAGCGACTGCTGCCCGATCAGAGGTTTTGGTGGAGGTGACTCCCACAGTGCATCTTTTAGGCAGGTGAAAGAATTCCCCTGCCATCTCCAGGCGAGTTCAGGGAGCTATGGTCCTCTTCATGTAGGCAACTGCAAAAAAGTGGTCACAGGCCTCTTACACTTTTTCATTTTCTCCCAAAGTCGGTAGTCTGTCATCCCACACTAGCTTTTATTACCTGGCAAGCCAGTAAGAGGGGCTCCCCACAGCCTGGCCAGCCGTGCAGAGGCACTGCAGGCAGCGAGGGCACAGGCATGCCACCCTCCCCTCCACGCTCACCCCACCTCATACCTTATCCTGCTTTTCTCTGCCATTCATCCCCACTGAAATATCCTGCTATGAGCAGTTTCCTTCGCAGTTCCTCCTAGTCTGCACAGAAAACTTGGGCGGCTGAGATGAAAAGCGAAGTGCATTCCCCTCTCCTGCACTCATTCACTGCTCTCATCCTCACTGTCTACAGCAGCTGGTTGGACCCGGGGCCAGCAGCACATCCTATTCTAAGGGGCAGGCAGTGGTGCCAGACCAGGAACACCTGTATTTTCCAGATACACAGGTTATCACCACCCCAACATCTCTCCACTGCATGCCAGTAACATCACACTGTAATTGTGCCACAACAGGAAGGCGGCAGCGCACTGGGGAGTGGCTGCAGACCACTGATGACAGCCTCACTGAATGGCTGGCGTGGGGCAGACCTTGGGTCAGAAACATTGGGTCTTAGACAATACGACAATGCAAGAGAGAGGATCTGCTAGAGGAGCAAGATAGAGTGGAGAGTCCAGACCCAAGCCAAACAAATCAGCAGGAGATTTTTTCAAAATTTCATTTTAAAGAGAGCGTTTAAGTGAAACATAGAACAGTAGAGGAACAGAATGCATGCTTAAGAACTGAAAAGGAAATGGGAAAGAATGGAAGTGAAAAGATTAAACTGTCATGGAAGAGGAGGAAGTCACCTTGATATTAATAAAGCTTTGGTCAGCAAACATGAAGATATGGATCCCCATAAACCTGAAGAAACAGCACTTTCTTGACTTGATGGAAGCTAAGTGACAATGAGGAAGAGTGTATTACATAGTAATTCAGGGATCGTGGTTAACATTGCATATGGGGAGAAAGCAGGAGAACCAGGTCACCTTCCCTCATGTAGCAAGGAAAAACATCACACGAGAACCTACAGGAAGGAGCCCTGGGGCTTTTCTCTGCCATTTCTTCCCTGCTTGGCACCCAGACAGCCAGAATCTACCTCTACCTTTTAACCTGAACATTAGAAACTACAGCAATTTAAAGCAATCAATATTTTAATAATAGCTACTATTTGGCCTGATTGGGAGGATCATATGATAACTCCAGTTAGATCACAGAGAATGCTGACAAGAGAGGGAAACCGCTTGTAAATTTTGAGGCAAGAATAAGCAACACACTTCTCTACATCAAAAAAAGCTAGAACAGCGAACAAAGGGCTTGAACTGCAAAAAAAAGATATTTATATTGAGAAGAGAAATTTCTGACTGAAGGTGCCTAAGCAATGGCATAGATCATTTTAGGGAAGGTGCAAAATCTCCACTACTACATACTTTAAAAAGCTGCCTCTCTCTCTGCCTGCCCCACCCCCCCCACCCCCCCAAAAAAAAAAACAACCCAAAATCACTTCTAAGGAATAATATTAAGTACTGTTGATTCTGCTTTGGTTTAGAAGCATGGTCCAGATGACCACTTGCATTCCCTCTTTTTGAAGCTAGTAGAATCTGAGGCATGTAGTTTAGACCATACCATACACATGAGAAACTACTGACTTCTAATTGGTTTTGTTTGTAAACTAAGAGATTAAAAATCAGCTCTTCAGAGATGAAATTCCCTCTTCATCGCATATGCTTGTGCCGGCAGGGCCCTAAATGTTGAGGTCTATCGTAATAATGTAATGACTGTAGTGTACTAGATCTTGTAAGAGGTGTTGGGCCGATGTTTTACACCACTAGACAGTAATTTGCTTTTACGAACCCGAGGTCACTAGAAACACATCACCATTTTGCAGAAAGGTCAAGACAGGTACAATAGATGTAACCTGCCTTTCACAAATACATTCTTATATGCAGATACCCATCTCCTCAGATCTGACATCATCAGTTACAGAACACGACGTGTACAAAATCATCAAATTCACTTCTTGGAGGGGTGTGTGCCTTTTTTCCTTTATGGAATCTTCTCCTTTACAGCACTTTAAACACCAGTTATGCCTCAAAATTTCTCACAAACTGGAGTATTTACTCCTTTACCTTGTGGATGAAACTGAATATACTACTGACTAGAAGCTCAATGTCAAAACACACAATAGCTGGATTTTAAAGAGCTACTTAAGAAACACACAGGAACAAGCCTTACTGAACCTGAGTTTCAGAAGTGTGGTAGCAGCACCAATGATGTTTATTATAAGAGGGTGGTCAAACCCTGGAAGAGGCTTCCTGAAGAGGTGGTTGATGTCCCATACCTGTCAGTGTTTAAGAGGCATGTCAGCAATGCCCTCAATGCTTTGCTTTAACTTTTGGTCAGCCCTGCATTGGGCAGGTAGTTGGACTAGACAGTCATTGTAGGTCCCTTCCAGCTGAACGACATTGGTTCTATGCTATGCTTATTCCTACCTCCCACTTTCCTTACCATACATGTTGATGAAACGCCTCATGCCATTTCTTCCCAGCCCTGCACTAGCAGTAAGCACTGAATATGCAGAACTATGTCCCAGCCTAGGCAGTGGCTCTGTGACTTTGTGGGAAGGAGGCACATACCTTCTAATGGGAGAGCTGTGGATCGCCTCAAGAGCACCATTTTTTGGAAGTCATCTGTGCTGATCAAGTTGAGCAGGGTTTCCACAGTATGGAAAAACCCCACATCTCTGACACCAGTGAGGTTCAGAGATCAAGCCCTCAGTCTGAAGCAGACATACTCCTCAACTAAATGCTTGCAAATGCTCATTTTGGGGTAAGCAAGACCTGTTCCTTTCCCCACAGATTTTGTTTTTCTCCTTGTACTTGTTTTCAGAAATGTCAGAGCTGTTACCCTTGGAAAAGTCATGCTAAAATATTGAGAGCCTGAGAACAGTACTCGATCAGAGAGACAGTCCACCTGGCCCAATACTCTGTTCTCCAGTGTGGCCAACCATCAATGTCTACAGGAGAGCATCTAAGCAGTGCCTGTCTCCTTCTGTCAGGGTCCTGTGGGTGCTCATGGGCCTCAATGCCTGGGATTGGCCTCCCCTGGCACCCCCACCGTCTCCAGCCAAGGGCCCCAGGAACATGTCTCAGCCCAGCCTGGGGCCTTCAGTTCCTGCCTGGGCCATCCCATAGGCATGCACGTCTCTGCCCATCTCCTGGATGGAGCCCTCAAACTTAGGTCAGAGCATTTCAGCCAGAAGATACCATCACTATTCTGTTCCTATTCCCTGCACTCATCATGAGTCGTACAATGAGGAGACCATTATTTGCCCAAAATGGCAGGCGTTTTTCAGCTCCAGAAACACCTTCAATGACACATAACACAAAGGGTACAAGTGGAATCAGGATTTGATTTTGCTGAATCTTTTCAGAGCCAATGTTCACAATCATGAAGGCAATGACGATGTCTAGCCAGGAGCAGGCTGATGTATTCTTCAGTTTAGATAAAACATCCCTTGCAGTCTGGCAAAGGCAAGTCACGGAGCTGCTTAAAGTACCAGCAGGATTTCAGGACAAGCAGTCCCTGTTTCCTGAGAACGTGAAGAATGAGGATCAGGACCCACCACATGCATAAGACAAGGTGTGTAGTACCGTGGGATATTTTCCAAGGAGTGGTGCCGAGCGATGACAGCAGCATACTTTCTGCATTCCCACACTTGCTGCGTGGTGCTTCTCGGCCAGTGACGCGCGACAAGCGCCCTTGTGCCTGCCCTGCGCTTGCATTGCCCGCAGGGAGAGCTGGGCAGTGGCCGCTCCTTCCTGATGGGGCCGCAAGGCTGCAGCCCCTCCAAGCACAGGCTGCTTTCCCTGCGGAAAGGGAGCCAAGGGAAGAGCAGAGCTCGCTCCCGCTGCGAAGCTGCACGGGGCAAGAGAGCCCAAGAGAGAGAGCCAGGGCGCGAGAGAGTGGCACCTTGGAGGTGCCAGAGCGGGCGGCAAGAACGGAGCCGAGAGGGCCCAGAGGGGCCCTGACTAAGCAATGTGCTCAATTAAACATTTTTATTTCCTGTCTCTTCTTTTCCTTCCTATTATTTCCTTTGCTTTTCTTTTCGTCTTTCCTCTTTTTTTTTTATCTTATCTTACGTATTTTAAGTTCAGTTCTTAGTTCTAATGTAATGCAAGATTTGGGATTTTCTGTTATGTTTGGTTGTGCTATTTTATACTACGTTATGTTACATTATATTTTGTTATTTGATTTTTTTTTTTAGTTTATGTTTCTCCTATGTTATTTTATTTGTCTGGATCCGTTTCAGAGCCGATGCTCACCAGCATTCGCACAAGGCTCCTGTGTAGCCAGGAGCAGCCTGAAGCACTCTTCAGTCAAGCTTGAACAGACATCCCTTTTTGCCGTCTGGCAAAAGAAAGCCACCAAGACACAGAAAGTAGCAGCAGGAACACAATCCAAGCAGTCCTTGTCCCCTGCAGAGGGAGAGCTTGAACTAGGAGCATTGGCACCCACCACACACAAAAAAAGAAGCAGCAGCAGCAGGAGAGGAGGTGTGTGGTACCATGGGGTATTTTCCAAAGGGTGACACAGAGCGATGATGAGCAACCTTTTGGCCTTCCAAACCTTGCTCCGCCACTGTGCTGCTCGGCCAGTGATGCAGAAACAGCCCTCCCGTGCCTGCCCTGCGTGGGTATTGGTGCAGCCAGGCTGGAACCCTTCCAAGCACCCGCTTTTTTCACAAGCAAGAACCCCTGGGCAAAGGGAGCCCTGACAAGGGGCTCTGCTCAGTGCCACGGAGGAAAAGAAGACACTCCTG
>VWZZ01004765.1:135276-151222 GCA_013399095.1 Psophia crepitans
GGCGGCGGGGATGGGGAGGGTAGGAGGGGGGGAAAAGGCGGGCGAGGCAGAGCCCGGCGGCGGCGAGCGGCAGTGGCGAAGGCAGGGAGGGATGGATGGATGGAGGGATGGATGGAGGGAGGGAGGGCGAAGAGGAGGAGGAGAGTGAGGAGGAGGGCCTTAAAGACACAGCGGGGAGAGGCGGGGCCGCCGCCACCGCCTCAGGTGAGCCGTGCCCCCCCTCCTCGCCGCGGTCCGCCCCCGGTCCCCAGGGAGGCGTCTGGTGGCCGCCCGCAGGGCGGGAGTCGTGTCTCCTGGCGATGAGGCAGTTCCTCTAGGTAATAAAAAACATCCAGAAGATAACGGGAGTGAAGATTTCCAGAAGCTGCCAGCGCTGTGGCAGCTGGTGGCCGTGGCAGCTGCCAGCACAAGGGCCCCTCGTACAGCCACAGAGTGTGAGGCACCCACTTACTCCCCTAGAAATTTCCACCAGGACAGAGCCGCTCATGCTCCTTCGACGCCTCTCAATTCGGTTTTGGGGCTGCAGCGTCAGCACAGTAAGAGGACGCTGCGGTTCAGGGTCCTGCACCCTGGCTGGCCCCGAGGTGGGCTTGCTGGCGCGGCCGGCAGCCGTGTTGGGCTCACAGTGCCCACGCTGCTGAACGCAAGGGGGACGCAGTGACTTGCCACTGCGCTGCTCTCGGCAATCTCCTCCTGTCCGTCGCTCACTCCTACCTCGGTGTAGCAGCCAGCAGCAAGAAATGGCTCCAGACTGGCTTCAGGTCTTTGATCTTGCTCCTGAAATTACGACTTGCAGTCAGAAATAGAGGGCAGGCGCAACGAAACTCTTGATACTCGAGCACGCCAAAATGTTGCAAATACAGAATTGCTTAGCACAGGTCGTTCAAGGTTAGCAAAGTCAGCCTTCCTACGTACCATGGCCCCAAATTCACTTCTGGCATTTATTTCTGCCGTTTTCCCAAGCATGGAGTTCCCTGATCCCGAGAGCAGAAACCCGGCGGCAAACACAGCAAAGCAATACAAAGCAAAACACTGACTCTGAGCCTGCGCCTATATTCTTCTATCGGGAGCTGTCCTGTGTGTGTAATACTTTCCATTGGTTCTTCAGATTGGTACAAAACACAAGCCAGAAGGTCTTGTACCTGCCAAAGAAAGCGTCTCATACACCTAGTAAGTCCAGCTGTGTTTCTGGGGACCTTGTATTTCTGACAGCTGCCCAGCTCCAGACCCTCATGGCACATTGTCCTGTATTATTAGAAAGCAGATTTAACATACTAACTGCAACAGTAACAATAATTATTACAAAATTGTGACCTATATAAAGGTAGGTGCTGACTTAATTCTCACATAAGCATCTTTTTAAAAGAAAGAGAAAAAAGATACAAAAGCAGAAAAACAAAGCAAGCACATCATAGCAACCGAGGAAACTTTTATCTGAAAGATTGCAGGCAGTCTCGTTAGGCTGGTGAAAGATCAAAACAAAATCCCAGCGTGCACAGGGCTCCCAAATTCTTTGAAGTAAATGTTCACATCTTCTTCAGAGTTTTTCATTCTGGCCAGTTTGGCATCTGATTCCAAATGGATCACACCACTTTAATAATAAAAGAATCATGAAAAGAGGTGGTTCTTAACTTTGATCACTCGTGCATTTACTTCGCCAAAAGATAACCAAGGGAGTGCAGATCAGCAGCAGTGTATTTGGTTGCATTCGGGCTATTAGGGGAAGGGAGGACACTCTCCCTTGCCTTTTTGTCCTCTGTTGTCCGATATACCAGTAGTAGATACCCCACCACCAAGCCCAAAAATATTTGGGCTTTTTTTTGTTCATGCTGGTGGATGAGGATCATGAAGATGTGTGGGCTCTACTCGGTCCTGCAGCCGCTCTCTTCCTCCTCCGTCTACCTGCGCTGCCTCTGCCCCATTTAACAGCCTCGGACAACAGCCAGAAATGGCTTTTTCACTGGCTGGTTTGTCAATGTGCGTGTTGCTCTCCACCAGCTAGCTTTTGGAAAGTAATTATCAGCAAACAATCAGGCTGATCTCTCCATACTCCCTGTCTGTCACATATAACATGTATTGTAAATGTCTCTTAAGAGAAAATTTACCCATTAAGATGTGTATCAAAGCAAATTTCTCTCTGTGCATTGCTGATAACTTAGCCTGACATAATGTTGTTTAAAGATGAAGAATCATTTACTACAATTTACCCTGCTTGTTTTCTCCCTATGTTTGTTGTTACATTATCGTTTCTTTGGTGTTATTCTAAAATGAGATTTCACTTGTTTCATTCTTGAATAGCAGGGATGATCAGTCATTCATACTTCTAAAGGAGTGGTGATTTTTTAATGTAAAATCTCAAAGGGGAAGGGAGACAGTAAGTATTACCATTACTGCTACGTCACCACTTTTGCCAGGTGATAATTCCTGCCCACCCAAAATGTTAGTCAGAAAAAGAAGAAATCTGCATCTCTTCTGACTCATCAACAGCATGGTTTCTCAACACACATTTCTGCTTTTCTGAGCGCTCTTCATTCATGTAAAGAAATAAAACTGGAAGACACTGCTCCATAGGAGTCATTTTTGCAATATCGATAAGAGAAAAAAAAAAAGGCAGGTATCTTGCAGCCATCTCCTTTGCAATGATGATTACAAAACAGATGTCAGCTGCTTTGGAGTAACACAGAGACTTTCACCTCACAGAGCTCTACAAAGAGCAACGTACAGGGACTCACAACTCATACCCCAGATCTGGCAGACAAAAGGCATCCCCCTCATAAGCACACGTTCCCTGTAGTCACTGCAGTGGCAAATTGGAGTGGGAAATGAAGGTTATCCAAATGAAATTGCAAGACAACTCAGGAGTTGAAATCACACTGTAGTTGCAGATTTTGGGAGGCAGAATGTATGGGCCCAAATTCAATGCCGGTTAACACAAACAGGTTAGCAATCATGGGAAAGCAACCTCAGAAATTAAATTATTTCAGATGTACAGGACCTGAATTTTAAGCCTTACTTTACAAACACCACCTGGTTGGTGCTGTGCTAGCAGATTAAGTCAGGATTTAATGGGCAGAAAAAGACTTGCTAAATCATCAGGGCAGTTTCTGTAAGTCTCGCTGCTCTTTGGATGTGGGTCATGGAGAAGAGAGCTGCCTGTCAGAATCACAAGACAAGGAAAGTAAGGAACACAGTGGAAAATACACAGCCAAAGAAAAAACATTTTCATAAAACAGATGTGGTGCCAAACCCTGTAAAAGTCTCATCCAGAGGAAAATGTTAATATAAATCTGAAATTAAAACCCATACGTTTTCTATATTTAAAGAATTAGGCATTTATTTTAATTAAAACTGTCACTATTAAAGCCAAATACAGATGCATTGTTTTTTGTTTTCCTTCAGTGCCATAGCTTCAGACCAACACTTCTCTCTCAGTCGTTAACATGCTAACATACGTTAACCTGTGCTTACATTCTGGCACAGAACACCAGTTCCATCACTGGGCAGCATTTTATCTGAAAAGGTCCCTTGGATTTCAGCTTCATTATTTGAATGTATCCAGCTTCACAGTGCTATGTACAGGTAGGCAGTGCTCAGCACTGACATCGCTTGCTTCCCCTGGACGTCTGTACCCCGGACATCTGTCCCACCACTGACCTCATTCAGTGAACAGCTGGGTCAACACACCAGGCTCTGAAACCCCCCAAAAAGAGAGTTATGGGGGGAAGCGGCATCAGCGCTGCTTCTGTCTGAAATTTGCTCCTGGGCAGCACCCGTAGGGTACGGATGTCTGTGCTGGACTTCTGCAGGGGAGGGGTGTGTTCCTTCCCCCCTCCAAGTCCTGTTCCCTGAAAAAGAAGGAATTAGATGAATGAGCTTCAAATACAGCCAAAAAAATTATGCTAGAGAGAGAATACCTGGAATTACTGCTGCCTTTGGGTGAACCTTTCTAGGTTTGAGGCTGTGAAAGGAGGTAAGATGACATGACAAGAGATCCAAAATCCTTTAGGTTTAGGAGGTGGGAGTAGGAGTGAGCAATTAAGTTAACAGTAAACACCGATCATTTTTCCTTTTTACACAGCTGGAGTGTCAAGAAAATACATGCTTGAGGAAAAGACTAAGGTGATGAGAAGGACAAAACTTTCTTGAGATCCAAGAATGAGTTTCTGCATGGCCAGAGCTGCAGGGATCCACAGCTCCCTCCCCCAGTGGGGATAAATGCCAGCCTGGACCCACCACAAAAGGGGCTGCACAAAGAGATTGGCTTTAAGTCGTATAATTTAGGCAGCAGCAGTATCTTGACAGGCTGTATATACAGCACCAATTCCAGCATTAGGCATGAACACTGAAGAGGAACTCATGCTTTGATTGGCCTCATCCTGACGTGTTCGGTTTTAAATGAAAAACACAGGGAATGGTACAGAGGATGAATTTTGGAGAATCATGCTGACGACATATGAGCTTTCCCATCAAAAGTGGAAAAAACTCCCATAACACAATTAAAATAAAATAAAATAAAAAAATAAAAAAGCACGGTCCCAAACTTAGGCTCTTTAGAAGCACATAATTTTCTGAAAAGTATCAACCACTATTAGCCGAAATTCAGGCTCCCTCAGTCTAGCTGAGGGCACCATTCAGAGGTCATTGAAAATCGCTTTTGAAAAATCTGGGCATAGATGTACTTGACACATTTCATCTTCTCAGTCAGAAGGTCATGGGCCAGAACCAGAAATATCTGCCCTTTGAACAGGCAGCTAAAAAGGACAGAAAGGCTTTCTGTGGGACATCCTTTGGATCTCTTCTGAAGGAAAAGCCAACCTCTTTGCTTAAAAAGTGTATTCCTCCACATGCAATTATCCATTCCCCTCCTCTTCTCTTTCCTATCAAATATATTTATGGTATTCCTAGTATTTACAGTGAGAATCTAGAAAACCGCACCTTTCATTTGCATAACAATAAAAAATAATATCGTGACAATTAATCTCTCTTTTTCTGTTTTTAAAATCATTCCACAGCTATCTTGCCTTCATTGGGGAATTCCTCACCTGTGGTGAGTTCCACTCACAAGTTAGGCGCTTGTAAAGGGAACAGCTGCATGGCGTCAGGTTGATTCCACAAATTACTCTTTGCTCATTAATTGGCTGATAATGGCATTATGAACACATTATAGCATTATCTAGCCTCTCCGTTTTTATTTAATCCTAGTGCTAATGCACACTTAGACAATGCCATCTCTCCTACCGTTCATGTGGGCTAGGAGGAGAGGGTGTAGTGAAAGATGTGTAATCCTAACCCTGAAATGCTTAAAGTTTGGAGGAAGATACTAGCCATAACTGTTCTGATTGTGTGTGCCCCTACTTTAGAGAGGCCATGAAATGCAAGATAATATATACATGCAAAATAATAAATACAGTAATTTTACTATGAAGGCCATAGGATTTGTTATTCTTCAAGAAGACAGATGTATATAAACATTTCATCGTGGACTAATTGTGCTGGTTTAATATCTGACACATCGTTTTTCTAAATATCAGTAGATTTCTCCTCCTAGTCACCTGGAGCTGGGCTATGGAGGTTGGAAGCCTCCTGTCCTGCAGCAGATCTTCTTGTCTTGACACTCACTGATTTCAAGGAAGCAATAACAATTTAGAGCAACCAGGGATCTGCTTCCAGGAGAACAGAAGATGACATGTGAGAGCAGCACTGCCCAGCTGTTACTACTAGCCTAAAAAAGGAGAAGGTTCTTCACCAAGAGCGTGATGGGGCACTGGAACATGCTCCCCAGGGAGGTGGTCACCACACTGAGCTTGACTGAGTTCAAGAAGCATCTGGACAACACCCTCAGTCATCTGCTCTGATTGGGCTGGTCCTGTGTGGAACCAGGAGTTTGACTTGATCCTTATGGGTCCCTTCCAACTCAGGATATTCTATGATTCTATGAAACCCACCAAACATGAAAAGCCAGGGTCTGCAGGGAATGATGTGACCTCCGGCCACAGAAGAGGCGCTTTCATTAGGAAAACTGTTCACCACAGCAAAGGATTGATCCAAACTTCAAAAAGGAACCCCCTCATGAGACTTTGTAGCATCTGTTGTTTTCAATCATGGAGTCTAAGATCAGGTTTTACCCTAGGGCCTCTCTGAAGATATCCCTAGCTTTTGATTTTCAAGGATCCTCATTCAAACCCCTCCACTCTTCTTTCTTAATACATGGTTTGCTCTTAATCGAGCTAGATTGGTCCTGACTTCTTTTCTGTTTCTCACCATAACCCATAAATTGTTCCAAGGAATCCCAAACTGACCTGTGTCAGCGCTTTGGGAATGCTAGCACCTCTGTCATCAAAATTAGTAAGAACAGCACACTGAAAATTTGCAACATATATTTCTATCTACAGGAAGAAAATCTCATTTACAATGGCCCCAGTTATAATATTATTCATCCCAAAGTTGTTTTGGACAAATGCAAATGGAAGCAGTCCCTGGAATGAATTAAAACAGTTCTACCTGTCAATGGCCTGACTGGCTTAAGAGATTTTTATTTAGCTGTGGCTAGTGTATTCTGCCACATATCTGAAAAGTTGTGTTTCAGGATTGATTATTTAATTTTATTCCAGAAATTTATTTCCACAGCATTTACAAGAGCTATAAGCAAACGGCAGGAACTGGAGACAAGTTAGCCTTTGCATCCAGATCACAGCAAAGCTTTCTTTGGCCCTTCCCCAGACTCCTTTTCTGATCTGCATCACCTTTTTATAGATGTATGCATGATAATAAGTACTCCACTCATCCTGCAGCTGTCTCTGGAAGGAGATTTTTCTGAACTACTTCAATCATTAGATGAAAAGACACTTTGGATGCTAACAGTTGCTAAAACAGTCACTATAGGAACCAAACTCTCTAACTGTTGCAGGCTTCCTAGTCCTTGGCATGTGAGACAGTGATTTTTCTCACACTGTGGGGGAAAAGAAAAAAAAAATCTTTAGCTAATAATGTTATGCTAGTCTTATTTTAGCAGCAGCTTTTTGCAGCTTTTTGCATCTTTTATCAGAAGCAGCCTCAGTAAAAGTTAAAGTTATACATCATCCAAATTAAATTTTAACACCTTCTCCCTTCCCTTTCTCCTCGTCAAAATGGTATTGAGAAATGTTCACACATTGCTACGCTTCTCCCCGTTGTATCTCAGAAACAGCACGGAGCAAGACTAGAGAGCTAACTACGCAGTAATGATATGTTCTAACTGCATGTCTCTTAAAAACAGTGCTTTAAAAAGAAAAACGTTTAGTAAATCTTAAATCACCAAAGAATTAATGACTATTACATATCAATGAGATTCAAATACCCTGCAAATGCCTTTAGACCGATACACCTTGTATAATCATAGAAGAATGTGTCGCTCTGTAGAGAGAGGTCATGGACTTAATATACTTCTCTGTATTCTCTGAACACCTGTAAAACAGGGACTCAGAATGAAATAAAATATGTCACACTAAGGAAAATGAAGAACAGGGTCAGAGAGCAGACTCATGGCAGACTGAAGGCTCAGGCCCCTTGGTGCTCCACTACAGTAAAGATTTACAGTGGATAGGACAAGGTTTTGCAGAAAAGGCACGAGTAGAACCTGGTGGTGAATGTTTTTCACTGTGCACTGATTTCACCTCAGTGTAACAGTATTTTCCGATACCCTCCTGCTTTTCTTTTGAAGCAAAAGGTCCAGTCATATCCCCTTTGATGTCAAGGGGAGAATGTCTGATCAAGATTAGTGGAACAGTAGGTGAACATTACATAAATTTAAGTGTGTTAGTAGCATGAGAGTAGGTGTCAATAGTTTCACTACACCAGAGCTGATGTGCACCAGCTGACGTGCACCCTAACAAGGGGCTCAAGGGGGCCGCCCAGAAACAGTGCGGAGGCACAGGTCAGAGCGGCGATACACGCGAAGCTAATTATTTCGGTATAGCTGGTGTCTACCCGTGAACAAACCTTTGAAGCCTTTACTGCTTCTGTATGTCAAGCATAAAACAATTTTCTTCCAATCCTTCTCTTCACATCTGCCAACCGCCCCCCGCCCTTGTTCCTGCTAGCCGTTATCTGCTAAAATGCTTCTAAAATTCAAAAGCAAGATCAAAAGATGTGGGCATTTTTGGGAAGGAGTCTTCCTCGAAAATCCTTTTTTCTCGTTACACTACCTCAGACTTGGAGTGAGGCTGACTTCGTCTCACTCCACCTTGCTGGCTGCAGGGAGAGCTGAGGTGAGATGTCTGGGGCTCCACCTGACGGGTGGAAGTCCAGCTCTGTGCCTGGCCCTACCACGACACCCACATCAGAGGTGCGTGTGGGGAGCAGACCCACAGCACGAGCAGGCACGCAACTTCTGCCCCTTCAGTTGAACCCCTGGGGCAGGAATGAGATGGAAAACTCAGAGGAGATGACATGATGTCTTGAGAGTTTGAGGGGAGATTAGGGATACTAGTTTGCTTCATGAAGACCAGATCTATTAACTGTTAATATCAAGTTTTCCCCACATGATCCCTTCATCCCTCATCAGAAAGACTGGAGTGCTAACAGACCCAGATTTCTGAGGCAAACTGTAAAACTTGAGAGATTCTAGCCTGGCTGCAGATTTTTGGTCTATTTTCAGGATTTCACTGGGACTGCAGAGAAGTAAGGTCCACCAAATGCCAGGATACTCCCTCACAGCCTCCACAGTATCCCTGTCAAGAGTCATGCTGGGGTGTGGGCTGCTGCAAAGCCACTCGTGAGCTCTGCTGGGGCAGCCCCATGTGGGCAGGTGCCCACTGCAAAGCCAGGCACAGCTGCTGCCACCGACTGCAGAGTGACTGCCCTCCAGCCTGGTGGTCACAGTGCTCCAATGGGATGTGAGAGGCGAGGAGAAGCCCAGAACCCATGTCTCCCTTTGCAGAGTAGGTGCCTCAAATGCCAGACTATTACTAGACAAGTGGGTGGTAACAATCTCACCTCCTACACTTCCCACCCAAAGAAAAATTATTTAAGGTGCCAGGCACTGAGTCTTGGTTTCACAAAGACGCCTAGCTACACCTACGTTTACGTGAGAAAAACGTCCCTGTCTTCAGCACTTCATAGCAACTAGCAGAGGTGTGCCCACAGTCGGAGTTGCTCCGAGGAGCCCGTTTGCAATCCTCCTCCCCAGGCTGTGGCTACATGTGAGCCAAAGGCTGGTTTTGATACAGCCCAGCTGCACAACTCGGGCTCAGGCTCCTGAGATAACAGCTGAGATGTGAGGAGATGCTGTGAGAAAGCACCTTGGCTAGAGGTGCGCAAAGCATGCAAAATGAAACAGCAGGCAGAGGCAAATTTGTTGGGACTGGAGTAGACAGCAAATTGAAGAAATTTCACAGGAAAACTGTGACCTAAAATATAAGGGAAAAGCATGGACTTGAAGAGCAATGTGAAGGTTCAGCCCTGTTGCAAGAAGGGTTGGAGACTAGCCCTTGGCCTGCCAAGACTCATCCAGTGCCTTCCTGGGGTGGTGACTTATTAGCTCAGCACCTTACCAGTCTTAGCTATTAGACAACAGTGAACTGCTTTGCAATTGTGTGTGATATACCGTGTAAACCCTGCTACTAGTTTCCAGCTGCTGGCGGTAAAATTTGCCTGAACAAAGTAACTGAGGGAGTCTGGGTTGCACAGTTAACAAGTCTTTTCTCCATCTCCCACTCCTCAGAGCTCAGGAAACTTTGGAAACTGTCTCAGCCCCTCTAGACCCAACTTTGCAGTGCAGTGTAGGCTTTGCAGGACTGAGCTGCTGAGCTTTTTATTTGTATCTAGGCCTAATGACACAGGCAGGAGACGAAAGGCGAGGGTGACATATGGAGATGCAGGGGTGAGCAGGGAGCAATGGGATGTGATAAAGATGAGCAGAAGCAGACTGAACCAGACTGGTGTAATGTAGATGTGAAAAGATATTTTAAGTCATGCTTTATATTACGTGACTCATCAAAATATTGCTTAACATGTTGAGTTTACATGACACATTTCCACATGCTTTGAGATATAACTCAAAACCTTGATCCAAAAGAGTATTGCTGCCAGTTTCTGGGCTCCAAAATTAGCCCGCAGATGTCAGAAGGGCAGTAAGATGGGACATTCAACAGCATGAACCAACAAGACCCCTCTGTTGACATAATCTTTTACCACATTCACTACTTTGAAAAACTCGCCTATATAAAGAATTTGGAAAAGGTAAACAGCACCTGGCAAGAGACAGGGAGAAGTTGTCTATGCTCATACTGAAGTGTATCACGATGCAAATGAACAGAATCTGCTTTCCATATTGATTATCATCTTTAAGAGAGAACACATTTAACTTAGGAACACTACAAAAGTGGTTTTACAAGCAAGAAGAGAGGAAAATAACTTGGACTAAGCTCTCAGTCTTTACGGGGCATGAGAGGTAAAGGATGACATGAATGAGTGTAACAGTGTCAAACCTACTGCCTGGTTCCCACAAACAGATCAATGCCTGGTTAATGTTGATCTCCCTTGTAATCTGTTGTGATCAAGAAATGGCCTTTAGTAGAAGACTAGGTGGCATTGCTTACATTTTTCATGGATTTTTAATTACAGTCATAGAGAACTACAAAGCTTCTTTGAACTTCTGGGGCTTTGAGCCTGTCCCAGCTACTATCAAATTCAATAAAAACATCAGTTTGACTTGAGTAGGTTTTGGCTTAGGGTTTCATACTCTGAGGCAGAGGATGCATCTATCCACGTTTTGACTCTGTGCAACACAAACCAACTTTAATTGTAATGTAGGCTTTGGAGTTACCCAACCTTAATGTGCAGTTGCAAAGACAATGAACAGTTTTGCTCTGAATTTTCAATGCAGCTGTTACTTTTAATTTGTTTTTAATGTGAATTTCAAGGCATACATTTTTCTTAGTGAGCCAGTGTCACTAGCTGGAAGTGAAAACATGCTCCTTTTGAAATGGAAAAACTCCAAGCCTAATCCCTCTGATAACCGTATCACATCCTAGAGGGAACAAAACTAAAGCATGAGGCCAGCGTTTTAAGACTGTTGAGGAAATTAAATTCCTTTGTAAGCTGTCATGGTTTTACCCCAGCGGCAGCTGAGCACCACACAGCCACTCCCTCACGTCCCCATCGGGAAGGGGGAGAGAATCAGAAGAGTGAAAGTGAGAAAACTCCTGGGTTCAGATATAAGTTTAATAAATGAAGCAAAAGCCACGTGCACAAGCAAAGCAAAACAAGGAATTCATTCCCCACTCCCCATGGCAGGCAGGGGTTCAGCCATCCCCAGGGCAGCAGGGCTCCGTCATGCGTAATGGTGACTTGGGAAGACAAACGCCATCACTCCGAACGCCGCTGCCCTCCCTTCCTCTTCCTCCCAAGCCCCTTATAAACCGAACATGACGCCATATGGTATGGAATATCCCTTTGGTCAGTTGGGGTCAGCTGTCCTGTCTGTCCCCTCCCAACTCCCCGCGCACCCCCAGCCATCCCGCCGGCGGGGCGGTGCGAGAAGCAGCAAAGGCCTTGGCTCTGTGTAAGCATCGCTCAGCAACAGCAAAAACATCTCTCCACTATCAGCGCTGCTTCCAGCACAAACCCAACACACAGCCCCGCACCAGCTACTGTGAAGAAAATTAACTCCCTCTCAGCTGAAACCAGGACAGTAAGCCTTTACGTAATTGTTGAGGGTGGGTTTCATGTTCCCTCCCTGCAGCCCTCTACAAGTTAGAATAGAATAGAAATTAGACTCTACTTAGACAAATGGATGGAAGAACTCTCCTCCTAAGGCAAATGACAGCAATTGCATATGGCCCACATGCTATGAACTTTAAAGCTAACACTTTAAAATGGATAAAATTTGGACTGATGAATCAAAGTCACCACAAAGAAAAGCCACAAGGAAGATTAAAGTAAAAGTCTAGCCAGGTAGATGCTGCTTCATTCCTGAAAGACCAGAGGTTGAAAAGGGGAGAAGGAGAAGAGGTTGGGATGCATATCAAAAGATGCTGTGGTATGTAGTTCAGCCAGCTTGGTTCAGGCAGATGGCCACGATGAATATTTAAAGAGATGTGGCAGGTGAATTGTAGTGGAAGCAGAAGTAATGCTGGCGTCATAATGAAACCATATAAATATTGCTCATGACCATCCATTCAGAAGTTTAATTTTTAAAAAATATTTTTCACTGTCACAGGGTCACACGATTTTGATGCCGTAATTTTTACACTGGTGATCTGTTGTGTGTGTATTTATGATTTCCAGATGCACATCCCTTGTGAGGTATTCATAGAAGCAGTCCCAATATTTTATTGTAATATCTTAATAAATCAGGTCACGCACTTTATGACTGTACTGGAACATTTGTCATGAGAGAAACATAGTAGAAACAGCCATTTATTAACCCTAAGACATGCTGTGCATAACTCATCACAAAGCCAGGAAAAGGAGCTGCCCCAGAGCTGACATAATTTCAAAATAGACAACAAAAGGCAGCCAGCAGAGCACCAATGGGTTTTTTTTCCTACACCTACAGAGATCCTGCTAAAGTGCATAATTAACTTCATTAGGAAAATCTTCTTAGCAGTCTTTGCTAAATCATCTGCCTATGGAGAAACTGAAAATTTGAATGTGTAGGAAGATTATATTAGCTAGCCAGAATCGAGCAAATTTGGTCTGAGGTTTATTGAGGGCAACGAAACTCTTTCAACTGTCTTGTGTGAGCTCTGTGTCAAAGTCCGTAACCCAGCGAGTTGTCTGAGTAATGGGCAGATGAGGACACCGGGCACAGACTGCTAAGAGCTAGTGATGGGAATGTATTCAGTGCTTCGGAGCACTCAGCAGCAGGTAACAGAGGAGGGACTGCTAACGGCTGGATAAGCTAGAGAAAACAGGCCCCCTCCCGAACAAACCATTTCCTCTAAAAAGAGCATGTTACATATTCATTAGTGCTAGTAGCTAAAACTGCCCAAGTTGGAAGTATCTTTGCAGGGAGGATCTCCAGGTTTGGGCATTTGGTTTCATCCTGAACTTTACTGAGCATCAAGAGATATAAAGTAAAATTAAAACTCTAGAAACAAAGATCACACCTATGCTATGAAATTTTTCTCACCCATTTCTGCTTTATTTATGAAGTTAAAAAGTGACTACGTGAAAAATGGATTTATGTGCAAATAAAAACATCACACAAAAGATGTGTAACCAGAACATTTTTACGCCTTTTTTGTTTTTCCTCCCCCAAGATGCTCTCTGAAATATTCAAGTGAAACTGATCTAGTTTGCAAAGCAGGGCTATTTCTGCACTCTGGCAAAATACCTACCAGCAGCTTGAGGTGTAAGTCTATTGTAGACACAAAGAAGCAATCTTATAAACAGATTAACGCAACGTTCAAAGGAGGTTCTGTAGCTGGTTATGTACCACCCTCTCGCTTCTTAAAATAAATGAGAACAACCAACCAGAACAAGGCAGCACCATTTTTTCTGTTGTTTTTCATAGTTAAATTAGGCTTAAATATTGTATTGAAAACAAGGATGAATGCTTGAGTACGATTAAAATTACTGCAGTCGTTCTAACTACCGGTGTGCTGAGGTTCTGCTTTCATAATTCTCGCTCTACACAATTGATTCAAATGGAGTTCAGAATAACAAAACATTGCAGACATAAAACTGAACACATCTGAGAGACAGCATCTGTAAAAAACAAATTAACCATGTTATCACATGTCGTATAAATCTACCCTTACCTTTTTGTTCACAAGTACCATTAAAAATCTGCCAAACTGAGTCTGCACACAGTTCTGGCTGAGTTTTGCCATCCCGTTCTCATGGGTGGAGATCACAGCCACAGACCGTCACTCAGGAGTGTTGGCCTCGTGGCTCGGGACGTCTTTGAACCGTGCCCACTCGCTGTGCTTCCATTCACACCCCAGGGCAGTCACAGCATAGAAACCATACTGCTTTTGGATGAAACTAAACCAGAAAAGGTGCTCCCAGAGCTGATCTCGTTTGCTCCAGCTGCTCGCGGGTGCACAGACCACAGGACCAAACTAAACTGAATCTGAAGCAAGGCAGCTAAAGCATCCGTAACACAGACACTGAACCCTCAGCACCAGTTGCTTTGCTCTGCAGACCAGCTCCTCTCGCAACACGTTGCTTGCGGATGCCAGCATAGCCAGAGGTCACTTTTCTCTGTTTCTCAGCACCAAGAAACCACCCCGGAATGCGGTTTGTGCCACCTAACACGGGTATGGTTGCACCAAGGACAGGATGTGAGACACAGATTCTGCTTTGATCACAGGAAAGTTTTGTGTTGGGTGTTTCTGTCTCTTTTATTCTCTTGGGTTTTGGATTATTTTTTTTCTGGTTTTATTTTTATGGTTCAATCACATGATGGAAAGATTCCCAACACATAAACTAAAAAAGCTGCTAAGACTTACATTCATGTCTCTTCAAAAACAACATGAAGAAGAACGAAGTCTATGCACTGGCTGGACCCTATGCATGTTTTCATCTATTTGTTTATTTTAACCCAAACAGTGAGCCATCTCACTCTCATTTACAAGGTCATCTTGACCTTTATGCATTTATCAAGTCATTATGGTGCCCAGGGTTCTCAGAATAGCACCAGCTATGAATTTTCTCCTTCATTGTCTTTCTGAAACCTAACCATCTGTCATTTGGTGAGATTTATTGGCCATTTGAGGTGAAGCAGGAGTTGAACTGTTGCATTCTCAGGATTACTGCAACCTTGGGTACGGGCTTCTGTTGTTCCACCCAGCAGCCTGAGGAGCTGAAAGGGTTGCAGTGTGACATTCTCAATGGCAAATTTTGGCTGAGTGAAATCATTGATTCTATTTGCTTTCATGCCAATTACCCTTTTAAGAGAACTTAATTACAGCAGAGCAATGGTGGTGACCTCAGAAGGACTGTAATGCTACCCTCTAGCATGTCACCTCCACTCCGCATGTCAAATCCTAAGCGGCAGCCAGCCAGAAACCCGCTATGGTGAGATGCAGTGGAAGGAGAGAAAAGAGACAAACCCTGGAACAAGCTATGGCTTGAGATAAAGAAGGATCCAAATTTTCTACATTGAGCAAATGAAATGAGGGATCCTGTTTCACTTCTCCTTCATGCTTAGAGTAGGAATGCTAAATGGCATAGGGTAGGGGACCTCATGGATAAGAAAGGCTGGCACATCTCCCTTAAGTGAGCTGCCATGGCAGTAGATGGGGAACCATATGACACCTGTTACAGCATGCTCCTGCAGAATCCACCAGAAACATACACAAACAGAATTTTTCTCCTGACACACCAACCTGCTACCAGTCCCTGATGAAGAGCAGACCCTGTGGGCTCCAGACCTGGACACAGAATGCTCACCCCATGCCAGAAATTGGTGAGGTTCCACACAAGGTTTTTTTTCAAAAATCCTTCCCGATTCTTCAAAAAATTTTAAGTGATGATAAATCGGCTTCAAAATACATTTGCTAACTTAGAACAGATTTGAATGGAAAAACGTTTACTCTGGTTCTTTAACACGGATACATCTTTCAGCCATTGAGGTCTCTTCCAGCCTTAATGATTCTATGATTCTGATTCTATGATTCAGCCATTGAAGGGATCATGGGAAAACACACAGAATCATAGAATCATTAAGGCTGGAAGAGACCTCAAGGATCATCTAGTTCAGCCTTCCCCCCACCACCTATTACCCACTAAACCATGTCCCTAAGTACCACATCCAACCTTTCCTTAAACACACCCACGGACGGTGACTCCACCACCTCCCTGGGCAACCTGTTCCAATGCCCAACCACCCTTTCCGAGAAGAAATTTCTCCTCATCTCCAACCTAAACCTCCCCTGGCACAACTTGCAGCCATTCCCCCTTGTCCTGTCACTAGTTATCTGCGAGAAGAGGCTGACCCCCAGCTCACCACAACTTC
>VWZZ01004765.1:171511-188847 GCA_013399095.1 Psophia crepitans
CCACCTGCAGTACTGCATCCAGCTCTGGGGTTCCCAGTACAGGAAAGACATGGAGCTGCTGGAGCAAGTCCAGAGGAAGGCCACAAAGTTGATCAGAGCAATGGAGCACCTCTCCTCTGAGAACAGGCTGAGGGAGTTGGGGTTGTTCAGTCTGGAGAAGAGAAGGGTCTGGGGAGACCTAATTGCCACCTACCAATACCTAAGGGGGGCCTACAGGAAAGATGGAGAGGGTCTGTTTACAAGGGCAGGGAGGGACAGGACAAGGGGGAATGGGTTTAAACTAAAAGAGGGGAGATTTAGATTAGCTATTAGGAAGAAATTCTTTCCTGTGAGGGTGGTGAAGTACTGGAACAGATTGCCCAAAGAAGTTGTGGATGCCCCATCCCCGGAAGTGTTCAAGGCCAGGTTGGACAGGGCTTTGGGCAACCTGGTCTAGGGGAAGGTGTCCCTGTCCATGGCAGGGGGGTTGGAACTAGATGATCTTTACAGTCCCTTCCGGCACTAACCATTCTGTGATTCTATGATCCACTTAATTCAGTCCACCTGGATTTCCCATGTTTTTGAAAGATTCCATACAATCTATAGTAGCCATGGGATGCGAGGAAAACACACAGCAATAAAAAAAAAAATGGTTCAACGTTAGAAAACAACAGGTAAGAGTAAATGTAAACACGGTTTTAAAATGCAGGAAAGTCACCAGAAAGCTTCCACAAGGATCACTAGTGGGATGTAACCAGTGCTTTTTAGTACACTCAAACAGCCTAGAAAATAGAGTTAGTAGCAAGATGAGAAAGCTTACTGGTAATACTCAGTTATTCAAAGCTGTAGAAGCAAAATCAACTTCAAAGAACTACAGAAAATCCGTATCAGCCTCAGTAAATGAACAGAATGCAATTGACGAAATTCACTATAAGTAAGCATCAAGCAGTGAAAACCAGAAAGTGTATCCCTCACACTGAGCTTCCAGCAGACTCTCAATGGTTGTTAGAGACCTTAGCATTATGTGACAGTAGAATTGTGAAATGCACTTTTATACAATAGTGCTAGTTCAAAGAAATATTCATCAGTGAACTCTACCAAAGCATTTCTTGAAACAAACGTTTTAATCAAAGAGAATTTCATTTGTTATTGAGGAAATTGAGTGTTGGGGTTTTTTTAAACACACAAATTTAGATTCAGGGAAGCCTATGCTTCTTTTAGTCACATTTTACATATTTACACGCTTTGCATCTGATATTTTAAACTGAATTATTATGGCAGTAATGATTGCCTAGTGTCCCTGTGTAGAGTTGCATATTTATATAAATGAAATCTTATTTTATGGGGGAGGAGGGGAGAGGTATCTAAACATTCATTTCAACTCCAGAAATGTTCTTTGTTTGTATACAATACAATCCACTACATGTTCAAAATTAGTCTTATGACCCAGTGCAATTGGAATCCCAAGCTGCCACAACTGTACAGGAACATCAACAGAAGAAAATCTATACAATTTGCAGAACAACTCCTGTCCAAATGCTAGACTGGAAGCTAGAAAGATTGTTTTTTCTCCAGATCCATCAGTAACTTGCTTTATCACATTGGACAAGTCACAGGACTGCATTCCTCCATCCACCATATGTAAACTGGAAACAAGTTCTCCCTCAGGAGTCTGAGAATGTATTAACGAACAGCTTACAGAAATAAGTGTATTTGGCATACGAAAGAGCTAAACAACTTAAAAAAAATAGTTGTGATATAAAAAAAAAAGTAGGGAAGTGTTTTTTTTATAGAACAATGGCTTTTGAAAGAATGTCTATAAAACTCCAATGACCCCTAAATTAAGGCATTTGGTACTAAGCGTCTAAAACTAGATGGAAACTTTATAGGAGGAGGCATGCCCCAGGTAGCAATCTTCCATATAGGTTAGAGCCAAAGAAGTAGTGGCAGGCTCGAAGACTACAGTACTGACCAGCTACAGGCCAAATTAATAATGTCCAAAAAACTTTTAAATCATTGTGCTTTCCAACTTACCAGTTAGAACTCCACTCATTATTCCTGGAATCCCTTGAATTTCTGTTACGTTATTGAGATTAAAGTAGTCATCACATGTAGCATTAAGCAAAGAACTATCACAGAATAGGCGCCACAAAGTCGTAGTCTTTGTTTCATTATTGCTTTCAATAAATTTGGCACAGACATCAAAGCTGCGTTTTGACAATGTACGGTTTCCAAGGAGACAGATACTATAAATAAAAAATAAAAACACTGAGTCTTCAATATAATATTGCACATTAAACCATTTTTTGTCCATTAGACTTCTTCAGAAAACTTATTTATAGTAGCTATCTTATGGCCTACAGCACATCTACTAAAGCAGTATATAGTCTCTGCATATAAAACTATCATCAACAGTCTTTAAAACACTGATCAAACGCTTCTACTGTAAGATATTAATAGATATTTCTGCTGATTTATTCTTTGGAAAATACAATGAACTTAAGCAGCCTGGTCACTAAATAACAGTGATCAGTATTCATTCAGTCTTACAAGAAAGAAGTGACATAAAGTAATACTTAATATAGCAATAAGCTTGACCAAGAAAATACAGAAGTTAAGATAAAGCAATTATGTCATGCCCTTCTCTAGCTAATAAATATTTTAGATGGCCCTAAAAAATATTAAAAACCAAAAGGTATGAAATAAGCCAGGAGGGTTAAACAGCAAAATTTTAAAACAATAATGAGAGTATAAATTAAAGAATCACACAGCAGGAGGCAATTAAAACAATCAGAAATGAAAGAAAATTAGAAAACTCAGAACAACTTGCAAAAAGTAAAATTCCTAAAGCAAAGGGTATTAAGGATCTAGGAACATTTCTTTGCTAAGCTACACAAAAGATGTTTAGGAGATCTCTATTCCAGGCTTGCTTAATAATGAAATTATATCCAATATCTACGAAAACAAAAGAAGAAACAAAATAAAACGTTAGTGTTAGGGAGGTATGTCGAAGAACACATAGTGCACATCTAATATTTCTGAAGGAGCTCAGTTAAGAAGCTGGTAACAAACAGTAAAAACATACCACTTCACGAAAGCTTCTTCCAGTTTAATTCAACTGGGAAATCGTAAGGTAAACTATTTTATCATCTATACAATAGCCAAACCTAATGGAGATTAGGTATGCCAACTTAACGGACCAGCTAAGCAGAAGTTGGTCTCTTTGGTGACGAGCTCACCAGATCAGCTTTACCATAATATAAAACCAGACTTCTCATTCTGAGACAGAATGGCCAAAGTGTCAACATTTATATTTACTCTAAGATAACCTTTCTTTATTATTTTTCCCCCAAACAATAATATATCACAGTAAGAGCCAGAGATAAGGTTTCCAAAAACTTGATAGTAAGCCTTACCTATGCTACATATCCAGATAAACCCTTTTACCTATATGGATAACTAAAAGATTTAAGTATTTCCTTATTGGAAGTTACAATTTCTTAGAAATTCAAGTTTTCTTCAGAAAAACATCAATTTTGAACACTTTTTTTTTTTTCTATAGCAGATGATGTAACTTTACAGTACAGTCCACAACTACTGCTTTAACGCTCAATTCGTAACACAGCCATTAGCACTTCAGAGTACTGTGAAATCTGTAACGATCATACAGCGAAGGATAACTTCAGTTCTGCATTACAGATGGCACTTCATAACAAAAGTTACCATGCTGTTCTGCTAATGCATTAAGCAGTACCATTTTGTTTTCTCTCCAAATAGAAAAAGATGAACAAAGATGCAACTCACATACTGATAATTGTACAAAAGAAACAATTCTTAGTGAGTTGCAAGAGGTACAAGCTAAAGGTGTTGAGAAGCAGTATGCCACATGTGACAACAATAAAATTTTATCTTATTAACAAGAAGGTAGAAAGCCTTCACAGACAAGTGAATTTAACACTGCAATATCTTCACTGTAATTTAAGTAGGGAGAAACAGAAATTTCAGAGATTTCTTCATGACAAAAAGTTTGACAGTATGTTCCTTTCACAACGATCGTTCATAGTCACAGTGTTTTCTTGAAGTTTTTAGTTTTTCCTGTTGGTTTTTAGTTTATTTCTTTACCTAAAGCAGATATATTTACTGTCACTAAAAACTACCTTCCTGCTCTTTAGGCATGGATGGAATAACTGCCAGTAACTTTAAGCACTGAAGAACATTTTCCAGAGTATCATGTCTTATGAACAGTGAAAGATTCAGATAGGTAACTCAGAATAACAGATGACCGCATAATCGCCCACATAATCATCCAAAACACATAAAACCTACCACTGAACCAACGTGCTTGTATTTTGACGTTTAGCTTAAAACATGAAATGCTTACAGTAGCTATTCCCTCCCCCACACTTGTATTTTTTTAATAACCCACACTACTTAAAGATACTGCACTTACGGAAAGTCAGGTGGGTCAAAAGCAGTCTTAATAACTCCAGCATATATGGCAATGATGGAAAGAATCACACAGGCGAGGAAGACCAGTGCAAGTTTGTTGACATACTTTACTCCTACAAAAACTACTATGGCCATCAGAATGACAATACACGTTCCATAAACTCTCATGTTATTCAGCATAGCCTCTGTTTCTTCACCAACCTCTTCTGCTTTAAATATAGCAGCACTTGGAGAAATGTAGGTCTGCAAGAGATATGACAAACTATCACACATGTAATAACAAACATTTTATAAAGGAATAATCTACTTGAACTTCTATTACAATATCAGTTTTATTCCTTCACAAACCAGTTCAACCAGATCACACGAGCATTTAGGAAGTGCAGAGGTAAGAGAAAGGGGAGGCGGGGATGAAGAAAAAGTGAGTTTTGAGAACAAGTTACTGGTTTTGATCTAACTTCTTCTCTTCCCTGTAAGAGTTTCCAATTCTCAAATTCATTTTTCTCAGACAGGAAAAACCAGTAAGGACTGTGTGCTACTGACAAAAACGACAAGAGAAAAAACAAACTCAAAACCTAGCTCAAACCAGAATCCTTAGATTTGAAGCATTTGCTGATTAATAATTCCATTGATTGAAAGAAAATATGAAGAGTCAAACAAAAGCATAATAAACTAAAAACTTTTTCAGTACTATAGTCCCTAGACTATATTTCATAAAATTCAAACTAAGATACCTTAAATATCATACCTTGAAAAATGTTTTATGGTGAGTTTACCTTAATTTTTAATCTGAAGTTACAACATCACAATTTAAGATTAGTGTGACAAAGCTTAGTCCTGTGCTAAAAGAGACAACTTGAAGTACTGTAATTTCAAACAGGATTCTCTTACAGATCTCAGTTTCATACAGTTTTGTTCTGGTTCTACCTAGAAAGAAGTTGGAAGCACAGCTTATAGGACTTACACCGATAAATAAAAATGAACACACAAAAACTCTGATCTATAGTTCCGAGATATTTATGTACTACACGCCATGATAAAGAAATTTTTATTCCTTTTTCTAACGCCTTTAAAAAAAAATCTCTGCTTAGCTGTTAGGGGAATATTGGTGCTTGAGGCAACTCCTTCAAAAAACTGCTAAGCTGACTATCCTTAAATCATCTAACTTCTAAAGGCAGGAAGAAACTTTGAGGAGGAGGCTATCCTGATACATTCAGAACCAAAATCCAAAACCAGACACAGACAATTCCTTACCAGAATTCTCTTTATATTTAATTAATTTAAAATTAAATTTGAATATATTACGTTAATATTTAATAGAATCATAGAAGAGATTAAAATTGTCACATTACCATGACAGAAAACAAAAAAGCAAAACCAAAAACTGATTACAAATAGAGTATTTACGTATCGTGATTAGAAAATCCTACATTACGATGTTGAGGCAGTATCAGGCTCTGTATGGAGGTACTCCAGAAGGTTTTCTTATGCTTTGTTGCCCTGCTGTTCATAGTCTTTGCATGGGAAAGCCACAGGCAGAAGACTGAATTTTGCCCCTCCAAATAATCCAAGTCCCAGTGGAGGAAAAAAAGCAAAAAACAATACTTGTGCCTTGTGGCTGTGTTTTGAGGTCTTCTGCCAGATACGGCATCCTGGGAGGCTTTTCACTTTGAATTCCACAACTAAACAACATATATGTTTATTTGCATTACATAAAACCAGCATGACTCAGGCAGAGAGAACAGTACACCAAATCCAACCTGCAACGTCACATGTTGATAAATAGATCAGATCTCACAAGCTAGCAGTGGTGAGATTTCAGATTTTGACACCAGGCTTTTTTTAATTTATGACACGGGCCACAGTAGGTTACAAGAAGGAGGAATTCTGAAGCACATCCTGTGCATATCTGCACAGTCTCTGATACAATGACCAATAAATGTCTGGCCTTTCCTGCATGAGGCATAGCCACAGCAGCTGGGCCACTGCGATACAGGCAGTCTTCCACAGCACCTGTACAGGAATATGGTATTTAAAAAGCCAGTGGACTGAAAAGGAGTAAGTGGGACAGATTCTTAATTCCCTCTTTCATAGGAGATATGCCCTTCATGTTTTATATAACCTTTCATTGGGCAGCAGCTTTCCCCAGGGCACACAGCAGTGACAAGCATTGTGGAAGCTGAAAAGTTTCTGAGAGTTATCCTAAGAATGCTTGTCTGATGCCAAACCCACAGACTTTCATATGGAAGGAGAGGAATCCTCTGAGACCTCATGAAAACATGGCTTAAATGGACTTATCCCGTACTTACCTAGATTAAGCAGCTCTTCAAAACGAAATATAGAGCCATCTAGGTGTCTTGGCTGCCTACTATAAAGTAGTTGCCAGTTTTAAAATCTTATAGTCATGATCTCAAAACTACAATAGTAGAACGGATAATTAATTCCGGTAGATATAAAAAAAGTGGAAGCCCCACCTGAAGAGCTCACTAAAGGATTCAGGGCTCAAAAGCATACAGCTTTGGAGAAATGGATCAAGATACTTCTTGAGAAATTACATCAAGACAACAATTAAAAAAAAAAAAAGAGAGAAAAAGTTGAAAAGACCAAGGATGGATAATATCATCTACATGTTTGTTAAAACTTGAGTCACAAGGAAAGGAACCAAAACCTTCTTATATTAGATGAAAGAAAAAAACTGAGTAAGACTTCATTCAGAGTTGAAGGGAGACTCCAAAGCTAAAAAGATAAACTGACTCTCAAGACAGAATCTTTTCAATTCCAAGTCTAAGTCGACCTAAAGTGCATTGTGCATCTGCATATTTTTGTTTGGAAAAGGAGAGGAGGACTTAGAACACAAAAGCAGCACAATACACAGGCCAAATTTTTTGTAAGTTTGCTGTGTTGCAAGTATTATATATATATAAAATAGTACATATATAGTGTGTATATATGTGATACAGTATCAAAACAAACAACAAAAATCAATCACGAAACTAGAATGCATTTTAGGCCAAGTACATTCCTCAATCTACAAAAACAGTTCAAATACATTTAATCTAGAGAGAAACTAGTACTTACCAATAAAATTTCAATGGTGCCAAGAATGTACATTGCTCCTGCAAAGGTTGTACCCAAGTAGAAACAAAGTCCCACTGCTCCACCAAACTCTGGTCCTAAAGATCTTGAAATCATGTAGTAAGAGCCTCCAGCTGTGAATTTAACAAAAAAAAACCAAACAAACAAAAAAACCCTCTAGCCTTTCAGATTGAGCACAGCAGTAGTGAACAAAAATTCAAATCATTCAATCAACATAATCAAGGTAACTACTGCATGCATTTCCATTGAAATGTTCATACCAAAACTGGATTCAGTGTTTATACCAACTATGCAGTTAGAATATCCCCATGTGCATTTTCTGGAGAACAGAAAATAAACACCAAGGAAAACCAGGAAAAACTCCACAAGCTAAGCAACGTAAAAGTAAACAACCTTAAGAAAAGAATATACAGGTATAAGTAGATGTGAATCAGTCTTTAGTTTCTAATCTCAAGCTGTTCACAATCAAACAATAACATCATTCTGGAAGTTCTTTATGACATTGTGAGACATGGACATTGTGAGACAATTCATGACATTGAGACATGACATTATGATATTTTGTCCCTCTAATATGCATTATTTTTCTTTTCGGTATATGAAACCATTACTACTTTCACTACAGGCATTTTCTTCAGTACCATTTAAAAGTATTAGGTAGGGATTGCTTTTTCTTGTCTACTCATTTACTATTCACTTTGCCACTGAATCTTTCAATTCTTCTCACTCAGATTTCCCATATGCATGCATCATCTTTCTTTTAAGTCACAAGCTACACTCCCATTTCCACTCTATAACTTCTCTTTCAATAAGGGTCTATTTTTCAAGCTCTTCATCTCTTTATCTAGACTTCACCCCAACCCTCTCAACACATGGTCTTCTTTGGTTCCCTCTCCATCTTCTCTTAAATTCATGATGTTTGTCCCACTTGTGACAACTGAGAAAGAATGAGGAAACAGAGAAAAGAAGTGCTTTATTTTAAGGGTTGTGTCAGCCACATGCCTGGAAGTGTTTAAGGCCAGGTTGGATGAGGCTTTGGGCAACCTGGTCTAGTGCAGGGTGTCCCTCCCCACGGCAGAGGGGTTGGAACTAGATGATCTTTGAGGTCCCTTCCAACTCAAACCATTCTGTGATTCTATGACATAAACATACGCCAGCCTTCTATAAAATTAATCTGCAAATAAGAAATACACATCTAAAGAAAGGGTAGAGTATGAAACTGCTTTTCAACATAAGCAAATGAGAAACTAAAAAAAAAAATGTATGATACATCACCAATCCTTTTACTAAACATAATGCTGTTGCATACAATGGCAAGAGACAAGGTCCTGCTGCTCAGGTCTTTTTCAATCCTAGGTTCCTATCTGTGCTTTTTGACTCCTTCACATACTCAGCAGAAACAACATTTCTCCAAGAAACTGGCATCAACAAAAAAGTGAAAATGAAGACCTGTTGAGTTTAAGAACTGAAACCTTCAAAGATTTCTGTAACACTTGGATGTTAAGCAAAACCTTTACAAAGAACTTTAAAAATACAAAGGAGAAAAAGAACAAAACATATTAGCTATCATCTGGACACTGATTAGAACAACTACATTTCATTATAAAATATAAATATTTGAAACAAAATTTTCTATTGTATTTGTATTTCGTATATGGTACTGTATCCATGAAATGCAATTATTTTTATACCCTGCATAAGTTGTAGTGTTCACTTTTGCCCAACAATTTATGCATCAGTTCTGGCGGGAAGCAGTCTTATTTATAAATTTGTAAAGAATTGCTTTGCATGAAGACATGTCTCCATGAGTTCAAATTATAACATCTTATCTTTCATTCAAACAATCAAATGATTGATGACAAAATGTGCTACACATTCATAACTCCCAGAAGGTCCACTAAAAGATTGCATCTTACCTTAAAAAGCAATTTTTAAATGAGAAGAAAATATGCACTTGATACAAAACCATTACTTCTGATATCTCAGACTACAGTAATTTCTTATCCCAGCTTTAAACTTCCATCATTTGACCATTCACCACTTAAGGTAAAATTCTTCATTACCTGGAACTACACCATTTGTTGCTATTGCACTCATTGAAATTGCAGTTAGCATAGTCTGTGGAAAGATAAAAATAGAGGAAATTTAAAACACTGGAAGGCTTTTGAAAGATGGGGCAAGACAAAGCAACCAAATGGAACTCTGAATTTTATTTAATACTTTTTAAAATAAGATGTTACAGCAACCAAAAGCGATCTTATCTTTGGTTAGGGATAACCATGTAAATTAAGTACTAAATTTTACAGTAGAAGATCCAGGTAATTTAGATGTTTGAGACAGTCTTTAAAAATAACTGGAAGAACACAGACCACTGAATATACTTTAAGTAAGATGTTCATTATTCCAGATAAATAGTAATGACAAACTGATCAAGTGCCATTGACAATATTGTCTACTAGTACATTCCAAAATATTAATTTACAGATATAATGCTGTGGATTGATTTGTAGTTTATTTCAGTTTGTTCTCAAGTTGTCAAAATCAGAACAGTTCAGATGTCAATGTAAACCATGAAATATTTGCTAAAAGCTGGTTTAATGAAATCCATATAATACTTCAACAAAGCTTACTGTGATCAACTCAAAAGAAACTCCATACAGGCTAGAATGACACATGGCACTCAGTACACACACATATATATATGTATGTATCTGTATGTATGTGTGTGTGTTTATATATATCCCATGTCTCAATTGCACTGATACTTAACAATTACGGAGAAATCTTTCTCTGTTACTCATATTAGAAGGCAGTAGTACTCTTGTAACAAATTTGGCCAATAGTAAAGAAAAAGGTTAACTTACACAAGCACAACACATGAACACAATGATGAAAGACTCAAGAACTCCAGCTGTTCCCACAATCCATGTTAAACGCAGGAAAAGGATGACTCCCAAGATATTTTGCAAGCAGGGCAGGTACACACCAATAAAAGTGCCCATACGTGGAACCTGGAAACGAAGCCAGAACATTTAATTCCTTTGCACTAAACAATATAGTCCATCAGTACTTTCTTCCTCTAACACCACAAATGCTCCATAAACAAATGCCAAGCGAAATCGAATGATCCATGTGCAACATCAATGCTCCTGTTTCAATTACACCATTAAAAATGCTACTCTGCCAGACTTCTACTTAATCATCACTTAATTTCAGACCTGGAACTGAAAAAGAGACACATGCATAGAAATCGTGTTTTCAGGCCACCAGATGGTGCTCAAACAAGATTAAGTGCAAGTGAGGACACAGCGTTCGTTCGTTTGGCCAGTCAGTTCCAGAGGGACTAACGTTGCGCTGCATTAACAAAACACCTCAGCACAGCAGCTGGGCAGAGGAGAGGGATCGTGCTAAGGTAAGTGCGAGTTGATCAGTCTTGGTTTTCCCATCTCTCAAGCTGTATATTCACATGAGAAGAAACAACTATAGAACAAGCACAATGAGACAAACGAGTTTAAAAAAGAAAACCCACACAAAAACACATGCAGAATAAGCAAAAATCTAAAACAAATGGCTGGACTTCATTCTTTACCCTTGTCCACTGTCCTAGTACCAACTTTCCACACTAGTCCAAGTCCTAATACAAACAGTTCTATTGCAAATATTTAGGTAACCTATCACAAACCTCTCTCCCAGTCAAATGAGCTCCAGTTCTAAATTTACTTTTAAGTACCTTCTCATATCTGTCTCTTCTGTTATGTGCTCATTTCCTTTTGTTCATTCTTATGTGCTTCTCCTTTCTCCATAGCTCAGCGTACAAACTCAGTAGCAGCACCCCTTCTCCTACACAAAGACAAGTGATTCCCAGTACTCTCCCTTTCCTATTATCTATCCTAAATTTCTTAGCTTCACTCGCTGTACTCAACAGTTCCAGCTTATCATTCCTCCTCATCTGGGAGTTTTTGTACTCTGTCAGGTCACATGTTTTTTATCCAAGCTTTCTCCTGAAATAGCTCCCTGCTCAGAGGGATCAATCCAACATCTTGTTGCAGACACTGTTGCATATATCCCATTTCTACAGAGGCCTAGATAGGCACTTCGAGTACCCAGTAGACAATCCTTGAAGAGTTCGGTTGCCGCAAGTGCGTTTAGGGAGGGGCCAAACAGTGTCTTTGCCTTTCCTTCCCTCCTCCCTGATAAATATCATATTTTAGGTATGCAACAAAATGTTTCCTTGGAGTATGTCCATTAAGTTTTAAAAATACTTACTCTGACACATAGAAAGAGAGCTACTCAGAAAAACTGCTTCCATGTTAACAGGAGCAAATATGCTTATGGATTAAAATGAGTGACTTATTTCATCTCAAGTGTTCCTTAAATTTCAACTTTAGTTAAAAACCCAGTTAAAACGCATCAAGAAACTAGCCCCAAAAAAAATTTAAAAAGAAAGATCATACTTTATCCTCACTAGAGGTAGACAAAAGGTACCAAAGTATACAAAGACAGAAGGATGAAGAAATCAGATGCACTGCATGTTTCAAGTTGTAGCTTTGCACACATTTTATCTAGGTCTTTTACAGCAAGATCTTGTTAAAACATGCAAACAAGAACACTGAATTAACAGAAGTCCCACTGCAAATGCTTCAACTTTAAATACAGTATTACAAATCTCACTCCTGTTTTTACATATCCACATATTTTCCTTTTACATTGAAAAAAGCTCCTCTTTGTGGCTGTCCCAATAACTTGTTTCAGTTTAAATACCTTGACTTCCTTTCGCTTGCTGTCTTCATCTGCTTCATGTTCCACCACACCTTGAGTCAGATTAGTGTAGTTTGCTAGTTTATTAAGAAGAGATGACACCATGGGATTACTATCCATTTCTTCCTGTTGGGATTTTAAGAACAGTGCATTTATTACATAGAGTGTTTTAGAAGTCATGATTTTACAAAACTACTTCAAACACAAACTCAACAGGTCAGCCCTGATTAACCCAAATCCAAAATACCAGTCAGCTTTCAGCCAACAACACTTCTAAATCTTTCTAGCAGTTTAATACTGCGCGGCTATCTTACAGTATTTCTTTCACTTTTTATACTATCTTACAATAGCTTGCGCATCTGGAGTAAGGGAAACCTTGAGAAGGGCCACTGCTAATTGTAAAAATCTATTCCTATTACAATACAGTTTTCAGGGGATTGCACTGGCAGGGTCAACTCATTGGAGTGTTTTCCAGCATCTTGCTTGTGTCTAGAGTGGTCTCAAATGATTCTCTCAAGCATCACGGCACTTAAGGATCACTCTCAACCTTTGCGTTGCAGGCTTACATATTTTATCTTAAACCATGCGTACTAGTTCCAAAGGATTTTTTGTTGAAAATACAGGCACAGGCGCATATCATATGTAATCGCATAAATATAATATTACTTGACAAAGAAGTGAGCCCATATACATATATAGCCAAATATCTGCTATAAACCAAATATATGCTAAAACAAATAATAAAATCCAGGAGAAGTATATCCAATAAAAGGATTCTGAGAAAAGCATAACCAGAGAATCAAATATGCAAGATCAAATATTGGAATGAAAGACAAGAGATCAAGACTGCAGACAGAAAGACAAGAACTAGGACATCTCTGCCTAAGGCATTAGATGATGACAACCATGGTTACAATAGCCAAACTCCTTTGTAACGTTTTATACAAAAATTCAAACATGTCAGCTGAAAACATGGAAGAGTAAGATTGTAGGTAACACACTATGAAGCATATATACTAAAAAAAAAAGAAAAAGATTGATTTACCACTACAACAGCAATGGTGATGAAGTCACTTGAAGGCTTTTAAGGCAACACTATAACAGCATGGTCTATAACCCGAAACACTGTTGTGGAATGATAGGCCTCCTAGCATTAACTAACCAGGTGGCCTTTGCTAAATGTGTATCCCGGTGTTTGAAGATCCCACCACCCATTGCTCTCAGTGTAGTCTTTTAACAGCACATTGTATAATTTGATTTTCCCAGAGGCTGGTGCATGGTAGGGGATGTGATACACCCACTCAATGCCATGCTCTTTGGCCCAGGTGTCCATGAGGTTGTTTCAAAAAATGAGTCCCATTGTCTCACTCAAATCTTTCTGGCGTGCCATGTCACCACAGGACCTGCTTTTCAAGACCCAGGATAGTATTCCGAGCAGTGGCATGGGACACAGGATGTGTTTCCAGCCATCTGGTCGTTGCTTCCACCACTGTAAGCACATGGTAGTTGCCTTGGTGGGTTTGTGGGAGTGTGATGTAATCAATCTGCTAGGCCTCCCCATATTTTTATATTAGCCATCATCCTCCATGCAAGAGAGTCTTTAACCACTTGGCTTGCTCGCTTACACGAGGGTACCATGCACTGGTGTCCACTAAAGCCTCATACTCCTGTGGCTCTGACGTGCCAGGCCACTGAATCCACACAATCCAATAAACCCAATTGTCTCCTTCCTCCATCTCGTTGGAGGCAGGGCCCCTCTAATCCTGGTCACAGTATTCATTATCTACTTCTTGTGACTACAAATCAGAACTCCCTGTATTAAGATCAGAAGTCAGACCAGTCCTTCTACTCCATCAGGGGAATTGCTCACTAGAAACTGGAGCAGCAGTTTTCCTGGAAGAGCCTCTTTTATGATTGACTGTCTCAACAACTCACATACCTCTGCCCCTAGGGTGAGGGTATATTTTCCATCCCACTTCCTCATCTCCTCTTTGTGGTCACACAGGCAAAACCACAGGGTAGCCTGTGTGTAGCCCCTGTATACTCTCTCTTAAGTAGACAAATACTTTCTCCTAATAGCTGAGATACTGGTCCATACAGATGGGGAGCAGAAAATATCTTCTTTGAATTGCTGGAACTCCTGGACAGTTTCTCAGCTAGCGTATCTGGCACTTTCTCCACTGCCAACACACAGGCCCATAGGGAGGAAGAGAGATTTTCTTCATATTGCCAGGGCTGGGCAGCCAATTTGTCCACTGTTAGTCCCTCTTTGTCTATCCAGGCCAGTACTGACAAAGACCTGGCATTTGACAGTGCGCTCTGTACAACATTCTGCCACATGGGTTGGGTGCACTGGACTTCCTCTGGATCTGTACATAAATGTTTGTTGTTCAGGTCATTATAAATCACCTCCAGCATGGCTAATTCCTTCAGGTACTGGATACTTCTCTCCATGGTTGTCCACTTCCGTTGGTGACATAACATCTTCCTTGAAGGGATACCTTTCCATTACACCTGACAGCAGTTGCATCAGAGGCTGAGGGCTTGAATTTCCACCACCCCATCCTCCCCAACTGCCTTGCCGATGCCCCCTTCCCTAGACTGGGATCCCAGCTTCTCGGCCTCCCTGACCTCTAATTCCAGGCTGCTGGCCCTGTTATCCCAGCATCAGAGCAGCCAGGTGACAATGTGCTTGGCTGAATGATGGCTGAAATCCTTTTGCATATCTCACAGCTCACTCAGGGATAGGGATTGGGTGGTTACTTCTGGTTCTGCCTCTTCCTCCTCCTCTCCTTGTCATGGCCCTGCTTCATCATCCTTTACTAGATGAGCTGACTTTTGCATCCATTTCTTCTTGTGTATAGAGTTGACTGATACAGAGAACTGGCTGTACCAGCTGGTAGGACCTGTTGCAGGGGTTGGAGTAGCCACAAGTGCCCGTTGTTTTGTAGTCAGATCCAGAGACCTTCTCTTCCCCTTGAGGCTACTGAATAAATAGTGCTGAAGAGGGCTCGGTAGGCACGGGCCAGGCCCCAGCACATTGTGGTGATTTCTGTCTGGGATTGCCAGGGTGGCAGCACACTTCTTCCAAATATTCTACTCGCTTTTCAGGATTCCGCACTTGTTCAGGGGTGAAGTTCCAAACCCCTGGAGGTGCCCACCATCCCAGGCATTTGCCCATGCTATCACACACTCCCTACCACTCATAACTATCCAGCCTCAGGGCAGATCTCTAGGTAGTATTTGTAAATAGTTGTTTAACCCTAAACAAGACCTGAAACACATTCAGGAAACATAGCAATAGGAACATACTGCTCTGAACATCCCCTAAGGATATTCAAAATTCTCAGCAGCTGTTCTAACTGGCCTGAAGGAGAAGAGGAAAGTGAAGATGGGAGAAAGTTTAAGCCCTTGTCTCCATCATAGATCGGCTCTCCGAGGAGAAAAGGTAAAGAGTATAATTAACAGTTTCCGTGAGATGGCTCCCAAAGTATGGAGATGACAGCAATGCTGAGTAGAAATCCTGGATTAGTCTCACAGGCAGCAGTTTTATTGTATCACAACCCAGTGTTACACAGTACAACAAAACATCGTGCAAGTATGATAAACCGCACCACAGTGAACATATGCAGTAAGGCAGGCATTACATAACACAACCCTGAGAACAAAAAAAAATTAAAAAAAAAAATAAAAGAAAACTGCTGTTCACAATGTTGTATTAAACTAATAATGAATGCTTATAACAAATTTGTGACACTGGTCAGATCAGTTATCTCAACCCATGTTGGGCACCAAAAGGACTGTTGTGGTTTAACTCACCAACAGTTTATATATTGAGCCTGACACCATATGGTATGGAATACCCCTTTGGCCCGTTCGGGTCAGCTGTCCTGCCTGTGTCCCCTCCCAGCTTCCTGTGCTCCTCCTGTGGAAGGCTCATGCCTCCTCACTGGCAGGGCCTGGGAAGCTTAAGAGTCCTTGACTTAACTATAAGCACTACTTAGGGACAACTAAAACAGTGTGTTAGCAACAATATTTTAAACACTAAATTCAAAGCACAGGGCTATACCAGCTACTAGCAAGAAAATTAACTCTATCTCAGCTGAAACCAGGACAGATATGCAAAAGACAGTGATTATTATATCATTAGCAGAGAATGTAATGTCAGCCACTATTCAGAATAACTGATGCAAGTATATATTCAAAGAAGATCTGCTTCTTGCTGTGTATTGACAGATGAAATGAAAACACTTTCTGAAGAAAAAGCTTAGACCTAACAATATGCAGTGTAACCTAAGAAGCTGTTTAATTATTTCTAGCTCTGAACACATTTAAGTACCCATTATGTGAAAAGTGAGAGTTGGAAAACACTTGCAAGCAGCGTAAGCTTTTCAGTTTGGTACTCCTCTGTGCCCTTCACTAGAGGCAACTGGTTGCCAGTAGGAGATGGAAAACTATTATCTTTTGCTCTTACCACATCATTCAGGCATTCAGAATCTCATGCTTCCTATAACTGTCAGTACAAAAGCAAATTATTTGTCATTTTTCATGACAACTTGTAATATTTAAAGCTTATTCTGAAAAGCAGAAGTCTTCTTGTGGATGGGTGACAAAAGCTGTTCAGAAGACTAGAAGAAGGGTCATGTTGTGTGGCTGATGTTTCAGCAAGCGTGATAGGTATTAAAGAATGATTTTTGCATTTCTTGCATTGCTTTTGTGGAGAGGCGTTTTAGCAGGTGAAATGAGAGACATAATGGTAGGATGAGCAGCACAGTGTTTAGTCTCCTCTTGAAAATTTTTTTGAACAAAGAAGAATCTACTGTAGGGAACTTCTTTCAATCTTCAGGAGTGGCTGACACACCAGAGGGATGTGCTGCCATTCAGCTGGAGAGCCGGGCGGGGAGGAACCTGATGAACTTCAATAAGGGCAAGTGTAGGGTCTTGCATCTGGGAAAGAAGAATCCCATGTGCTGGTATAGGTTGGGGACTGACCTGCTGGAGAGCAGCATAGGGGAAAAGGACCTGGGGCTTTTGGTGGACAGAGGGATGACCAT
>VWZZ01004766.1:161-10739 GCA_013399095.1 Psophia crepitans
ACTCACCTCCCCCTGGAGCTCTGTCACTGAGCAGAGTTCCCCCACCCGGGCCCACCTCCCACAGGCGTGCTCACTGCTGCCGTCCTGTGCTGGTGTAAGGGTGGGGCACAGCCTGCAGCCTGACACCTGGCTGGCAGCCTGTTCCCCCCTGAGCTCTGTCTGGGAAGCTGCATCAGTTGTGAAGGGTGCAGAGCTTAGAGTGGACACAGCCTTCTGCTGGGTGGATCCCATCGCTTCCTGGTCCAGCTAGCAGAGCTATACCACACTTCCTGTGTCCCCTTCCACCCACTGCCGCACCACACCCTTGCTGAAGGGCCACGTCCTGTTTTTCCACCCTCTTGGCAGCACTCCTGGTCACTCATGCTCCCTACGGCTTCTTTTATATGTGTGTGGGAGCTTGGCCACCATTGCTTATGGCCACCTCGGGTCTCGTCAGCTGCTGTTGCATGAGTTTTGAGCTCCTGGTGGCTGGCTGGGCTCGCCCTGAGGTTCCCTCACTTCAGGTGTGCACCACGCCAGAGTGCTCCGCTGTGATCCTGCCAGCACTGTAGCTGCTCGTCTCGGCCACTGGGTCAGGAGGCTCTGCTCAGCAGCTAAGAAGTGCTGCAAAATATGCTGAAGTTTAATATTCATTTTTTGTAGTTAGCTCAGTACAGAATGGTTCCTTGGCACCTTGGACAGAATTCACTGGCTAAAATCAAAACCCAGCAAGGCCTAATGAAATAATATATTTATTTGTTAATTTTTGAGAAAATTTGAGGAAATCAAGGATTACTAGTTATTTATTGTTTTAGAGATATACTAGGTACCTTAATAATTAGTGAGATACAGAAAAGGGAGTGATCGATGCAGTAATGATACTCACAGAAACAGTGTCGGCCAATTTAAATGTTTTTATGAACACTGAATCTAAGAAGTCCGCAAGTCTACTGCAATTTGGTAACAGATCTGAAGAAAAAGGTTTGCTTTGTTTGATAAATAACTGGGGTTCAATGATCCACTTTAGCTGTGGGAAGCTGGCATGAAGTTGCACAGCAGAAATTTGATATAAGAAGAGCACTGTTGTTTTGAAAGATCAATGATGAGAGGAGGTTATGGCAGAACTGCAGCACTCTAATTAGTTATGTTAGTAGTATCTCCCTAAGAGCTTGTGTCAGATAAAGAATGGGTGTTCTTTTCAAATGGATCATCTGTTAATCACCTGGAAGGAGTAAACAGCACATTAATTAAATTTGTAGATGATTCCAGAATGGGAGGTGCTGGGACAACTTATATAGAGGTGAGACAAAAAGCCTGTAGTGATTGAAAATAAAAATCACCGGTCAGTAGTTAAGTAGGTTCTATCTAGAAAAATACAAAGGAATGCATTTAAGACAACTAAGAAAAAAATCAACAGGAATACCTGGGGAAAAATGACCTGAGGATAACAAATGTAATGTGGATGTGTAACACAGTATTGCATCAAGGAAAAAAAACAGTTTCATTCCACACAACAAAGGACATTGTAAATCAGAAGCCCGTCTATAGCAACATGGTGCATTCACTGAATATTGTTTATAGGTCTTGAAGGTTTCTACACCAAAAACCTGAACTGAAAGGAATTTACAAAAAAGTAATAAAAAGTGACTACAAGAGAAAATCAAACTCATGAGAGAAAATAAGAAGAATTCTTACTTACAAAAAAGGTTGGATCAAAGAAAACCAAGAAAAACTGTGACATTCTCTAAAAACTTTATGGCATTAACATCAAGAAAGATGAGGTTATATCTAAGGGCCTAAGACAATGCAGATGAAAAGAAGCCCATGTTCAATTTGCAGTGCTGTCATGACCAAAGTGTGTGTCCTCAGGAAAGTCAAATTGCCTTTATGTGCCTCAATTTCTTAATCATCTTTATGGGTACATGAATATTATAAGAACATTTTCTTAGTTCACAAAGAAGTTGCAAGACTGTAACTAACCAATCTTGATTTAAATTATTAAAGAAATTTAAGGGAAAATATAAATAGTATTATGAAAATATACGGGGTGAAAACCAAAATATGTCTGAGATGCTTTCACATACAGAAAAACTGTCAAGATTGGCTTAAACGAATGAATTAGCATTATTGTGGTTCAAAGGTTTAGGGATATGTGATTTATATTCTCATTTAACACCTATGATTTTCATCTCTGTCATTCTGAGACAACGATCCCTTGCATATTCATCTCCCTGTGAATAATATGTGTGAAATCTTTCTATGTGGCTAGAGAGAATTATGTATTTAGTTAAAATATGACAATGCAGGACAACTCTGCAAAATCTGACTACAAATTTTCTTTTCAGCAAAATGTCTTGAGTCAAATTTCAGAAATGTTTGAAGCAGATGTAGATTTGAAAACATGCCCTGTCATTCGGAGAATGAATATGCAATTTATAATTGTCTTTTTTGGAAGTGGATGGGGTAGGGGATAGTATTTTTCAGACCATGTTAATTTATCTACTGAATTCTAATTGCTATAATTTGTTTTTAGTCTGTCTTCAAATCCTGCCTAAGAAGAAATGTTAACATTAACAGGAAAGCCTGACAATCCGTAAGCATGTTCTATGTTCAACAGTTAAAATATGACAGATAGATTGACACCAGCATCAGAAAAAGTTCTGTTTATTAATTATCATTGTGACTAATCTCAGAATCATGCTGTCGCAAAGAATGTGGCCTTAGAACTTCTCTAGTCTCTAGGAATTTCTAAACGATTCCCCAAACTCCTTCCCAAATGGCACTGAACTCTTTGGAAACAAAACCAGATTCTTTTCTTTCCCCTAGTCATACAAACTGGGATTTACTGGGATCATTACTGTAAACTTTGAGCTGCCCTGGTTTACTCAATATTTAAGTTGGCAAATGCAGAGAAATGAGACTTATTTGGATCATAAATTCCCTCCAAGAAGGAACAGCATAGTAATGTATAGATGGTAAAGATTCAGCTACTGAAAGGTTGTCATCCACCATTATTATTTAATGAACAAATAACGCTATTGTCTTATTAGAAAATGTGGGCTGTTTCCATTGTAAAGCACAGTACATCTAGGTAAAACCTAGATCTATTTCCTGAAGAGACTTCAGGTCAATGCCCCAGCACTATATAAATGTGATACTCCATTAACTCACACATGTTTTGCAAACAGAAGCTGAGAAGAAACCTTTTAGCTGTTGCAGAACTTGCTGCACTTGTTTGTAGATGGTCTATTAGTGAATTTGATAGTGTGCTGTTTCGCTGGGTAGCCTAATAAAGTCTTTTAAATAGACTAAGTGGTAAGGCATTGGTGGGAGCAGGGTCTGGCCCTTTCCTAGGAGTTTGAAATCTGCATTGGTACTTGGATGTTTTTATGTCACAGCTGAGCATAAGAAGACAGCCAAGGACTGTTATTGAGTTCCTCCTTCACAAAATTTCCTCCTCCTAATTTTGTTACTCTCTTGACAGTATTTTGTTCTTATCTCTGAGAATTACTTGCCATACTACACAGCCAGAAAACTGAATTTTCACCGCTCTCTCTTTTTAACCCTTCCTGCCTTCTCTTTTATCTGAATAAACCACAACACATTTTTGATAATTTAATAAGCTAAACCCATTTAGTTGGTTTAAAGTCGGCTCATGGTATGTATGACCATCACAGTAAGGTGAAGTTGTGATTGACCTTAAACTTCAACATCTAAAATTCTTGAACAATATGAGTTTAACTATAACCAGCCTAAACATGTTCATCATATTAATGAAGGAAATTTCAAGTGAGAAAGATATGTAAGGTGTGAGTAGGAAAAGGAGATTCTAAAAAAGAGAAAGAAAGAATCCACACCTAGGATACACAGAGGTCCTGTATACAAGTTGTATGCAAGGAAAACAAAAGCCACTCATTCAAACAAGAGTATCTTTAGGCAGTATCTTTTAAATCTTTGCAAGCAGAAGTAATGTCTTTTTCCTTTTTCATTGAAAATTTGTTATTTTATTTTTAATATTTTGATCTAAAAATGTATGTTACAAAGATGCCTTCTTTTGCCCTTTTATCTGTGCACTCTACAGACACCAGAAAATTATCTTGCTATCAGTAAGAGAGGGTGGGTCTCTCGTGAGACCTCACCTGGAGTACTGCATCCAGCTCTGGGGTCCCCAACATAAGAAGAACATGGAGCTGTTGGAGGGCCACAAAGATGATCAGAGGGATGGAGCACCTCCCCTGTGAGGACAGACTAAGAGAGTTGGGCTTGTTCAGCCTGGAGAAGAGAAGGCTCCGGGGAGACCTAGTTGTGGCCTTCCAGTACCTAAAGGGTCCTACAGGAAAGCTGGAGAGGGGCTGTTTACAAGGGCAGGGAGTGACAGGACAAGGGGGCATGGCCTTAAGCTGAAGGAGGGTTTAGATTAGATATTAGGAAGAAATTCTTTACTGTGAGGGTGGTGAGGCACTGGAACAGGTTGCCCAGAGAAGTTGTTGCTGCCCTCTCCCTGGAAGTGTTCAAGGCCAGGTTGGATGGGGCTTTGGGCAACCTGGTCTAGTGTAGGGTGTCCCTGCTCCTGGCAGGGGGGTTGGAACTAGATGATCTTTGAGGTCCCTTCCAACCCAAACCATTCTATGATTCTATGTCTAGTAATAGTACAACACCTAGAATGCAAGACCGATATTCATCTCCTTATGCAAAAAAAACCCCAAACCAAAACAGAACAATTCTGTAAGCCACAAGCAAAAATACTGAGGAAGCAAAACCAAGAGATAACACACCGCCACAGTATTAAGTTTTTAATTTCATATGGGCATGAACAGCACTGTACAAACTCACAAGCAATATTGTCATCTGCATCTCAGTTTAAGACCTGCCAATGGAATGTCCAGGGATACCTGTTTTTGTACACCTATAGCGTTGCATCAGGGATGCACAAATCATCCCCACAAACGGTCACTGGCTCTGTGCTTTTTCCCCTGATGCTGTGTTTGTTTTTATTCCATAGATTATATATAAAGCTTCTCACATCGCTGCTAGTCCTAACTTAAATATGGATTATAGCTTTCCTGGGTATGCTTAAAGTAGTAAAATAAATAAGTACAATATATATTATTGATAATGGCATTGCCAGTCTGTGTAATAACACATTTTCTATTTAGGGAATTTGTAAAAAATAGCATTAGAAAAGCAAATTAAAGAGATTAAGATATTCAGAAATTTTGGTCAAACCAGGAAACTGCTAGTGTTTTTATGCAGTGGTAAGATTGTGTCCTTTCAAGCTGTGCATTTGAAGGCGTAATTACAGATACTCCTTGCATTCTGAAGTCTCTTTTGAGCTGAAGAAGAAAAGCAGGTGCCAGGATGAGGGCGGATTTACATACTACATAATACTCAACAGCAACAAAAACTTCCTGCTGGTAAACAATCTTCAGGTAACAGCCGCCTTCTCCTATTTATACCTTTAGAGGATTTACTAGATCCTGAAGCCTTTGACAAATACATTCATTGACTGCAATGGCAATAAAACCCTACGGATTGTCCAGTGAGACACCTTTGCTGCGGTGGCCTTCCTTGGGCCATCAGGTTGCAATGCTTATCCATCCTTTCATGAGACTAAGGCCACCATAAAAGTACAGTGAGTTCTCATCTGTCCTTCTCTCACCTCTAATCTTCCTTTCCTCTTCTGTGTTGCTCTTCTTTCATGCATCTCTTTAGAAACAGATGAACAAAACCATTTCCTCCTGGGCACACCACTACAACAGGGATAAAGTTTTAGCAAGCAACCTACTGATGCGTAAGTAGAAAACCAGATCATGCTAGAGAAATACATCTCTCAGCAATGTAACTACATAAATCATGAGCGCAGCCCAGGTGAAGGTGAGGATAAGGAGTTTCAAAGTGCTTCTTAAAAAACGGTGGGCACAACATTGCTTTGGCTTGCTGCATTTTATTTTATGCATTAGCTGAAAATGCAATTGATCCCCATGCAAAGTCCTGGCATTAAGCTTGCGTATATTTAGATGCAGCACAGGCTTATCCTTGAGCTAAGAACTGAACAGGGTTTTTTCCAGTTTTATGTATTGTCATGGATTTCAGTGCATATGAAAGCAAGCAGTTCAAAAACCCAGTCACATTAAGGAAGAGAATGTAGGAATGTAAGATGCAGAATATCCAAATAAATCCCTGTGCTTTTAGGCTTCTCTGTGAACAGCTAAGCATGATATTATCTTGGCAAGAACAGTATTGCCTCTCTGGCTCTGCTGTTAGAAGTGGTCAATTATTACTTTGAACTTACTTACACTACTAATTTTGCCTTTCCAAGAACTATGTAAAACCAGAGAAAAATAGAATTCAGGTACACTCAGACTCCTCAGACCAGCAGCACCTTCCTTCCACACAGAGCATTATTGAAGGGCCATTTGGAAACTTTTTTGTGTTTCTCTTTCCCTTTCCAAAGCCTCTCCTATTTTCATGATGTTTCGTTTTGGCATAAAAAGAAGTACTTATGTAAGGGTATGCAGATTTAATAAGGCCGGTCCTGATCCAATAATCACATCTATACAGAGATTGCATGACACTGAAACTGCTAAAAATGCTAAAGATATGGCCACAGTTATTCAAGGAGTGTGATACAATGACTATAAAATGTGAGTGGAAGAAAAAGTATGTTGTAGGGCAATTTCCGGTATGAGAGCTGTATAAATTCTTAATTTAAATTTCTTTAATGATCATGTGATATTTAACATCTCATTTTTTATTTAACAGAGAACAACTTTTAGGAGCTGAATACCAACATATTTACAAGTGCACAGTGGCCTTTTAAAATATCAGATCATGTATGTTTTGGTATCAAAATGGGAAGCTGAATCTCCAAGATAGACTACATATAGGAAAAAGATGGCTTCTGGGCATCACACTAAAAACTAGACTAATTTCACAGCTGTACTCTCCACTAGCTGTAGCTCTTTTCACTAGGCAGCAGATCTCAGCTAGCTGGGTTTGGGTGGAGTCCAAAAACAATCCTGAGACCTGGAATCCATTCCTCGTAGCCTAGAAGCATATTCAGCTCATGGTCAATACTGAAACTTCACTAGGCACCAGAGAAGTTGAGATGCAAATTATTTACTGAGAGCTTAACTTAATATGTTATTTACTTGTATGAGTGCCAGGGAAGTTATGGAGATATATACAAAAGTAGGCACTGAAACAAACCCTACTTTCCTGGGAGTGTTTGAGACTTGCTTGTAAAGCTGATCAAAGTGTTAACATCAGAAACATGTAAAAATTAAAAATGCAGTGCTGATGCTTTTCACAAATTCATAGAATTTCACTGTGCCATAAAATATGCCATTGCAAAAAAGTTTATAATATTTTTTCTCTTTTAAATGCAAATGTTGGATTTTTCAGTTAAAAAAAACCACCACTAGCATTCATTTGGAATTCTTCAAAATACTTGAAATTACTGAATTTCAAAACAAAATCTTAATGGCATTTCGTTGACATGAAATGCATATTTCAGCTTCAAATTTTGCATCTTGTTTTGTGTGGTGACTGAAACAAAGAGTTTCCTTCAAGCAGTTGCTTCCAGCTTTTGAAAACTGAATAACCCAAATAATCATTATTTGGTTAGTCTTAACAGTTAACTGCTCTTAGAAAATAGTAACTTCCCTAGTCAGTATTCTTTCACATGCAAGCTTGTCATATTTATCTCCTCTTGAGATTTTACATGCTTCGAAAACTAGTTCACATTAAGCAGAGATCACCTCGTCTTCCAGCAGTTACTCCGTGATGCTACCAAACTTTGATTCAACTTTTATACAATAAGTATGTATAAACTGATGCCCGCCTTAAGCTGCACACCCTTACAAAAATGCTTCAGTGCGAGAAGAAGGAAAAAGCAGGCAGCCACAGCGCAGTTTTAGTACCTGCACAGTCCAGTTCCTCTTATTGGAGTAAAAATTAAATCATATACATTGTACCCACTCACTGAAGTTAGTACTCAGCAGCTACCTCCTGCTGCCTTTTTTTGGCCATAATCTTGCTGAGATTTCATTAACTGAAAATGTCCTACGTTACTGAAACGAGCTGTTTTCACCTCCTTCCTGCTTCACATATGTCTAATGTTTTCACTATGCGTGTAGCTCTTCAAGAGCAAGGACAGCCTTTTAGCTGTGTGTTGATGAATTTTCTAACTCAGAAATAGTAAATGGCTTCTAGATGCTCCCATGATACCAGAAAAAAAGTACCAATTCACATTAAATAAATTCACCTAAGAATGTTAAATTAATAACCTGCCATATATCAAAGAAGATATATTTCAGACCTTAAGATTTGTTGTTCATTTTATTAAAATTCTTGGTATAGCACCAAAGTACACTTCAAGTAGAAATGGAGTCCACCATCTGTCTCTTCACTAATATGAAGACTATCTTACACAAAAGCTGCATCTAGTTACCCATCTAAGATTGCCTCTGAAAGATATATACTGTCCTTTACATGTTTATAATCATAATAGATAGCTCATGGCACAGTATTTTTGGTCCTACCTGTTTCTGTCACCCTCTTTACCAGCTAATCTCCTGCTCTTTGCATTGCCCTTACAATACCACTGCTGTTAACGATAGGTAACTGATCTGCACACTGCTGGAACATTCAGCTGATATTGCAGTGAAATATCATTCTGAATGCATGAAGCACACAGGTTACAACTAGATGAAAATGAGTTTACTTCTGATACAGCTTGTAAATGAATCCATGCACACCCCAGAGTAAAGTGAGCATGTGATACGTATACAACAAACACATTAAGCAAGAACATTTCAATATAACTTGAAAAAGTTGGGAAAGTTGAAAATAAATTTCCCAATTTATGTAAATATCCTGAGAAGTGAAAGAGTGTGAACTGTATCAGTAATAATCAGAAAAAGAATCCATTAAAAATTATAGAGAATCAGTGACATGTAGTGTTCCAATATATTTAGGAAAATTGGAACATTACAATAATCTAGGTGCCTCTATGCATCAAACCATGTATTTTTTTAAGCCCAAGATCTCAGAAACAATACTTGACTGTTCTTGCACAATACCAACAATTATGAAATACTACAGTATGGGTAATCTAGCAGAGTTTATATCTTGGTTATCTGCATTTATTTTGTCTGGAGCAGTCTGGAGCAGTAACTGCTGTTGTTACAGTGGTGTCACATGGTTTTTATATACAGCCCCTATTTTTTATTCTTGCAACATGGTTTTGTCCTTGCTGTGTGTTAGGTGAGCAGCTACGATCAGAGTAAGAATCAGGTATGGGTAACAGAGCCTCTGACAGCTGACTGTAAGAAGACTGATGTCTTTCATCAGTGTTATGGACTTGAGGCTGAGTCCTTTATTAATCCTATTCTTGTCCATATACATGTGAAACATCTTTAATCGCAGGATTTTAGTATTTGTAAATCAGTAATTTTACTTATGGGTTAGTATTGTTAAGACTTGGACATTAAATTCAGAAAACAGTTTCCATCATAAAATATTAAATTCATACACTGTTCAGAGCTTCAGCAAAGATTAAATGTCATTTGAATTCAACAACACAGGGTTTTTTCAACCAGCATAAGATAACAACTGACCACCATAGTGCTCACTTGCCTCAATATTTTTAATGTCTTTTTCCCCCACAAAATACTACAGAAAAAAAGCAGAGGATGACTTTTGTAAAAGAGGCAGATAAAGCATAAAGAGCCTCAAGAGTGTTTTAGATGTTTCACTCTTGTATTATATTCCTTGGGGTGGAATTTCTCTGAACAAATGTGTGAGTCCGCAGCATAGACATGTATGTCTTAACTAAATGCCCTCTCTAATCAATATAGAGAAATAAGCACTTCAGGGAGAGATTTTTCCTGACCTATTTGAGGTGTAAACTTTAGACCAACATGACTTGCACATATAATTCCCAACTGACTACCAAGGGAACCTACAGGAGGAGATCCCTCCATCGTGGACATCTAACGTTCAGCAAGGCAAATTCTGCTTTCTTTTTCACAGGAAAGCCACTGGATCCCTGCCCGCTCAAAGCCTGTTTGGATTTGGCTATACCTGGGCAACGTGCTTTCTAACAAGACTCATTTGAGAGTGGATCATTTCCGCCTGTTACACCACAGGGTAGCAGCTTGTCTTTTGTTTTGCAGCTTCATAAACCTGCTGCAGCTGGCTGGAAGATTACATGCTCCACTGACTAGCTGCACTTAGCAAATGAAGCTGCGGAAGAGAAGAGAGAAGCAGCCATTCTAATGCACAAATTGCATTTCCAGCTGCAGGGAGTGTGCAGAAGACACCAGTCCCCACAGCGCTGCCTTTCAGTATGGGACTTGACCAGGTTACAGGAATTTGCATCTCTGACTGGAAACAGTTCTTACTACTGGCACAGCCCTTCCTTTCCTTTTCTTGCAGAAGACACCAAGCTGGGGGGAAGTGTCAATCTGCCGGAGGGTAGGATGGCTCTGCAGAGGGACCTGGACAGGTTGGATTGATGGGCAGAGGCCAATGGGATGAAGTTCAATGTGGCAAAGTGCTGGGTCCTGCACTTTGGCCACAACAACCCCAGGCAGC
>VWZZ01004766.1:11046-71053 GCA_013399095.1 Psophia crepitans
TAACTAGTGACAGGACAAGGGGGAATGGCTGCAAGTTGTGCCAGGGGAGGTTTAGGTTGGAGATGAGTAGAAATTTCTTCTTGGAAAGGGTGTTTTGGCATTGGCACGGGTTGCCCAGGGAGGTGGTGGAGTCACCGTCCCTGCAGGCGTTTAAGGAAAGGTTGGATGTGGTACTTAGGGACATGATTTAGTGGGTAATAGGTGGTGGGAGGACGGTTGTACTGGTCCTTTGCAACCTTAATGATTCTATGATTCTATGATTCCAAGCTCTGTAGGCTTCCTACCTCTTCTCTTTTGGCTAATTTTAAAAAAATAATTTATTTTGCCCTAATGCAATTCATAAATTTTGACATGGTATGTGAAACTGATAAAAAGTAATCTCAGTGCAAATCTTAACAGGATTAGACCCAAAAATTATTCGTAGGCAATAGGGATTCCTCTTAGACTACTATCAGTTCTTATAGGATTTGAATCAGGTGTAGAAATTTTATTTTCAAATTAGTGTTTCCTATCAAATATAAGGTAACTTATCTTTTATCAAATATCTTTGTAAAGTTTTGAAACTCACGCCAGATGTCCAATGAAGGCTTGCAAGCAGTTACACCCTACAAGCCAGCAGATGTTACCTTTTTCAAGGCTTCTAATAGCCCTAAGGCCTGTATTTTGGCAAGTGCAGAAGTTACATAGTGTGTTAAAACAGTAGATGAGTTATATGGAAACTGTGGCCCTGCTAGCACTGTTACAGATAAAGAGCTGCAGAGTTTTAAAAACCCACCTGTCCTGGAATGGATTTTGCATTTGATGGGAAACACATTGCAAAGCAACACTGAAATCTGAAAGAAAACAAAACAAAACCCCACCACTTTGCTCAGAACTAAAACCCAAAGTATCTGGTATCCCAGCTTTCATATGGTGAAGCCTATGCTCTGTCGCAGACATAGCAGCACTAGAATAACATGAGTAGCTGCATAAAGTACCCAAATTATGCTATATCTATTTGAATTTCCCACATTCCTTAGAAGAATCCTGCCTCCCAAAGAGGACCATGGAAAAGGCAGGCCTTTCTGACTGCCTGATTTATAAAAAAAAAAAAAAAAAAAAAAAAGAAACCAACCAAAAATCTTCCTGTGAAAATCGTGTCCTTTCACATTCAAAGTAAGCAAAGCATGAAAATAATATCCTTCTGAAAGTCCACCCTTCACCCGCTGACCACAATCGCACCAGTGTGCAAGTGGGCTCCTGTGCTGTTGCGCTTCCGTTCCCCTGCAGAAGTCCACAGAGGTCAGCGTGGTTCCAAGCATGATCTGGGGCTCAGGCTGGGCTGGCAGCCTGGGCAGTAAGGGAGGGAGGAAGGGAGAGCAGAGGGCAGAAGACTTGCACTGGCCACACAACTGAACCTCAGTGTATTCTGATTTCCAGCATCAACCTTGTTTTAGTTTCCACGGGGTTTTTTGCCAAGTTTAATGAGGTAGTTATAACTGGCTGCAAGATTTCATCTCACTGAAGAGTTCTTACTTTGTTGGAAAGAAGCATCACAAAACACAGTTTTGTAAGCTCTAATATCAAGGAAAGATTCATAAACAGTATTTTTCTCCAAGTTCTTTCATAAATTGCACAAGAAAAGGGAATACAAGGTTTCTGGGATACTAACTATTCTTGCAGGTATTGTTTTGGGAGATTATCTTTGAAACTTCCTTTCCTACCCTGTAATTTGCACGGCTACTGCTGGTAATGACTGTAAGAAATATAAGCAGCACTAATGGGTATGGATCATGGTTCTCCTAGACTGTAAAAAAGAGGAGTATGGGGAATGATGACCCTGTAAGACAGATCAATGCAGCTGCAGATTGGTTCTTATGCTATTCAGGTTATTTTCCTTAAATGGCATCATACCTCACACATTCTGCTGAAGGCTATCTATATCCATTCAAGTTCATGACAGCTATTCTTAGACGTTCTTTCATTTTTAATACCATTACCAAGACTAATACTGTAGGTTTTTTAATGAGAATGAGGAGACAGCGCCTCTTTTATCAAGTTCAGATCTATTTAGCTTAAATCAAAATTATTTGCTATGATTTTCCTGTAGTTATTCAAAGGATTAGTGAGAAAATGTCACTGACAGCTACTTGTCTCCTCATTAACATTCATGACAAAACCTTCCGGTAGGGCTGGTTTCGGCTGCTGATGGAGCAATATTTAAAAGAAATTGGCTTGCCTGTGAAACAGCTGCTCAGCAATGCCACTATGCAAGGGAATCGGTGATAATAAGATGATACTATTACAGCTACACTGGGAGCATAATATATTTTAAGCTTCTTTGAGGTGTGCAGTGAGTGTCCAAGAACTGGAGCTCAATTGCTCGTCTATTGCCAGGAACAAGAAACACCTGATCATTCCATGTCTGCTTATTTGGATTAGTCCTACCTAAAGCCTTGAAGGAAAAGAAAAATCTGTATCTGCTAGAACTCTTCACTTCCTGTGTGTTTCCTGTCTGCTGGAAGGGGTTTTTGTTCCTTTTCCTAATTTTTGGAAGGGTTTGTGAGTCCCATTGCTGAAACGCATACTGCATTCTTTGCTAGGAACATTGAGCACCTTCTGTTTCAAAGGATTTTTTTTAATTTCAGGGCTTTCTTAGGCAAGAATCTCAGGAGAAGGTTCCTTGGATCCCCATGTACCCATCAGTGAAAAGGCAGCTACTGATATTTTTTATGTGACCATCCAGTATGGCAATACAATGACAACTATACAGATGTGGGCAATACAGATATAAACATCTGCACATAAGGCTCAGCCAAGAAACAATTGGCAGCTGGTATTATGTAGTGTAGTGACTCATGCTAACTCACACCAATTGTCTAAAATATGGAAACCTTTGGCTCTGAGACATCATGGAACCTCATACAGCATGAGGAATAAAACACTTAGGAAAAAATGAATCTAGAAGAATGGAGCAGGTAAAAGTCCCAACACAGTGACAACCCTTAGAAATGAATAAGAAAGGAGTAAGATTGTACAGGTCTTTAGGATGCAAGGACTGATTTCCAGTTAAAAGAAAAATTTTTCTTCTGATCATAGCTGGTTCCAAAATACTTCATAGTTTCTAAAGTTCTCTGTTGTGAATTTCATATTTAGCTTCTTCAGCTTATAGTTTTTACAGAAATTAGTTCTGCACTTCAGGTAAAATGAAATATAAAACTGACACAGAAATAAGGTCAGAACTTTGCCAGCAGGCTGAGGGAGGTAAACTTTCCTCTCAGCTCAGCACTGGTAAGGCCACATTTGGAGTGCAGGGTCCAGATCTGAGCTCACTAGTACAAGAGAGATATGAACATACTGGTGCCAGTCCAGCAAAGGGCAGTAAGGTGATGAAGTGACTGGACTGTCTCTCAAATGAGCAGAACCTGAGAGAAAGTTGGGACTGTGCAGCCTGGAGAAGTCTCGGTGATCTCCTCAGTGTGTATAAGTGTCTGGTGGGGAGCTAAAGAAGGCAGAACCAGACTTTTCACAGTAGAGCCCAGTGACAGAACAAGAAACAATGGGCAGAAATAAAAAATAGAAAATTCCATCTAAACACAAAAAAATCCCTTTTTTTTTTTTTTTTACAGTGAGGATGGTCAAACACTGGGCACAAGTTGCCCAAAGAGGCTATATATGGTCCTGGGCAACCTGCAGTAGCTGACCCAGCTTTGAGCAGAGGAAGTTGACTAGGCCATCTCCAGAGGTGCCTTCACATCTCAGCCATGCTCTGATTCTGTGATTCTGAGTAAGAATGTGTGTCTGAACAGAGGCTAAAGTGACAACGTTTAAGTTAGAGCATATTGAGTTTCCCTGTAGATTTGATCATGAATAGGAGTCTGGGGCAAAATCCTGGAAAGAAAAACAGACCTCAAATTATCTCTCAAATTAGAAATCAGAAAATCATTCCATCTCTGCTTAAGTGTATGGATGTGGGACAGAAAACAAATAAAATAGGAAAGGCAAGGCATATGAAGGTCAGATCATAATTCAACAAAGAGTTTACATACCCCTAGAAAATCTTATGGTGCAAAGATTAGCATTACCTGGTACAGCAGAAAAAAAATTGCAAAAATCTACAAGATTTTCCATGTCCTTTCAAGAGTTTGCAAAATTATATAAATGTCTGCATGAACAAAGAGGCTGGCAGCAACACTAGTTTAAATTATCTCCTCACAGGATCAATGCTAATGTACTCTGTCTCTCAACGCTGCTTAAGTGTTCATATATTCTGTTATTGCTTAGATATGCTGCACTTGATAAACATAAGTCCCGTACACAGTTTCCATAAAATCATCACGATTGGCTGTATTTGTTTTGTTATTTGTGGTGTACTAGTCTCAAATGACAGAATCATGCATCAGAACTCCCTTGTGCAATTAAAGTACCAAATTAAAACAAAAAAAAAGATGATTGTTGAAGAGTTAAAACATTGCCGCTATCTAACAATCCAGTGTTTGCTTTACACCGAAAAAGGAACATCGTATTTTAAACTGCAACAAATCTAGCTGGTTTTGTACTGAAAGACAGCCTATTAGGTCAATATATTTTTCCATTAACGTATTTGCTCTTCTAGAAAGACTAAACAGGTTTTCCATATAAGTGAACAACTTTTGAATAGCTTTAGAATAGAATTAAAATAATGAAAGTATACACAAAGTCGAATTGCACTTTGATAAGACTTCACATTGCAAATTCGCTTTAAAACATCAACAATAAACCAGAAGGAACCACTTAGTCTTTTAATGCAACTGTCTGCGGAGCAGATCTGTAAGAACCCCAGAAAGCAATACTTACAACAGGTCAGTAACTTTCAGCTATATACCTTACCATCAGTATTAAGATACAGAATTTCAGGTTACTGAAAAAGCCATAATGTGCTTAGGTTTACTGCAATACAAAAAGACCTTAAGCTGCCAAAGAATGAGTAAGGTACTGTCTGAGCTCTGTGGTCAATGAGCCCAGCATTTTCAGGAAACCACACTTCTCACTGAACATCAGCCATGGTCTTGGTTTCCCTCTAGAAAAAGAGAAAAGCTCTCTATGTATCATAGATGGTTTGAAATGTCTGTTCTGTCTGCATACTCATCTTGTAATACCACACACAACTTCTGGACTTTTTTGTCGGTCCTTCAAAGCTAAGTAAAATTTTGAAAATCCACCATAGAAAAAGTTCCAACTTCACATTAAAGAGGGAAGCAATCACAATGCTGAGCACAGCAGGTCATCTCCATCAGTCCTTCCAAGGACTAAGGACACTTTCCAAATTATATTAGCATCTGATCTGCTGCTGGGGAACTTTTCTCCAGCTCATCCTCATATTATGCATTTCCCATTCCCTCCTTTTATAATTCATCTTCTCTTCTGTGTCATATTGAGACAATCAATATTAGAAAAAAAATATTTAATTGGATAAAGAGAATGATACCAAATTAAAGAGTTAGAGACATCTTCACTTTTTTTTTCTGAATCACCCTCAGAGTTTCAAAGTACCCTTCTAACTTCAGGGGTAACCTTTCCATCACTCTCCTACATGTGTGCGTATGCCCTGTTACCTCCTAGCGTCAGACCTTTTCCAGCTCACACACATGCAGAAATGCTCTGGGGGAAACTTTCAACATAAACACAGATTTCATATTTAGATAAAGCCATGTCTGAATATTCCAAAGCTCTTTCACTCTTTGCTAATCTGCAGTTTATGAGAAAAGCTCAATACAGTGTGACTTGTAAATATGGACACAACCATAAAAGCTGCTTAATGTTCACTATTAAAGACAAGCATTTAGCAAATTGTGACNGTTTGCATGACAATCCCTCTCAAACTCACTGAGGCCTTAGTGTTTGGAAGCCAGAAGCCCTCTAAGAGACTNACTCTTTGCTAATCTGCAGTTTATGAGAAAAGCTCAATACAGTGTGACTTGTAAATATGGACACAACCATAAAAGCTGCTTAATGTTCACTATTAAAGACAAGCATTTAGCAAATTGTGACACTGAACCCTCGATCTTACAAAGACCTTACAAAGGTGAAGGACCAGAAGAGATTGGAGTACTGATTAGAAACAAATAACAGCCGCCCCCCTGCCCCCCNCAGGAAAAAAAAATACAGCTTGAAGGCTAAAAACAGGCAGACCACAAAAAAAAAACCTGCTTTGCAATAACAAAAATCATGGGAGATCCACAGTTCATCTTGCAACAGTGAGTATAATTGCAAACCTAAATTTTGCATTTGAAACCAAGAGACAAAAATTATAAACCTCTCTATGCATATCTAATCTCTTTTTTTCAACATCAGCCAAGCCTGCAGGCACTTAACAGTCTGATTCTTGATGTCATTGTAATTAAAGGCAATACTCACAAGGCTGATAAGCATACCAGCTGTAAGTTAACCCTTATCTTAGCCAAACTGACAACTGCAAATGTGATATCTAATTGTAAAGAAAAGAACTTTGGAATTTATTAAGGATAACTGACTTTTAAATCCCATAACCTTGAAAATAAGTAAATTACATCCAGCCTACCGTCAAACTTCTTGTGCCGGGATACAAAAGTGGTGCGGACAAAGTGACTTGTCTCCTCCACTAAGTTTTCAAACTCCAGTTTGCTCTGTTGGCTTAACTTGTCCTCCATTTCTGAGGTGCAACATGTATATTCCTGAGGGCAGATTCTCAAATGTTCCCCTGGAATCACAAGAAAAAAAGGGGTTAGAAATATTTGAATATAGATAGAAATGTGTCAGAATCAAATATGCATCATGTCTCTTCAGTTAAGGAAGGTGGACTATCCAAAGAGCTCTTTAAAGCTTGACAGCTTAACTTGGAACACTTTGAATCTGCATCAACAACTTTGCCATAGTTGGGCATTCCTCACATGGGGAGGGGGACACATTTTGTAGATACTTCAAAAGGCAGAACTGTCTTACGCCAAAAATGATTCCTCACACCGAAGAAGCCTTCCTCATAAGCAGACATATACTTTTAAATTCAAGGACAGTTGCTTGCTTTCTGTTTGCACTCAAAATGCCTGGAGAAATACCTAGTGAGATGACCTGTTACAAGTCATCAGAGCTGTCTTGCTGTCAAAACTTAAACCCCAGAAATTATGTATTTCTGTAGATAGGTCCCACTGCCCCAAACACACCAAAACATTTTTCCCTTCCACCTTTCCTTCCCTTCTGCTTGAGTAAGTGTATTTTAATGACCGTGTTTGGGTGCCACATGTTTTCTTGGGCAGCAATTCTTGTCAGACTGAGCAAGTGCTCTACCGAATAGGAGAAAGCAATGAAGAGTTTAATTAATGCTTATGTTATACCGAAATGCAATGTAAAAGGTAATGAAAGCCTCTTATTTAATTCAATAGATTTATCTCTTGAAGCACTGTGCCAGTTCTTTTGACAATATTGCTTTCTTCGGTACAATTTGCAAGTGGAAACCAATTCTTTAGCTCATGAAATTAAAATGGTCTGTTATTACATGAAATGTGAATTTCCAATTGACACTGTACTATGGGTGTCAGAAACATTTAGCTCAGTTTGTACAAAGGCAGGAAATTCTACCATTCCCTCTTGAGAAATAAAAAGAATGATCTGCCTCTATGATTAAAGTTACTTGTAAGGCAATGAAAACATTTAGCTTTCTGTACACCGAATCCTGATTAAAAATCCCTCTGCAAATCTCTCAAAGGTGCAAATAAAATGATATACAAAGCCCAAGGGTTAAATAAATACTGGGGACCTGATTCTCATTTATATTGAGGCTCCTTTCTACCACTGCTGAGCTGTAAAGAAGATTTAAATGCAATTTATACCTACTTTAAGGCTACTTTTCACCATTCTTATTATGTAGTGAGGAGAATCAGGCCCTAAGGTTTATGCTTCCCGGGGGTATAATACATTTAGCTGCTGCATCATTTTGAAAACAGCATCAAAAAGAGGTTTGCACATGCTTAGAATAAACATTGTCTTGAGGTTGCCCTCACCTCATTCCAATTTTTGTTTCAGTCTTTGAATAAAGTCTTTTAATTTGAAATTTAGTCTTTCCTCAACCCTGACCCATCACCCCATCCTAATTTGTTTTTTTTCTGACAGGGTTCATAACATATGAACTATAATGCCATGAGATTTCTTTTAGCAGTCTCAAGACTTTTTAAAAGCTCACAGCCATACATCTTCAGGAAGGATAATTTCATTATTATCGGTTTCTGTTCGGCAGTACTACCTACAAGTCCCAGTCATGTCAGAAAGTATCATGATATAAAACATTGTATAAACCTGGAAAAAGCGATACCCCGTGACCATTAAAATATTGTAAGGATTGTTTCCCATGTCTACTACACCCTCCGAACATAATAAATTAATTTCTTTCCATTCTCAAAATCACGCATCTAAGCCATAAACAACTCGTACAGGGACTAGTGAGCCAGTTGCTGTCAAACATAAATGATACTGGAAAAATAATCGTTGCCTTACCCTCTACATCGCTGTCACATTAAGCCAAAACTATTCAACAGTAACATGTGACTGTAGAGGTACCATAATAAGACAAAATAAGAATTATTTTAGTAACAGTACTGAGTTTTTACTAGATGTCAAAAAGACATCTAGCAAAGCTGAAATATAGCACCATTACAAACAGTGCCGTGTCTCTTAAAAAACACCAAAATACCGCATCCATAACATCTATAACCCCCTTCCTCAATAAACCCAAGGGGTTTTGCTCATTGGAAAGCACTGAGTAGACCTCCTATCGCCGTTCCAGCCACAGTGGTAGTTTATGCTTTCTATAATGATAATATCCTCTAATGCTGCTGCAGTCAAGAATTTTTATCAAATTGAGTTTTCTTTCCTCTGTTCATTTGAAGTTGTTTTGTTGTAGGTTTTTTTTTCTCTTCTATCTGGCTCTGTTTGCTTTTCAGAATTGCCAGACTATCAACTGAACTAATCATCAAGGCACTGTGCTTAGTGAGTAACAGCTATGGGTCTAGAATTTTAAAACATTATGTTATGCTGAGTATTATGACAAATTAAAGCAAATTGAACTCAGTATAGCAGTCATTTTTGTAGCAATATTAATTTTTCTCTTGCTTATTTATTTACAGTCTTAGTTTCTCTTTGCTACAAAAGCAACTTCCCACCTTGGCTGCTACAAACTCATTCAGATTCCTATTGCACTTATTTCTTCTACATGCATTTTCATTTAGTTTCTTCTTTTTAATTCACTGGATCTTCATTCATTTATGAGGCTCTTGACTGCTGAAATATGAAACTCACAGTTATCCCAAATGCTCGCAGCTTCTACACGATCTCATTGCTTCCCTCTCTATCTTCCTAAATCATCAGCACCTACCATCCGCCTTCATCACAAAAACTTTGCTAAACTATAATCAGCTTTTTTAAAGCAACATTTCTAGTTCTTCTCTCCTCCTCTGTCATATACTTCCTACATTTTTGTAGAAAGAGATAACGTAAATATTGTGCTACTCTTCGTATTCTGCTTCAAGACTTTTTCCTCCTCCTCTGTCCTGCACAGGAGGCTCAGGTCATATTATAGATAAAGCAAAAGCATTTTCTGTTCCTCCGTGCCAATGTAGTGTTTGTAGGCCTAAGAGGTTCATGTATACTTTGCAAAGATGAAATCTTTAGAAACTGTGGCTCATAAGCCCTACTATGTTTGTACTGATCACGACCAGCTGTAGTCTCCAAAGGCTCACAACTTGGATAAAAATTTGGGCACTGTCCAGGGAATGGTGAATGAAAACTTTCCGACAAACAGTAACTTCTGTATGCTTGATCTTAATTTTCTTTTTAAAAGCAACAATTACTATTCTGTGCTTGTTTTTATTGAACTTCCAACTCACGTCAGAATCACCAGATCATTAGTTCACTCCTTGGACCAAAAAAATTGACATGATTTTCTCAAAATAAAAGTAGATTTTTGGGTATTGTTTGGGGTTTGTTGGTGATTTTGTTTGTTTGTTTGTTTGTTTTTTAAATTAAGGCGTGTGTACCTATTTTGGATTTTTTTTGCTTCTTTTGTGCAAATCTGTGATATAACAGACTGCTTGAATTGAAAATAACTCTGCAGGCTATATTTGATTGTACTTCCTCTATTTCCCTGAACAGGATCATTTACCATTTGCATTTTGTAATATATTGTTCTATTACACTAAAAGGAGTTTAATCACTGATTTGTGTATTTACTCACCTTAAGTATTTTGCAGGCTGAAAATGTGCTCACAGCTAATGTACCAATTCTTGCCCTGGGAAACTCCATATGGTCTCTGTTCTTATGCTAATTTTAGCAAAGATTTTTGTGCCACAAGTGGCATTGGATATAACTGACTAGTTTTCCTTGTTGCAAATGGTGTCTCTCCAGACAAGTCTGACAGAATGTAGTTACGCTGCACCAGCATTTTGCCAGACTAAACAAGTATTAACGCAGCAGTTCCCAGCGACCCACCACAGCTCTTCTAACCACCGTTTCCAGCTGAAGATGCTGACCTACATATCTCTCCTCATGTGGCTTATGTTATATAAATCAAATCAATTGCCTACTACAAATTCAGCTACCAGTATTCAATTTCAGTTTTATTACAGCTGTAATCTCACACCTGCCTTCACATGATCCAAACTGGCAAGTTTTGCGGTTGAATTTGGCAATCCTGCTAGCATGTTGCTTTGAAGTGTGATAAAACGATTTATAAAGCACTTGGTTTATATTCAAATATATTGCAGTTTGGTGTCCCCATAACATGCTGCAAACCTCACAAGAGTCTTTAAAAAAATTGCAACTTACAACTCTGAAGCTGAATAAATGCTTCTACTGTATATCAAAATGCCAGAACTGATTTGAGCACGGTAACTACTTGCAGAAGATACAAACTGAAGGAGCAGTAAACCCTATGGAATATAACATTACCCTTAACAATTTCACTGCCAGATTTCCTGAACACCTGATGCAAGCGTTGGTTGCATTATTAGAACTGGAAACACGATCACAGAAAATATTTTGCATCAGCCAGAATTTTTTATGGGTCATGTTGCAAGTTTAACAATTTCAGAAACAATTCTTTCTGAGGCAGTCAATATTTTATAGTTTCTATCCTAATCATAAACTAAACCCCCTGACATTGTTCTGTTGTCAAAATGGTAGGACTAACTATATGACTGATGAGAACAGAAACATACAGTCACCACACTGCTTCATAAATCCAGCAATAAATAAATGTTAATAAATAAAAGGGGTATATTCAAGGTGTGCTTTCAAATTTGGTTACCTTGTATGCATCAGCAGAGCCTAAAGGAAGAGAAGATACCTCTGTATCCTTCATCCTTCAGATTAGTTCATGCCATTGGGTTTTGTCATTAAGCATGTTCTTCAAAATCAGAAATACCTGCTTCAGACCTTCTCATATTCAGCCATTTGTAGAGAAGGCAGTGTAATTTAATAACAGTGTTAAGTTTAACAAAGACAAATGCAAAGTTCTGCACCTGGGACAGAATAACCAAAGAGCCCAGTACAGGCTAGGATCCATGTGGATGGGGAGCAGCCTTGCTGAAAAGGACCAGGGCTCCTGGTGGACAACAAGCTGAACATGAGCCAGCGGTGCTTCGTCGCAGCAGCAAACGCAAATCAGATACTGCTCTGTATCGGCAGGGGCATTACTCACACAGATAGACACACGGTCATTCCACTCTATTCAGTCTTAGGCTGCACCTGAAGTACTGTGTCCAGAATTCAAGGAAGATGAGGACAAAGTGGAGAGGGTCCAAAGGAGGGCCATGAAGATTATCAAAGGGCTGGAGAATCTGCCCTGTGAGAAGAGACTGAAGGAGTTAAGTCTCTTCTCAATGGAGAAGAGAAGGCTCAGACTCAATGTGTTTGAGTACATAAAAGCAGCTATAAAGAGCACAGAGGCTGTCTATTCACAAGAAGCCACATGGAAAAGAAAAGGAGCACCAGGTACAAGTGGCACCCGGAGAGGTTTCATTCTGCATAAGAAAAAATTTTTACAGTGAGAACAATCAACCACTGGAAAAAGCTTCCCAGGGGTGTGGAGGAGTCCCCATCACTGGAGGTTTTCAAGATGCGACTGGACAGGGTGCTAGACAATCCCATCTAGGCTCCCTTTCCCACAAAGCCTTGGATCAGATGATCTGTCAGGACATGGGCTGTTCTATGGTTCTGTGATTAGGCACTTCAAAGCTTCCTGCCTCTCAGAATTATAAAGGACTGGAACAGCTGGAGTTTTGTTTCTAAATTAACATTTCCCACCTATTTTCTGTATTTTTTTATTATTTTAAGCTATTATTTTAAATTATTTTTTAAATTACAATGAATAGAGTTAAAAACCACCTCACTCAGCTTTAACCCTTGCCCACTGTTTTGAGTTTTGGATCTTTTTCTGTATTGGTGGTGATGTTTCTGAACACTTGCTTTTTGAAGTTTTCAATCTAAGTGCTCTGCTGGACAAATCAGGAGCATGGGAGAACTCTTCATGATCATATTATTAATTTTATATTACAGAAAACTATTCTCCTCCAATACACTTATATCCTTCTGTCACTCAAATATGCAAAGAAAACACAGTGCTGTAGAAGAATTTGACTCATCTTTAACTTAAAAGAAAACCAAAAAGCAGTATCATGTTTTCTACATTAACTTATTTAGCAGTTAAAACAAAATTAGAAACATGAGTTTCATCATTTCAGCCAGTATTCAAATAGTGAAAATTAAAATATCATTTTGTTGGACAAAAGTCATTCCCTAACCAAAAAGTCCTAAGGCTCCTTCTGACTTTGTAATTATCTTCTCTGTGGGATATAACAGCCCTGCAAGCAGCCTCCGTAAAATTGCACCTGACATTCAAGTCGCAGAATTGAACTTTCCTACTCAAACTAAAAGGAAACAGATTATGATTTAAATTAATTCCATTGTAATATTGGCCTGACAAGTGATGATGGTGCAATATTTGCACAGAAAGCGACAGCTGAAGGAGGGGAGGGAAAGCTGTCTGTAACATACAGATCATGTTGTCAGGCACAACTCTCCAAATTTTAATCAATGGAATACTGAAGAACTTGTATGTCCAGTGGACTCCGATAAACCCATGCGTCTACCCCGTGAAAGAAAATGGCTCATTTGTTTGACTTGGACCCAAATCATCTTTGCTCAGATGCCTTTTGTTCCTTGAGTGCTTTGAGGTCAATTAAAAAATGAATGCCTTCCAAACAGACTGATAATTAGTTAACATTCTCTTCATTACAGGTCCCACAGGGAACATTCATTTACAAGAAGCCCTTACCCTGTTGTCCTTGGGAAGCCCTCAGTAATAAGTTACAGAAGCGGAGGCCGAGGCAAACCTGTTCAGACTAGGACTCTACAGATGCTAAAGAAAGAGCTGAAGTCCCTAGAGCCTTCCTAACTGCACTACTAGAAGCAGTACCACTACTCCAGCACTCAGGTTCATTTTATTTTCCAAGCATACACAGTCAGACAATTGGTTTTTGATAGCACAGTTTGTGAGAAGAATCTTTAGTTACCTCTTGGGGGGTGTATTACCGGCGTTGCGCTCAGTGCCTCGTGGAAAGCGAACGGTAAGGCTGTGATTCAGCACCGCATAGTTTCATCATCTCGCTGGCTACATGGCTGCAATTTTCTGATTTCAAAGCATGTTCCCATCTGGGAACGGCAGCCAGCTTCCCCTCCTCCCAATTGATTTTTGCTGTTTATTATGTCCCTTACTACAATAGCAGAAATATCTTATCCAGCACTGTAGTGAGAAGTAGAATACAAGCAGCACATCTCTTTACCATGACCCTAAAACACAGTGCAAGCAGGTTTTGTGTTTCAGCTGCTCTCAGAACAATTTCATTATTAAAATAACAGGATGAGATTGTACACATTCACGCATTTATAAAGATTTTAGTCAACATTTGCCACATAACACTGAACTCCAAAGACGTGATTGCGGCACATGATTTATCAGAGACAGATTTACACCACCTAGTTCATGTACCCACAGCAATACAACCACAGTAGGACAGAGTGGCGTTAGTTGCCCGGGGCTAACCGAGTATGCTCTATTGCCAAAACAAGCCCTTAAGGTAGTTACACCATTACTAACATACATGCAGCAAAAGTTAAAGCTGAAGGAGCCACTGTCGTGCCATTTGCACTGCCAAGCATACTTTAAAGCCCTGCAGATCACTTGCTGATCACTGTATTGTCATGTATAAAATCCATGTTTCTAAAATACTAAACTTAGCAACAACTGCCTAAAAGTCCTTAATCACAGTGCCCTTCTCTTACTTACATGGCTTCAGTCAGACTGAGGGAACCTTTCCATGCTGCCATTAAACAGATGGATCTACCTTCCCACCTTCTGATTGATAATGACATGCTTTCTTGCAATGCCGGTCATAGAAACAGTTCACTGAGACAACCACAGTGTGTGTTGTGTTGGTCTTAAGTCAAAGGCTGTAATGGGTACCTTAGTGTTAAGATTTTGGGGCTTCTGCCGTAGGCTCTGTATTGAGATACTTTTCAGTCCAGTTGCTTACGGAAAAGAGGAGACTACAAATTATAAAGGTTTCCTAGTCCTGTTATTGTACTGGTTCAAGGTCTGCCCATGAACTTTCAGAAACACTGGCGTTTGTCCTTTCATTTCTGTTTGGAACCAACCGCTGCAAAAAACAAACTACCTCTACCAGTTCCCAAGTACTAACCCTACTGTGACACAAGTCATAAGACAAAAAACAAAGCACTTTCTCCAAGTCTGTGTGTCTTTGACTCTACAGGGGGGGAAAAAACCCCTTCCCTTCTTCCCCACAGAAGCATGCTGAGAATATTGCCACAAGTAGAAAGGACAGAGAAATTACTCAATGCAAGAGTCCAAAGACATGCAAAAAATTCTGTCCTGTTACCCCTGTGCAGGAGTTCCACAGTCTCAGAGTCAAGTTAGACGCACGTTTGTGTGTCCTTGGCTCGGTTTCACAGATCCAGTTGCTATTACAGTGTCAGAAAGTTCATGCTAAAGTACCATGCAAGGTACTGGAAGCAAAACCACTGACAGGACTGTGGGAGTTAAAGGGTTCAAGAGGAAAGCTACTGACCTAAGAGTGTATAAAAGCCCATGGAAAAAAAAGTGAAAAACTGGACGTTGACAACCCAGCAACAAGGAAGATCAGCCCATTCCCGACCTGACTGATGACTGCGTGGCCACCGGCGAATTATCCTGTGTCTTATCACTGATCATACTATTGCTTAGCCTCATAGCTCATTAGTCCTAGTTATCCATCATGTGTGGTAACCAGGAAATTATTGCTTTGTACTCTTGTACTTTTTATGCTGCATATTCTGCAGTGAGTCAGAGTTGAATCCCAGGGGTTAGAGGAAAAACTTCCTCAGCTGCTCTTCCTGATGGGCCAGGTGGCAGAAGAAACCAAAGCAGAGGAGTGCCATTTTTCTGCAAGTTGTTCATTGCCAGTGCCATCTCCTTCAGGTGAGAGGGCCTCGGAACTACAGAAATAAGCACTGAGTTCTTTCCTAAAGCTGCACAAGGAGTATTCTGTGACTTCCCATGGTAAATCTTATGCAGTTAAGGATCTCAGACCTTTTTCTGTCCACTCCTACCAGAATTCACATTGCTGAAATGACTCTCCTTCACTAGATAGGGGATACCAGCTGACACAGAAGGAAGAAGTACAGGTAGAGATCTCCACTGAGAATGTGCCAATGGAAAGTTCTCTTATGCAAGATTTTTTTCTTTTGACTTTCTTTGTCTATTTTTAGACTGTTTTGACTCACTTAGATGACAAATATAGCTTCACTGAACTGAAAAACAACCCATGCATTAAAGTATGAATAAAAATATTCTAAATTACAAGGCTTCTGATTACCAGTATGAATCTAAAGCTTCTCTGTGGATATTCTCAGCTATAGCACGAGACTAGACATTCATATAGGCAGACTTTTGGTGAATAAGTAGGGAATTCTGAACCATTTTCAATAAATGATATTTCCTCAGGAATCTCAGGATTCCACAGTGCAGACTGACTTTCTTGAAATCCTTTTTTCGTTGCTGCTATCAGATTCTCAGTTTCAATAACCAGCTGTCAGATCTCCCAGAGCCTGGACTGGGCTGTCCGGGTGCTCCCATCTTTCAGGCAAGCTGGACTCACAGCCATCGTTCTGAAGAGGGAGGCAGCTGTTGCGTGTGTCTAGAAGCCTGCAGATGTTTGGACTGGAATTAGTTCAGACAACTGTGCTGTCACACTTCAGCAGAAGCTGGGAATTCTTGAAGGCTTCCTGAGTCTGGACTATGTACTTTCTTTCCTGTTATAGTCCCAAGGCTTTCTCAGAGCTTACCAGTTTTGATAACCTCAGCTTTCCATGTTTACTATAATAGGAAATAGAAATCCTCTCGGCTTCTGGCTCAGGTCAAGTTGTCAGGTTTCTGTGCCCTTCCTTGTGCATCCAAAGACGATAGCTATATCCCTAGACAGAAATTGATCCATGTGGTTAAAGGAGCTGACACCCATGTTTCTTAGGGCAAATTCCATCTGCACGCAATGAATCTGGGAGCAAAGTAGTTGAACCAGTCAAAAAGAGCCAGGGTGGGATCTGACGATTTTGGGTCCAGTGCTCGAGCTAATTCCTTAGCCTTTTTTCAAACAAAGATCCTGACAGGTGGGATTGCTGATTTGCTTGAAGGTCTCTACAAAGGGATCTGTACAGGCTGGATCCATGGGCCAAGGCCAACTGTATGAGGTTCAACAAGGCTCAGAGCTGGGTCCTGCACTTGGGTCACAACAACCACAGGCAGCGCTGCAGGCTTGGGGAAGAGTGGCTGGAGAGCTGCCCAGCAGAAAAGGACCTGGGGGTGCTGGTTGACAGCCAGATGAATAACAGCCAGCAGCAGTGTGCCCAGGTGGCCAAGAAAGCCAACAGCATCCTGGCTTGTATCAGGAATAGTGTGGCCAGCAGGAGCAGGGAAGTGATCATCCCCCTGTACTCGGCTCTGGTGAGGCTGCATCTTGAGTCCTGTGTTCGGTTTTGTGACCTTCATTAGAAGAAAGACATTGAGGTGCTGGAGCGTGTCCAGAGAAGAGCAACGAAACTGGTGAAGGGGCTGGAGCACAGGTCTTATGCAGAGCAGCTGAGGGAACTGGGGTTGTTTAGCCTGGAGGAGACTGAGGGGTGACCTGATCGCTCTCTACAGCTACTTGAAAGGAGGTTGTAGTGAGGTGGGGGTTGGCCTCTTCTCCCAAGTAACAAGCGATAGGACAAGAGGAAATGGCCTCAAGTTGTGGTGGCAGAGGGTTAGATTGGATACTAGGAAAAAATTATTTAGAGAAAGGATTATCAAGCATTGGAACAGGCTGCCCAGGGAAGAGGCTGAGTCACTGGAGGTATTTGGAAGATGTATAGATGTGGTGCTTAGGGACATGGTTTAGTGGTGGACTTGGTAGTGTTAACAGTTGGACTCGATGATCTCAAGGGTCTTTTCCAACATAAACAATTCTATTGATCTATAACAATCATTTAAAGTAAGGTTTTTCGGAGGCCAAAGGACTCAGGATTCAGGACGCTGGCAGAGCAGGCACAACATTGTCCTGTACTTGAAGAGGTCTCCTGGCCTGAAGGAGGACACAGGGCAGGTGTGCCTTGCACTGCTGATGCTGCAAGCTTGGGAGCACAGGCAGTCCTGCAGTCTGACAGAAAACACTGCTTGCAATATCATGGTATTTCTTTAAGTCAATATTTTCTAAGAGAACACTGTTTGCTCTGAAAACTTTTAGCTTACTCTAATTAACAGAAACTATGCTTCCATAATATCAGCTAGGCACAGTAATTGCTGCCAAAAGAAAAATGAAAGATTTTTAGAGAAGAGAGTAGTAGCTTAGCTGCAACAGTTGCAGATGTCCACAATAGTGCCTGAGATCTGAATCTATTGTTAGCCCTACGCAGTGGGGTTTATTTCTTTTTTTTTTTGTTTGTGGGTTTGTGGGTTTGTATTTTTTTGTTGTTGTTATTGGATTTAGACATAAAAAAGGCTAAACAAGTTTTTTAGCTCTTTTTATTAACGTACTTTTGTCAATACCTGCTATGGCCTGTGATACTTGGCAAGGGTCAAGGTCTTCAAAATCAATAACTGAATGTAACAGAGTTTCTTGCCCTTCAAGTGTTTTTATGTTAAAGGTTTGACATTTATGATTAAAGATCAGCTTGAAAGAAAATCCCTATCTATGTCTGAAGTCGTCTCTTATGAAACCCTATTTTTGAATAGACATTTTTGACTGCAAAAATAAAAGGCTTCTGTGTATTTTTACAGAATTAATCAAAGCGTTTAAATATGAAAGGATATAGTAATAAACTAGACAGGTTCTATCAGTTCTTTAGAAACTTACTGTCGCCTTATGAATATGTCTTTTTGACACATTTGTCCAGTACAATCACAGCTTTCAATTGGCTGCCTACAGCAGTGACCTCTAGTTAACTTGTGATCACCTTGCAACCGAGACTTTTGGGAAAAAAACCCAAAACAACCACCAACCTTTTTCTTTAGTTACTTATTGAAAGAACATTATATTCTGGATCTGATAGACACTGTATTTTCCTTGAAGGTGCTTGATAATCCTTCTTCATTATGGCTAAATGGGCTATTTCCTATAAAGATGGCAAGGCACTCTTTAGTCCTATTTACTCTCTGCACTTCAGCTGACATAATATGGACAGATATCATCCAAAGAGAATACGTGTCCAACAGGGGAAACTCTGCAGATCTATAGCAGATGGAGCTGGGAAGAGAGTAGGCAAAGACTGTATCATAGTTGGTTGTGCTTACTGTCTTCAGTATAAGGAATATTCTAAAGCATGTCTAAATTCAGAACCCCTTGAATACATCTCTCTTGGTTCCTTCTCTCAGGAACGACTCAGAATAAGGCATTCCCTGGCCTCTGCTGCATGGATGAAGCCACTGTAAGATGTATCACATTAATGACACGTAGAAATTTAAAGGAACATGTCCTTTTCCTAAAGGAAATTTAAAGGGCACGTCTGTACAAACCTCAAATGACTTTGCCCACCTTACCCCAAAACCCATAAAAACCAACAACTGTAAAAGTACAAGGCTGCACCGCAGATGCAGCTATCATGCTTCCAGGTCTTAGTATCCCTGACAGTCTAAATCTAAGGATTTCTCATTCCCTGTGAAAGCATCTACCACCTTCCCGGGGTGCCTCTGGTTAAACAGTGTGACTTTGTCTTGCTTTCCTGCCCTCCCTCACTCCCCTCTCCTCCTGCCAGGCTCCCCTCGGAGGGAGCCCTGTGGCTCTCACTGCCAAGTGTGTGTGTGGGGGGGCTGTGCAGTGTGCTGCTGCCCCTTCCACAAAGCAGAAGTTCTTTCTGAGCTAAAGCAGAGACCATTTACACCCGTAACAGGGAATGACTATAGTTACCAATAGAAATCTCTGCAAACAGCAAGAATGACTCTGTGAAATAAGAGCTAGGCCAACATGTAAGTAATTTCAATACAGATTATGTATATTTAGGAAAGAGTAATATTTTGGGATTTATTTTTTTTTTCCTGGATGAATTATATAGTTCTACTCTGGGCCCAACAGCAGCAGTAGTAAATGTATTAGAGTACTTTCTGCTGCTGTGTTGGACTAATGCATGTCTGAAATCTTTTGCCTGGAATATTTTTCTTTTGTCACTCTGGCAAAAAAACTTGAAAAGAGGGAAAAATAGTACCAGGCAATACCCTTGAATTTTTTTTTAAATATGAGTTACTAGTAATCGCTAAATTCTAATAATATTGATATTTTCAGTCAACGCTATTGACTTTCTCTGTCATTAAAATTATTTTAAATAGAAAAAAATCCTAATAAAACTCACACTATGCCTTTCCTTATCACTGCCTTCCTTGACTATCAAAAGGAGGTCATATTTATTTTATTTTCCTTGTGTATCACAAATACAGTTATAAAAGATGACTGACAAGTTTCAGTTAAGGAATACATCTAGTAAACTACATGTATGAACAAGATTGAATTGTCTTTTCTAGGCTTTCCAGAGTATCTTTCTCCTTGGCAAGTAAAGGTAATGTCTGTAATTACAGAGGGGGAAAAAATAATGGAACATTAAAAAGCCTAAGTTATCTGGTAAACTGTTAAAGCATCTAAAGGAAGGTCTCCACTGTCTGTCACGGGAAGGGCCTTTCTATTTCTGTATGACTTAAGTTACTGCACAACTGTGTCAGACCTTTTGAATCTCAGCCGGTGTAGTCTGTCTTCCCTGGTTTGATTTATGGGCAATAAGGAGATACCAGGAGACAGAACTTCGCTTTGCGGTGGCGGTTTAAACAATCAGTCAGGAAACAGTATGTACAAATGATGAACATTTGCACAAAACTACATATGTAATTAAATGTGCGGCATGAAAAAATACACTTTCTTCTTGTGAAACTGTTGAAAGCCATTCTCAGAAAAATCAGAGTGGTTTGGCTGCTTCTTTGATGAAAAATATCAAGAATGGTCTGCTGATAATGGGTTTATCAGGTAAGGTAACAAATCATGTTCGGTAAAAGCAAAGACTCAGTCATCAACGAAACAAGTCAGAATGGCTTCTGAAAAAGACTTGTACAAAATACACACACCTGCCAGTAAACAGCCTCTTCACTGAGTTGGTGCTTTTCTAAATTACAAATTAGGGATTCATGATCTTAATAAATACAATATACTCCTGGTTAATAGCTCTCAAGCATTTCATGTTTTTGAACGAGATTTATAGGTTTATAATGAGGAACATTATAGTGCAGGTGCTATTAACTTCACTGAAAGCTACGCGTAAAAAAGCAAAAGCAAATCCTGTACATCTTCCATTAAATAGAAAATAAAAAAGCATTTTGTTAGGTTTTTGCTCATGTACTGTTTTCTAGGAAAAAAAAGTCTGTATTTTGAGGTCACTGCTAAGCAGTGTAATTCATTTGGTGGAGTTCACAAATTGCTTAATGAGTGCTGTGTTTAATGAATAGTCTCTGAAAGTTTATGGCTATTTTCTACATCCATTCAGCAGAACAGCAGTTCTGAGCTCTTGTTGCAGAGGTTTCCAACTGTTTTCTGCCAAATGCAAATGCAGTTCTTGAGTGATTGAATTATCAATGCCAATTTTAGCTGATACTGCTGTTAAAAGATTAATGTCCTAAAGGGAGATCCAGATTACTGCTTGTGTTCTTTTAACGTCACTTTAGGAATACTCACAATCCCCTTGCACTTGGACAGCATGCTTTTTAAAAACAGCATAGCACGGCTGAGTAGGTTTAACCTTCTCACAATACGGTTACAAAATATCCAAAGCTAAAATTGTATCTTAATGGAGTTATCATCCAAAATTAATACTGCATAGTCTCATGACAAAGTTCTAAAACTTTACATAAAAACTATTAAACCCAAGTCATAAGCCAGACATCTAGGCTACTCCTTGCTATCGTTTAACATTCACTATTACCTAACAACTCACAAAGTAACTATCTACGCCAGGATAACAATACTTCCTAAAATACGAAAAGCTACCCACAGTGTCCAAAATAAACTTCTGACGTGATGATGATGATGATGATGATGATGATGATGATGATNNNNAACAACAACAACAACAACAACAACAACAACAACAACAACAACAACAATAATAATAATAATCATCATCATCATCATCATCATCATCATCATCATCATCATCATCATCATCATCATCATCATATCATCATCATCATCATCAATAATTTCTGCACCTGAAAGTTCCACTAAGCTCTATGGGATGACTTGCACACCTGAAGTTATTAATCAATGAATACTGCCAGAAACGAAATTCAGTAGCACAAGCTGCTGGAGTACATAACTTTTATTGATTTCTGGGTTTAAAATTTATAATTGAATTATTATTGACCATCTATTGATTATGGAATTATTGATTTCTCTTTTTTAGAGCTCTCTAAAATATAGGAAGCTCCAGGGATGATCATGAGGTCTGTGCAAGAATCCAAGACTCTCCATAGCTTTGGCCAATCAGGATTTAGAATAAATCAAACCTATTGGCTTTCAGGTGAAGTTTTATTTGGGATACAATTAACTAGAATGATTCATGTATCACACTGTCAAAGTCCTTGCTTCAGCCTTTCCATATTATAACCTATAAATGTGTGGCCGCACTTAAGTGACTACTTATACATAATCTGGTGATAAATTCAGCCGAGACAACCTTAATGTACTAACATCTAAGATATCTAAGAAAACATCAGATTAAGCATTTGCCTCTTCTTTCCAGTGATACTTACTGTAAGCTTCTAGTGCAAGAATCTGGAAATACTATGCAATAAAGAGTTCCTATAATAATCGGAAATTATTATTACTATTACCATTAACATAAAATTCTGTTAAAAAGTTGTAAAAATTGGTGATCATATAATAATAAGACTTAGGCATGTGTACTAGTGACAGAATCTTGTAAGGTCCCACAACAATATTTCTGAGCTGATTTTCAGTTTTTTGTAGCTCTGAAGATGAAATAGGTAATACAAAAAGAGATTCAAAGCTTTAGCCAAACTGCCTCCTTCAGGAATGAATTCTAATGATATGAACTGAGCTCCTTGCATTTTTAAAGGCAGATACTGCATACTTCATGTCGAGCTGCAGATCTGTGAGTACAGACTTTGAAAAGAGACTCAGCGAGCAGTGATTTAATGCTAATTTGATGCATCATTCAGAGTCAAGACACCATCTAAGACTTGTTTGACAAGACACATTCAAAGTACAAAATGATCAAACTGAAATTGTGTCAGTTATTTTATGAGCAAATCAGATTTCTGAATGTTCCCTTCACAAGGGAATCAGAACAGATTAATTATATGAAAGGTAGAAGTAATAAAGTGAGCAACATCCAAACAGGTGAAAGTGTGTTTCATCAAAGAAATACAATGGAATCACGTTGTCACATGCGTGGCTACATCTTACTGTATCAAACGCTCCCACAGCACCACGTGATCGTTTCCGCACTTTAGTTCTGCTGCTCAGACCGAACAAAGTTCACCTATTTTGTTTCACAGAGTCCAGCTAATACCATCTTCAGTTTTGATCTGCCTAAGTTGCCCTTTTCCATGTCTGAACAAACTCACAAACCTCAAAAAGAAAATTCAGTCAAACTTGTCATATTTTCCTTACTTGCTTACTCAGTGCATAAGTATGTGTAACTATGAGGCTCAGCTGTGACCCAAGATCAGACCACAACCCTTGGATAGGCTCAGTTTGATTTTAGATAGTGTAATTAAATTGTCAAAGATCTAATGTTTATGAAACATGAGAATGAAAGGGGGGCTGAATGAAAGGGAAACGAGAGATGGACAAAGAATAATAATAATGGAGGGTATAAATAATGTAATATTTGTCCATAAAGAACCATGCCATTGTTACTTCAAATTTCATAAGATCTCAACTAAGAGCAAATCACACTAATTCTTTAGACAGAACAAAACCTCATATTATTTCAGATGCTTTGAACTGAGTGAATGCACCAATGCTGCCAGCTGAATAAATGCACCACAGCATTACCCTGTTATGGGACCAGAGGAGAATCAAGGTTGAGGAACATGAAGCGTGGGATCAGGTAAGTAGCCTCTGCTCCAGAAGAGGTAGAGCAATGTGGGTACGAGCTTGACTGTGCCATTGGCGTGGTTTAACCACAGCCAGTAACTAAGGACCACACAGCTGCTTGCTCGCCACTCCTCCCTCAAGAGGATGGGGAGGAGAGTGGAAAAAGAAAGCATGATCCAATGTCAGACTGAATGGCTTGGATCTAGAGGAAGCATTACAGTTGTTGGTTTCCAGGACCTTCCTGAAGGTCTGCTCCGCAACACACACAACTGCAGCTGGTAATTCTGTTCTGCTTTCGAGATTTTGCCCAATGTTGTGTAGCTTTGCTGTGAAGGCAATACCTTGATATTTTTTCACAGAACCCTTGTTTCCACAGTAACTTTGAGGAGGTTATGTTGATTAGCATATTTTTTCATATGTGACAAATCAAACATATGGAGTGTGAAAAAGAAGAGTGAAATCATTGAAGACAAGCTAGCAGATAACTCTTCATATGAAATTTAGCCTTTTTTTGAAACACTGAAAAGTAAAAAATGTGGTGCTATTTTTCTAGATGAAATCTGTAGCTTTCCAGACTTCCCGAATTCATTTAAACAATCTCATTCAGATCTTTCTACTTTACTGATTGATGCTGTCCCAATACATTGCTATTTATCAGTGTACCATAATAACAGAAACAAATGCATACAACTTTAGATATGTGATACATAGAAGGTTTTCATATACGTAGCCTCTTTTATTCAAATGGGCCTACATATCTACGTCTTCTGTCTTCAGAACTGACTATTTGGTCTCATTGAAATCTACCACATGGGCTAGGTTTAAGGACAATCAGTTTTTTAAATTAAAAAAAATTATCTAAGGGCAACAGGCTGAAACTTTAAAAATATGAATTAAAGCTCAGTTTTAGATAGAAGCTTAAAAAAAAACAAAACAAAAAAACCCCACCAAGCAACTCAGCTGTTCAACTAAAGCTTTGCAAAAGCTGTGGGTAAAAATACTGCAGTTCATCGTACAGTATTTTAAAATAATACACTTAAATACTGCTGCAAGCAAAAAATATTTTCTGTGATCATAATCTTATACCTCTAAGAAATTAAAATGGAAACAAGAGCTTTCATTGTTAAACCATGGTAAAGATAGTGTCATATCAAGATGTAAAGATTTACATGCTGAGTGTATTATGTTGTTGTAGGTGCCTTCAAGGCACAAATTTACCTAGGATGCTCCAAGCACAAAATAAATTAAGATGTTTTTCAGTTTCTTCATGGATCGATGAGAGAAAATAAAAATATATTTATCTTCTCAGTACACTGACTTTTTTACTGAGTAATATTTGATGCAAACAGAAGGAAAAGTCTGTATCTTCTTTCCAGTTCAATTCTGTAGAACAGACTGCAGATATGATGATTGGCATGACTCATCACACTGAAAATCTTTTTCTCTTACCAGTTTTCAAGATCTACAACTTTACGAAACCTCTTCTGCACAAATATTTTCCATATGCATTTTGCTTCTTATGACACTTTAGAGAAGCTGCCTTTCTGACTCCTAGTGCTCTGTTTCCCTTTTTCTTTCTAAAAACAGCCAACAGTTTGTATGTTCACTTGGGATCAATTTTTCATTCAGTCTAAGTAATGCATTTAAATAATATGAAGCTCTGACCATTTTCAATTCTTTTTCAGCTTTTTTACATCTGACTAAAATGAGCTGTCTATTAAACTGATAGTCTACTGGGTTCACCTCTCCCCATGTTACGTCTCTTATAAATATTCAGAAACTTGTTTTGATGTTGAAAATGATTTTATTGTTTTTGTGTTATCTCAGTGTCCTTGAAAACAAAAAAAGTACATAGTACTTGGAAAGAAGTTTTCACATATAATCTGCATAAAGTATTGTATTTACTACACAGTATAAGATCTGTATGATTTCAATTTATTGGACAGATAATCCTTACAAGTGTGCAGACAGAAGATTAGTCGTTTTGCTGGAACCAGAATCTTAAACTATAAACTTAGATCTGTGAGGACGCAAACCTCTGCAGTGCAAAGTGCAAAGATTCATATTAAAGTGCAGACTAATACTGGTCCAAACTTAATTTTCAAAGAAATTTAGGAAGTCTAATATATTTCCACTTCACAGTGTATAAAATGAGAATTTAATTTGTTGGGTTTTGGGGTTTTTTTTTTGGTAAAGTAATAAAAAAAAATCATAGTTTTTCAATATACTTGCCTTCAGGCATTTAGATGCATTATAATAAAGTTTATTTATTGCATATTTGCTGCAAATTCCTTTATTGGCTGGAGGAATTAGATAAAGAAGCAGAAAGGAAGGAATGGCAGGAAAAAAAAGTCTCTAAATATACTCAAATTTCAATTTAAAAAATGCAAAACATGGTATCAACAAGGAAGATAATGGAGGACTATTCATTTTACTTAATTTAAAATATATTTCAAAAGAAATATATATATCCCAGCTTGAAATTACACCACTTTAGAGGACTATGAATTCATTTCATTACAGTTTGGGAGCCAATGAAATCTGGGACATGCTAAATTACAATTTTCCTCTATGAACACTCCCAACATGCACTCAAACAGATGCAACTTCTACTAGTTACAAGACGAGCCAGAACATCTCCTGAAATACAACTGCACGAACACTTTTGGGAACCTTCCTGGTCCTGCTAGATCACCAGTTACTGTCTATCTACCAAATTTTGTCTCAGTGACTACAGAGAAAAGATACATTTGTGTTGTCATTTTGACAACCAGTTTTGTAACAAATCTCAAAGTTAGGCAACATTTTGCTTTTGTTTCTCCCTGCACATTAGCAGAAAAGTACAAACTTGCAGTTAGAGTTACACAGAAACGAGAAAATTTATTTTCTGAGATGCCGCTTCTTTTCAGAAGATACGTGATCATGTATTTATTTGTATTGGCATTGTAAGAATACAGCATTACAAATGGCAAAATTTAATGTGAGTAAATTTGCACTACAAATGCAAAGAATTGGCAGCTGGGAGAAACCTACATATGCTCTTCTTTCAGTTCATAAGTGTTTGCATGTAAACCTGGATACTCTCAGAAGAACAGAAAGTTCTATCAGTGGAAATCTGTTGACATTTCCTAGGCACGGTGGTGCATAGCTGGCTCGGCATCTGAGAGTAACAGTGAAAGCCAAAGATCTATTTATTCATTTATTCAGTAGATGACAAAAAGGAAAAGAGACAACACCATAAGGCTAATACATTTGTGTAAATAAACAGCACTGTATTGACATGTTTATATTTTTGTCCTGAAGGATGTACTCACTGTTTTGGCAATATAGGATAAATCGTGTAAATCAAAATGCTGAAAGGAAATTAAGACACAGGAGAAAAAAAAAATTAAAAAATCATTGCTCTCAAAGAAATAATTTTAAATCAGATACCTATTACTGTGTGATAAATCAATAGAAATGTAAATAAATCCTCTGGAGACTTGTGTGAAACTATATCCAGAGAAAAATGAGAGAAGAATTTTTTTGCCTTCACTTATCTGCTATAAGCATCACTATAAGTAATTTAAATGGCTTTATTTATTTTGTTAAGTTAGTTAAGCTAGTGAAGTAAGTTAGTTCAGATAGTTAAAATTACTATTAAGCAGTACTTCATTTATTCTATAGTGTATCTGCATCTGTGCTTGTATCTATATGTGCTTTACACCTTATTAGAAAGCCGAAGGCAAAGCTCTAACTGGACCCTCAGCCACTGTTCTCATGCGTGTGTTTAATTACAGACTACAGTACCTGTCTGTCAGACACCTAACACTGCTGCCTCCCAGGTCAGTACCTGAAGCCTGTCACACTACGTATTTGCAACGGTAACTACAAGTATAAGTCACAGGTAATGCCACATCATGAAATAGTTATTGCCATCCTTAAATATATATCTTGCGTAATCACTCATAAAGAACGTATGGTTAAAAACACTTATTGCAGTTTTCAGTACTAATCTAGACCTTCACAATTCAGATTGCTCGAAGGGAAAAAATTAAGACAAGTTTTTTACCGTGCAACTGTAAGAGAGCAGTACTATCATCAACCACAGATATTTTTAAAGGAACCTATTAAAACTAGGCCTATGAATTACACCTTTCTTTTTGTTTGAAAGGTGCTACAACTTTCTCTCGGGGTTTCCTGTATCTTGTGAGCATATTCCATTCTCTGGTTCCAAAGGTAACCTTTAGAATAGAATAGAATAGAAACATTAAGGTTGGAAGAGACCTCAAGGATCACCTAGTCCAACCAACCCCCCACACACCTATTAACCACTAAACCATGTCCTTCAGTGCTGCGTCTAACCTTTCCTTAAACACCCCCAGGGACGGTGAATCCACCACCTCCCTGGGCAACCCGTTCCAATGCCTGACCACCCTTTCCGAGAAGAAATTTCTCCTCATCTCCAATCTGAACCTCCCCTGGCGCAACTTGCAGCCGTTCCCCCTTGTCCTGTCACTAGTTATCTGCGAGAAGAGGCCGACCCCCAGCTCACCACAACTCCCTTTCAGGTAGTTGTAGAGGGCAACAAGGCCTCCCCCGAGCCTCCTCTTCTCCAAACCTCTCTGATTTTACATCAAAAAACCCCCAAACCAAACAAAAAAAACCTCTGTGTTTGCCTTGATTTATTTTTTTCTTTAATAGGAAAAGTTCTTCTGATTGGTACAACACCACTCCAAAGGCAATTCTCTGATTGATGTTGTTTAATTTATTCTAACTAACTTGCATTTCCTTTACAGACGTGAAGTCAAGTTTGCTTCTGTTAAAGTCGATGGTACTTTGCAACTGAATCCAACATCAGTATTAAGACTTACATTGTACCTTAAGGCAACTATAATGAACCCTTTCAAATTATTCATATTTTGCAGTTTCTTGGCACATGGTAATTTTTTTCCCCTATGAAATATCTTATTTCTTTTTCAAAGCTTAATAACTTCATCTTATTTTATGTACAACATGATAACATATAAGTATGTACTCATGTATTACACAGAGTGTAATGATATGTTAAAATTCTAACTCTTAGCTTGTTAGTGCATCTCATTGTCAATACTATCTAAATATATAAATAAAACTGTATTTCCTTATACGTAATAAGATTTTCTTATGCTAGATCAGTGCAAAGCTGTCTGTACTCAGTACTTGATTGAAAACTAGATGTTCTTCTCTACAAATTTGTCCTATCCTGACATAAGCCAATGGATCTCTGGTGTAATAGATTAGGATTTTGATTTGAGTACAGACAATGGAGCTTCATAGCCATGCTCTCTGCAAAAACTAGAGGAATATTTTTTTTATTACAGAATACTTTGAAAATTTATGATTAATTGTATAATTGACTTCTGAATATTTAGAGGACTTGTCATCAAAAAGTTTGTGAAATATAAAGGTTACTGAAATATTTTAAAACTAAAACCATACACACATTCTGAAACTATTTTTATATAGCTACCTACTAAAACGTCCTTCTCCTCTCCCTGCTAAGAACTAAAATACCATACATGTTAGCCAAAGGTCTCATGTAACAAAGTGATGTTCCTGATTATTGATTATTAGCTACAAATAAATAATAAAATTCAATATGTAGTAAAATAGTTTAAATAAATTGTGAGATTTAGCAGCAGAATAAAAAAACCTCACAAATGCATCTGTATTGAATACAATATAGAACTAATTCTCCACTGGGTGAGAAAAAAAAGTACTCTGCACAATATAACAAACTGGGATTTTACACCTTTTGCTACATATGTTGTCAAGTGGCCCTGGTTATTACCGTGGGGAATAAAATATTTCCTTTACCTCAGAAGCGTCTCTAGGAACCTGCATATTTAATACTGTCTTCATAATATGATATCTCCTGTTTACGATTCATGCATCTACACTGTCTTTAGAAGGTTAGCCTAGAAAAAAAGTGGGGTTTTATGTAGCATAAATATAGAAAGGATGTTTTTACATCTATCAGGTTTGTGCTTCAATTTTTCAGGTAAAAGAGAGTGTTCTACATGCTTAGGAATTGAACTCTCTACTTCACATTTGCCCAATTTTGAATTGTAAATAGAAGTCGACAGTAAATAGTACCATGATTTTCATATGGGGCCATTAAAACAAACAAACTAACAAACAAAATTGCAAAATACTTTTTTCATTTCCTGACCCAGTTCTACGTACACGTAGAAAAAGAACAAATTAAAAATTCCCTTCTCAGAACTACACCTGAACAGCAATTTACTCCATGGCCTGTGATAAAGGTACAGAATACATAGGTATGATTATCATACTAAGCCGCACGTGCACGTTAACAGATTTTTCAGGTTATTTTCTATTTCATTGTGATCTGTGAACAGCTAATACTTCTCCAGTATGCTTTGTTCATGCTTTCAGTATTTCTCCAGGAACAGGACAACTAAAATTTAGTTGCAAGCCTGATCTCTGTTCTTCAGTAATCCATGAAGTTGCAAGTGTTTGGGTTTACTGTTGTTAATGTTTTTAAAACATACATCTCTTGTGGGATGGAGAGGTCAAGGACAAGCCACAGGAAATGTGTATGCAGGCTCAAATGCATTTTTACATGGATTGCTCACCGCCTCTGATGTGTATATCCTCCCCAGACACAAATTCAGTGGACTTCAACTTGATTTATTGTTCTGATTTATAGCCAGGAAATTCTCATCTAGTTCTCAACCTGAGTTCCACACATACTGTGGCCTGGTCTACACATAGAGCTTACACAGTATTTTAAACTTTTAAAAAAATTAGTTAATAACAATACTTTTCTGTATAATTTTTCCCTAGTGCAGAAGACCAGGTTTGATTTATGGAACAGCATTATCTGCCAAACTGATACTTGCAAGAAGAGGAGGAACCTTAAGCTTTGGGGGAGTTTGGTAGAGGTTGTGCTAATGGTTTTCAAACTTCATGGCAACTTCGAACTCTACAGTACATCTCAATTCTAAGTGACTCCTATGCATTTCAGGGATTTAAGAGTTTGAGACCTAATTGTTTTGCCTGTATTTATAGATTTTCTGTGAGAGTTTTCCTACACACACATCTTGCTTCTTTGAGGGTGCTGAAGACAAGACAACATATTTGCACAGGCATTTAACTCTTCCCATCGATAGGATAAAGTGCTTTTCTGAACAGTGGGAATTTTTGCTTTCATCAATATCCAATACAAGCCCTATTTCCTTTGCATCCAGTCTTTTATTATAATCTTCAACTTCAGCTGATGATGTCATAGATGTCATTTAAATTCTTCATGTTTTTCCTCTTTGATCACAGATACATATGTGCGTTGAGTGGTGTGTGTGGGTATACATATATACGTGTGTGAGCATCTGTGTCTGTGTGCATGTACACATGTATGTGTATACTCTCTAATTAAAGCAGAAAAATTATGTAAGTTTCTGACAATTCTATCAGTTTAGATTTTAAGACAGCCTGAAATGAGTAAGTTTTTTAGTAGACAGAAGCAGAAAACTGAAGCAAAACTGGTCCATTAAACACTGCTTCCAAAGGATAATCAGTTCACTGTATCATCAATTTCTCATCTCCACCATTAGAAGTTTGTAGGTCTAATTAGGGCAATAATAAGCACACTGGAAAATAGTTGCTTATTATAAGTTCCTTACATACTACTAAAGGAATAAAATACAATTCCATGAGGGATTCAGACACGTTACCAATTATTTTTCTGTACTAATACTGTCAAAAGTCAATTTAAGTTATAGCATTTTGACTATCAAAAAGATTGAGTAATAGTATTAAAGAGTCAAAAGTACCCAAGAGACAAACAAAATAAAATGAACCATTTTTGTATTTAAAAGGACTTGATTGCTCATTACTGAAAATATCTCTCTCTACCCTAAAGAAAACTCTACTGGTACTATTTTAGTCCTGATCTTTAAATGCAAAATTTAAATGATATCTGCTCTTTAAGTATCAGCTGTAACTGTCAGTGGGCTTTGTCAGACTAAGCAAAACCTGAATTTTCTACTACTGCAACGGGACTTACCTTTCAAAAGATTTATTAAAGCTTTTGCATTTTTTCTTCAGTAACATTCAATAACTTTAAATTTTAAAAGAGTTCAGCTAAAATAGAACAAAAGAGGTGTTTGCTAATTAAAAAAATAGGTCCTTCATGTTCAATTTTTTCACAGAAGAAACGATTTCCCAAGGTACTGGAACTATCTTTCACTATTGTGATTTTGTGGTTTTTTCCAAATAATTTATTTTTTCAAGCAGCGGAAAACAATTACTGCAGATGATTGTTTTGTTTTGGTTTGGTTTATAGTTCTTGACTGACAGCTCCAGGAAATTACTCAGAACACTTTCTTTAAGGGTTTTTTTTTTTAACTTAAAGGATTTGCTTTCACTTCTCTCCTTCTTAGCTCTTTGAACTTCCATTGTGAGACTACTGAAAGAAACAGGTTTTTTTTCTTCAAGAATAAAACACATTATGCAAAACGTTAAAGGCCAAACTATCCACTCTCCCCTTCTCATTAGCAGTATGTTAACCAGGAAACTCTGCAGGGCAGGTTCCCAACCAGCCTTTATTCCATTTAAATTGAAAAACAAGCTGCTGGGAGTTTAGCATTAGTATTTTATCTGTAGAGTGTTGGAAGAATAACGGCTATATCAAAGATCATGTTCTAATGTGGGAACATTAGATTTTTTATTGGCTAGCCAAATGAGAAAAGTAATAATTTTTCTTCCTTTCTTCATTTTATCCCTCTGATGATTTTTCTTTCACAGCATAAAAGATTTTCAGTTTAGATCAAATCTGTCACACAGTTTTCACTGGCCTACACATCCACTTTTACTGAAGTAAACGTTTGACAATAATAACAGCAACAATCATAATCATAATCACCACTTAGGTGTTGGACAAATTTTTATCCAGCCTAAGTTTCAGTGGGCTCCCTTTGGCATTTGTGAACCTTTCATTTGTCACTCTCTGTCACAGAAAACAGGAAATACAGATGTCCTGTCACGTTAATGATGTTTGTATGGCGCAGCTCGTTTTTATGTATCTCATTCATAGAAGCATGCATGAAAAAAAGAAGGGAATTTCTTAACTTCCAGTGATCAACAACTCATCAGTAACTATTCTCCAGGTATCCGCAAATGATAAGGTTCCTAGCACAGGTCCCATATCATGGGCTTGTATTCTTCTACATAGAACTAGGAATATGGTGATTTGGTTTATTTTCCTTAATGAGGGGTTTATGTCTTTGCACAACACGTCATGCGAGTTAACACCCTCTGAAAGAGTCAGGGAAGGAGACTGTTTCCTGAGGTTTGTACTGAAATACTCTTTTAAAATGATACCTGAAGGCTTCTGAACCCCGTTCTGGAAAGTGCCATCAATAAAGAAAGCAGGAAAAATAAAACTGAGATTTTCACCACCATCAGGTAAATTAGAGTGACAATTTAAAATATTACTAATTACAGCTATTTTTTTGCCATTTGGATAAGACTTCGAGAAATCCTTTTAGTCATTGCTTGCATCTTAGATTTTTCAGACATCGATTGTCATCAAACTTTCAGCTTCCCGCTGCTCCCACATTTAGAACAAAGCTGCAACCCTGCGTGTTTCAAATCTCATATGTATTATAAAATGGAGATTTTAATCCAAATCATAATTTCCTTCCCAATCTTTAATTAAAAAGTTTGCTTGCATCACCACAATGGAGATGTAACAAGGCTGTGCAGCAAAGAGTTAGGAATAAGAAACATTCATCAACACTGATCACTTGCTGTAAATTTTTGTCAGTTGTGAGGATGGTACAAAATATAGTAGTTGGTAGAAACAAAACAAGAAGATGTCACTGCAGGGATTTGAGGCTTGTTTGCTGATCAAGTCAGCAAGCCCATCTGCTAGTGGGCTAGTTTGGAATTGCTCTCTGAAGCCGCTGTGAAGTATCACTGGTTCCAACTACTCTGAGAATTGCACTGCGTTGCTACACTTCCAAAGCAGGACTGAACGACCAGATATGTATTGCTCTGCTTTGTCCTGCAGCAAGTTGTTTTCTAAATAAAAAGCTATAATAGTAAACTATTGAATGATTTTGAGTGCTGGCAATGCTTTAAGTTTTTCTGCAAACTTGATCTTCCTGAAAGAGATGATTTAAACAATGGTAAGAACCCAAAAGTTTAAAAAGACAACAGAGCTGACTCTGTGTTGAGAGTCCTTCTGCTTACAAAACTGGTAGGAAATCAAAGCAAAACTCATCTATACAGTTTCACCTCCAGATTTAGTAAGAATTTTGTATGTCTAAGGAAATGAAAATTATAATTTAATCTAATTATTCTTGACATTTTGAAATTATGAAAATACTGAACTTCAAAAGAAATTTTGTTTATGCATACACCGTGTGGTAGTTTTAATGAGGATGAATGTGCAATTGTACAACACAATAACTTCATAATTACTTTGTAATTAAAAGGTCTACTCCTCTGATTACTTGCACTTAAACTTAACACCTAATTAGATGTAATTTAATTGATTGTGAGACAATGAAAAAAATAGATTAATATTGAAAAATGGATTAAAAATATTTGAATCTACAGTGCTTTTTGAAAAATAATAGTTTCAGTGGTTACTCTAAGGTTTACACGGGATGAATTCTGAGGCATGTATTAAATGGTGGTTTTTTGGTACACTGAGATAATTCCTTCATCATAGCATGAACCTTACTTCTGTGGATCAGGTAAAGTCAGGCTATCCCCTCATTGACCCCCTTCTCTTTTGCCATACCCAAGGCTCTCAAAAGACTTCAGCTATCCACCTACGATGCCAGCCTATTACAAGTAGATTTTGCCTGTTACAAGAGCAGGGATCAAAGGCAGCTGTTGCACACAAGCCCCCTTGAGAGGTGGATTGCAAAGGCAGACAAAGACCTAGTCTCCACGTCACTCTGTTATGTGGACATTTAAGCACCGCAACAGCAAATACTGCTATTCTGTGTGCCACTTTTGGACAGTGAACATGTGCTCATTAAGGAAGTGGTCTGTGCAGTGACAGGTGGTTTTCCTTCCCTAATAGTGGGTTATTCTACATCCTATAGTGGTGACAGTTTTGGATGTCTCTGTGGTGGCAGACTAGCTAGTGCCTGTGTAATTTTCCCCAAGACATCTGTCTACTCCTACGGCTCCCCTGAAATCTAAATTTTCTCCCTCTCTACCATGTACATTTTTTTCAGATGCTCCACAGCCACTTTTCTGAAAACATATGAGGTCTACCTGCTCAGCTCTGGGGTACCACTGTCTTTCTGAACAGCTACCTGTTTGGGTAACTTGACATCCTGCTTTTCTGTTTGGGAGAGAATTGCTGGTCTCAGACAACAATACTCCTTCACTTAATTCTACCAGAGAACTTAACTGAATATTTAAAACATAAAGACTGTGATTCTGTTCACAGTATAATAGTACATTACTTGTTTTATTGCTATTGGCTGGTTGTTACTGACCTTGCGAAAAAGCAACGCACAACAAAACATGACATGGTTCGATGGTACACATCACCTATACCAGGGCCCGCTGGTAAACTTTTGCGCATACAACTGCTGTCAAGATTACGAGGCTGATTTAGAATTACACATAGTACAGAATCACTTAAGGTAATAATAAATTGGTATTCAAGTGGCAGTGTGGTCCCTGGCAACAGGAGGACTACCCACACCGGGAACATGAAATCTTTAAATCAAGAATGGACAAGCTTGGAAAACATTAGGAGGAGATAACTTGGGGATATTCTGTTCCTTTTCAACTCAGTTTTTGCACAAACAGGAAGCACTGATCTTTTAGGAGATTTGCTTAAAGTGACAAGAAGACAAGAGAGGTTTTCCTGTTGTGTTGTCATAGGCAGATGGCTGTACTTGATGTGCTTCATTGGGAAAATATGCAGTGCATTGCAGAGGCATGCAAAGAGATGACAAAAGTGACAGAAGAGCAGCTGGGCTTTAGGACTGGCATCACTGATAAAACTGGGGTGGCATGGCTTGACATTTATGTGAAAGCCAAACTGGCAGGAGAATGTGAAGAACAGAGGCAGATAAAAAAGAAAAAAAAGAATGTGCAGACTTAAGTGGCAATTTCATAGTATGGAAGATTGTTAATAATTTTTTTTTTTGCAACAAGTAAAAAAAAACAAACAAAAAAAAGAGATTAAAACAATTGTTCAAGAAAATTTGTGTAATTCTTGACATACCAGGTATTTCTTATAGGACTTAACTTCTTCTAGCATCTTGTTACAATAAAATCTGACATTTGGATTATGTATTGTTATACCAACAGATGTAACATATATTTTTCTATGAATTTGATTTCCTTTTCACATGGATTGCTGAACTTATTCACACAGCGGAATAAAATGGGAAGAAATATCCAAAATCAAAATATGTTTTTTTAGTGATTATAGCTGAGCAGTCATAAAGACAGGGCAATTAAGATTTTCATATCTTCAAAGAGACCTGATATTTTAGCATGAGTGCGTTTACCACAATGCTATCTTTAAGTTACCTTTCTATGAAAGGAATTCAGTTTGTATGTCATAAAACAATCAATGTGCTTATACCATCTGTAAACCCTCCTTAGAAGAGAAGAACAGTTTGAGCAGAAGTAACTCTTATGCAAACCAGAAACAAATAATAAAGGAGTCAATTTACTGAGGCAAATTAAAATGGGATAGGAGACATTTCTTGGATATTTGAAAGCATATTCTTCACACAGAAAGTATTTAGATGTTTTTTACTTGACTTACAAAGGTATTCAGAATAATTTGACTTATATTTTTGTTCCAAAACTGTATAAACAGTTAACACCTACACAAAAGGAGATTTATTTAAACATATTTTTAGAAGTGTCTCTGATAAAGCACATTATCTTTTTGTACCATTTTAAAATTCTCATTAAAAGACTTTCACAACCTGACTTACATTGTATTTTGCTAGCTCAAAACCATCATTAGAGCCAAATCAGTGCTTAGTTAATTTTGAGTCTGTATATTTTCAATTTGTGTCCACTATAGCACAGTCACAGGAACATTAGAGCAAACAGCAAATTACAGACAACAGGAGAATTGCGAGCCAATACATCTGATTCACTTAGCCATGTTTAGTCTCACTGCTAGGCAACATTAAGAAAAATTCCACATTATGCCTGTAAACACAGATTGAAAACTTGACATGATGATACTGTCAGTTCAGCTAATATTAGTGCTAGAAAAAATAACAAGATGTAAGAGAGAATCAGAGAACATCAGATACATCTCTCTCTCTCTCTTCTCTCCCCCTCGTCCCAGCTAGAATAAGAAATCAAGCAAATTCATCTGAAAGGAAGACCACATTTTTAAGCACGGGTACAATGGACAAAGTTTGGGAGTTCCTCTAAAAGGTGTGCTTTTACTGAAACAGAAATGACAGGCATGAGAAGTGCCGGACAGTCTGTGTCCGGTGCTGCAGAACAGCAAAACCAGGACGCGGAAGGAACGTGCTCCCAGCATGAGCCCACCGCTCCCTTTGGAGGGCAGACGTGGTCGCAGCAGCACCGCCAGCAAAGCTCGATTTCTGTTTAGGACTGTTCTCGGTCCTGCAATAGTTTGGCTGTAATTTAAAAAAATGGTCTGATTGGAATTTGGTACAGATTACGAGTGACCACGCCGGTAAAAGTCACAGAGTACATGTCCATGTCTATGCCACAATCTATGAATACAAACCTGACAGAACAGTTGCTCCAAAAGTGCTAGGGAAATAACAGTAATGAGCACTTTTTAAAAGGGAAAGTAAAGCCATCCAAATTACATATAACATTTTTTTTTTAAGCCACACAGAATCTGTTAACATACATTAACATGTAATGTATGTCCAAAGCTCTGTTCTAATTGACTTGACTTGCAGTTGTGACTGCTGGGCACCTCTGTAACCGTAATGCTGACATTTCCTAACAGCTGAGCATGTGGCTTTTCAGCCTCTTCAGACCTTGTTTATGGGGGTCTGTTGCTCTTTTAAAAGTCACTTTTTTTGCTGCATATAAACAAAGGAAAGTAAATGTCAGAAATGCTCTGTGAAACCGTAATGAGCTCTGCACTAAACATTAGATGCACTGGATCTTCAAGCTAATTATCAGTTAGTTTTGCAGGTTATGTATACGTTAGCAAGTAATTTGGAGCAACAGATGAGGATCAGCAGATCAAAACAGATGGTGCTGAGGGCCCTGCAATGATATATGTGGTACAGGAGTTTGATATCAGATGAGATTTAATCGAGTCCCCTGGGCTGACTGTTCCCCACCAGGCACTGATCCAAAGGACCGGTCATTGGTAAGGACCCTTAACTCTCCAAGAAGGGTTGGAGTGTATTTAGCTTGTGCCTGGAGTGGACTTTTTTTGGAGGGGGTATGTTTTGAAGATTTCATTGTTTTCCTCCAAAAATGCAAACAGCTCTGTCACCCTGCTCTCTGATGTGCAGTAAGTGGGGATGAGCTGGGGGCTCTGCCCAGAACTTCAGCTCTGCCTCAGAGCAAAGACTGAATGTAGACACAACCTAACGGAACCAGATGTGTAAGCAGGATGCTATTTTGCCAGTCTATTTCACAGCTATTTGCAGAGCAATACTGACTTTCCTTCCAAATTTTGCAGGAAATGTGTGGCTTTAGACCTCCTCCCTGCTCTGTCTTTCCCATTTCTCTTATCTTTAATTTTCTTGAATTTCCCCTTGCCAGTTTTTTTTTCATTCCTTTACTCCTGTAAATTGCCAGCTTCCTGACTGCCTCCTTCCACGTCTCCTCCACTTTGTCCCTGTATGTGAATGAGGCTTCTCCTCCACAGTGACCACGTGCCAACCTAAGGATAAAGAACACGATGAGCCTTCTGTTCCAGGGACTGATCCCGGGGTCCCACGAGCGGGACATAGCAGTTTCCTCGTTTAGCCCTGCTATAGCACAGTCAGAGAGCTCTCTTAGCAGTGGAGGATTTGAATTTTGCAGTTCAGCTCCCAAGAAGATAATAAACCTACGAAGGCAACACGGATGATAAAAGTATGGAATACTTTCACTCAAGGAAGAAAAAGATAAACTAGGGCTCTTCAGCTAACAGAAGAGATTACTGAGGAAATGTGAAGGAGATCTGTAAAATGATGAACAACAGAGAGAAGAGTAGGGAACTCTTACTAGCAATGTGAATCCGCATCAGTGTTTTGTTTCGATCTGGAGAACACTTGAAGCGAATATCCACTTTGGTTCACACTGTAGAGCAGCTTCAGTGCACATGAAACAGATTCCTTTAAAAGCAACATAAACTGAAAGATGCACTCCAGAGACTCACCTAAAAAGATCCAGCCACTAACAGGTGATCATGGAAGCAGACTGCAGTTAGTTTGAAGTACCTCCCCCAAATGCATATTGTAGGGTATCATGTCATCAGCACAAACCATTTCATTCTACATATTCACCTCCATCGCATTGTATTACTTTCTAAGACAGGCATACCTTGTGTTGCAAAAACCAGAAGGCATCAAATCAAGTAGTGACTTTAAAAAGTAGATATTCGGTATTTGACTCATCGCCACATATTCTGTTTGGGTGGTAAAATTCTAAATGGGTTCAGGAGTTATTGGACAAATAAGATATCTACAGAATATAGTGACACAGGTGCAATTTTCTGCTCAGAAAGTGCCCAGACCGCAGATTACCAGAAAATCAAACTGGTAGACAGGTCATTCCATGCTTGTCACATTATCGCAACATTTTTGTCAAGCACAACACAAAGTCATTTTCTATTTCAAGCTGAGTACTCTGAATTCAGTTTCAATAGACCTGGGAGACTCAGAGTTCCCTAGCTGCTCAGTTCGCTTAACAACTGTATCTCGCAGGGTGGCTTTCTGCTGGCGCCTAGCAAACATCCACGAGCATCCTCAAGGCAGAGCAAAACACCACCCACCAACTACCAAGTTAAGCAAGTTTCTCAGTACTGTAGTGTGCCTCTACACACAGCTGAATAGTACCTTGAACACAGCCTGGACATTTTGGAGTTGTTAATGTTTGATCAAGAATCACAGGACAATTTGTCTTCTTCAAAAAAGAACATTTTTCCCCAGGTATTTTTGCCTCGTAGTGGCCCTATATGCATTTAATCCTTGGGTGTGCTACTTTAGCATTTTGGTTTGGATCAGGAGTGAGATTTTTGAAGTGAATCTTGCAGTGCCTACGCCCGCAGTGCTTTGGTTCATGGCATGTCTCAGACAGCAGGCGCAAACTGCTTTGCTTTCCAATTAAACTGCAGCAAGTGAAAAGATGCACTCCAGGACTCTACCTAAGGTATTCCAGCATCTAACAGAAATACAGTCCACAGAATAATTACAGCTAGAATGAAATAAACACCCTGAAATGCATATAATATAGACATCATGGCCTCAGCAGCAGCTGTTTCGCTCTACAGACCTACTCTTACTGGGCTGCGTTATTTGCCAATATAGCCATAACCCTTATTCTGTAACCACTGATGAGCTGTTTTGTTTCATTTTGACTTTGATAAAATTAAATGAAAAAAAAACGAGAAAATAACAGAAGGCTGAAAATGAAAGCAGCAATAGGAAAGTTAATGATAAATGCTCTCTTGGCAGCGCTTTAAGTCACAAATTTAAAAGGCACCATTGACAGTCAGGGCCAGCAATTGCAAATTTATTAAAGACACCGTACAAGATCCCAAGAGAGCAATTAAAGTATGTGTGAACAAGCTGGCTGCAATGGCTAAGCATTTCTTAAGTCTGAAATAAAATTTGGAGTATAACTTAAAAAAATAAAATATTTTATTTCATCTGTACAAATTCAATTCAATTCAATTTCATGTGCGTTAAGGTTTGACCTAATAATTTCATGTTGTTGTACCAGGATGTGAGAAATCAAGATCTAATACGGATCCAGGATTTTGCACTTTTCAGATCAAAATGAGTTCAGATTATTACTTCTCTATAAATGTTCCACAGCCAAAACATGCTCCTAATAAAGGTGTGGAAATATTAATTAGCTGCAGTCAATATTAATGCAGTCAATAGGTTGAAATTTGTTCCGCTTTTTAACTTCCTTGCTGAATTGCATACAGATTTCATGAAAGAAATCGGTGAAAACTTGTTTTTCCATGCCACCATTAGAGACATTTTTATGGCACTGCTACAAACGTCGTGGAAGGGAGATTGCTCACTGTTGCTTCACGAGCATTAGAAATTTTGCACTGCCTATATGCATCCGTAGGAACGCCCAGGTTCATTCCTCTTAAATAAATCTACAAAATTTGTGATTTATACTGGAACTTGGAGGGAGATTTTAAGATAATTCGGGCTGAAGGGTGCAGATTTATAGTGGTTAGATGCTGCTACACAAACTGTTGCAGGCAGATCCTAGAAATAAAGCCTGGTGCTTGCGGGGTGGCCAGCAACAGGGGAGGGAGCCCAGCACGGCTGAAGCGTCGCTACGATTTTGGGAAGTTTGTCTTTAACATCTTGTCCAGAATATGAATTTGCACAGATGAAACACAGATGGTTCATAACAGCTCTCTTTTTTCCACACTTTTTAGATACTGTCTCTTTTCCTTGCTTCCACATTTTGCTTTTTCTTTATGTTCTTGGATCCCTGGGACTCACTCTTTGTGTGCGTCTGCAAAACATCTCCTGCAGCTGGAGCGGTACTGACATAGAAGCGGGAGACAGTAACAGCGGTACAGAGGAGCAAAGATACTGACAACTGAAAGGAACAAAGAAACGGGAACGAGTTAACCTGACTGCAATGTAAATTCCTCCGTGTTGGGAACAGACTCCTTTTGCTGTTCGGTGGAGTGCTGAATAGAGGTGTCTCTCAAATAGCAACTGTAATATTGCTTCACAGCCAGAGGATGCGGTATATTTAAAGCTGTATTCCACCTAAGACACGAGATACATTAATTACACTTGATCAGCCATTTCAGCTAAGTGTTGGAGATCGTTACTGCCAGCTTTAATTCTCTCAGATCTGTTTGCTAAGCACAACTGATCAAACAAAACCTCAGACTGTATCTCCTCTCGACTTACCCATTTAGCCAAAGTAACACGCAGAACATCAACATGATCTGCTTCTGAAGTACAAATAAATCATATGCACTTAGGAGTCTGGACCTCAGGCTTCACAATCAGGGTGTACGCCTACTACAGAAACTGTCAGCGATGCTCTCAGGTATCTGACGGTTACATTTAGTTTAGTAGCTTTGTCTCCTTCTCTTACTGTTTCAGCTTGGTCGGTGCTTTTCATGCACCAGAATCATTAGTGGTCACACAGAGATACTCGTCTCTGGGTTAAAACGTCTGCAAGCTGTCAAAGGGTTTTAGTGTAAACCTCTGCGACGGAATGTTTAGTGGTGCTCTCAGCATACAAGAGATAGGCTTGCCAATATTATTTACATATGAAGATAAATGGGCGACATTACTCACTTTACCCTAAAGTAAGCAGTTCCTTTGCAGTGCTGTTTAAGAAATCTTTTTATTTATTGCAGTTTTCTGTTAAAGTGATCTAGTTTACTTTGTTTCACTCTTTTTCCCCAGATTAATTTTAGGCTTATCATACATAAATAAATACCATATGCTTTCTCAAAAAAAAAAAAAAAAAAGTCATTCACCTGAAAAAAGGGATTAAGAAAAAAATACTTTTGGATGTTTTAATCTGCAGTAAGAGAAGCAGGAATAATGCATACCAGTAGCAACTGTAGCTCAGGGATTTTTTTTTGCCACTTCAGAATATATATTAGAAACACTTTTTTTTTCCAGTGTATTTTATGTATTCTCTGTTTTCTTTTTCTCTTATTAAAGATATTTACATAGAAATATGGAAAAAAAATTTTTATGATGGCTGACAAAATAGTCATACATCTTGGAGAACTTAGTAAAAAACAATTCTATTTAGAAACAGTTTTGCTTTAATACTGTATTCATTACCCAGGATATTAATGTTAAAATAGAATCTTTATTTCTAAGAATTTGTTTGTTTCTCCAGCTGCTTCTGTACCTGAACTCTTAATCAGGCTCGGTAACATTGCAATTATTTCCACAGCAACCAGTTTTGGTGTCACAAATAGAGGATTATGACTTCAGTATACAGAAGAGCAGCAAGAAGATTAACTCTTAGAAACAGCCTGGAGGAGGGGTGTTCTTATTTAATTTCCCTCATACTAAAGAATACAGGAAAAAAATCAAATATATACAAGCATGAAGCTGTTTCTGAAGAAAAGGGCATGCAAGCAATTTTCATGAGAAGCAGGATTATTTCCAACCAGTAATAACTCTATTATTCTGAAATCTGAGGTGAGTTTTAAGTTGTAAATGAGACACTTCCTTTACAGGGTGGGAGGGAATCAGTACCCTGGGGTACCTAGGATATTTGCGTGAGCTATCAGATAAGACAGAAGACGTATGAGAGGCGTGTGACCTTCTGAATTTGCAGTTGTAGGCCAAGCAGGATGTTGTAGGACATTTCAGGTGGTACCAGACACCTGAACTAACGACATGAAGATCGTGTTATGCCAGTCCTGTGTTATGAGGATGTTCTGGACATTGTAGCCTGTAGCAGAAAGACTTACACATTTATGTTTAGGTAGGTGCATTTAGCCCCTACAATGAGGTATCTGCATCACAGTCTGAATCCTACCTTTAATGACAATTTAGAATCGTAAGTTTTATTTCTGTGGTGGAATTTCAGTAAAATAAGAAGAGAGAAAAAAAATCAACAAAATCAACAATACTTTGTAAGTAACTTTCTGCCTCCCTTTAGAAAATTTTGTGATGGCTACCTGGAGGGAGATTAGTACTGTGTGAGTGTGAAAAGTACCTGTAAGCAGAGGTTCAAATTTGTTTTAAGAAGATTCAAGAACATTGAAAACCAGGCTGTATTGATTTCCTAAGTTCAAGTCTATCTGACTATTACTGGAGAAATCAGAGGGCAGTTACTACATTTACCAGGTAGGTATCAGGCAGCTAACGTTTTTGACAGAGATGCAAGAAATCAGGTGAGAACAGAGAAAGAACTGAGGAGGGAATATCTGCCTTAATTAGATGTTGTCAAATCAACTGAATCTTGGGAAATTTGCCTTACAGTACACGAAACACTGACTACAACAGTGGCAGAAGCATTTGTGGTTATCTTTCAGAATTTGGAAAGAACGATGACATTTCAGAAGATTTAAAAAGGTCAAACACAACCTTTATCTCTAGTAAGCAGGAAAAGGAAGAGACAAGGAGTTATAAACTACTCACCTTACGTTCAGTTCCTGAAACAATACTGGAAGAAATTAAGAATTTCAGAAACTTGAAAAATAACATGAAGATGAATAGCAGCCACCGTATATTTCTCAAGAACAAATACAATCCAATTTCCTTCTAAGAATAAGGCCTTATGAAAAAAACAGAGTAGCAGGAGATATAGAAACTTAAAATATACTTTTGACATTGCCTCACAAGACATTTTTATAAGGAAGCAATGTTACAGACAAAAGTATTCTAAGCCATGTACAATACTGGTTTAAGAACTGCATGCAGGGAGCAGTTATCAGTAGTTCATTGCAAGACTGGAAGGATATATGATGATCAACAGATGTAGATCCAGTAATGCATCAATAGTCTTCACAGTTCATTGACAACCTGGGTGATAAATTAGACAATGTGTCTATTGAATCCACAGACAACAAAATAAAACAAAAATAGTTTAGAAAACAGGACCAACAAATTGATAAAGTGGTCTGAAAGAAACAGAATGGGATTCGTTACAGGAAAAACACACCACCATGTTCTTCAGCGAGGCACAATAATCAGCTGCAAAAATACTGGATGGGAAACAACTGGCAGGGTGGCAACTGAAAGGGAAAAGTCTAAGGCATACAGTGAATTCTCAGCTGATAGTTAGCTGTCAATGCCAGGTGACAGGAAAAAGGCTATCATACTGAAATGTGCAAAGAGAAATATTTTTTGCAAGCCAGATGGAATAATTCTTTGGGATTGGCAAAGCCTTCTCTGTCTACTGAGTCTAGTTTTGGGCGTTGCATTTCAAAGAAAAATTGGTCAATTAGAGAGATCCTACAGGGGGGCAACCAGATGTCTAATAATCATAACCTACAGAAACAGCCAGATTTATTGTTCATAGAATAAAAATGACTGGAGCTGGAGTACAAGAATGGTCTCCAATACTAAGAAGCAGTTGTAAAGAGAAAGGAAATAAGCCACTTTCCATGCCCTTAGTATATAAGAAAAGAAAAAATGATATTACATTCCAATAAGGAAAATTTAGTTAAAAATATGAACATTCTCTAACAGTAAAGCTAATTGAATATAAGAATAGATTGTCCGTGAATATTGTGAAATAGTCATCCTCAGTAAAAGGTTAAATCTGCAACGTTGTAGGTATAGGATTCTGTCTTGGATCAAAATGGGGAACACGAACCTTTGAAGTTCCTTCTAGGACTCTTTTTTTTCATGATTCTTTTGATCTTTATCTCTTCAGCCCAACAGCTGTAAAGTAAGGACCTGCACTTTCATAATGTTAGTTCCCTGTTTTGAATTTTTAAAGGATTTCCTTTCTATTCCAAATTTTATCTGGTAGTTTAGTTTATTATTTTCTTTCTTGTAGCACCAGTTTGGTACAGTCATAAGGCTGTAAGTATGGCCTTAGAAGAATGTTTAGTGCGTCACCTGTGGCTGGTATTGGGATAAAAGGCCTCAGAAACAAAGCAGCTGATATTTTCTGAAGCACTGTACGGGACAGGGAAAGAGATGAGCAGAATTTGATGGAATTGATCTCATTCACTGAAAATGGGAAGGACACACGAGAATACAAACATCGCAGTCCCACGGACAGTTTGAGAAATTTGCTATGAAAATGACATGTTCATATGGCAGGAATCTTATCATCCTTTCACCTCACACACTTGTATTCTAAAACTTTGCTGCATACTTAAAACCCATTCCTGCACTGGTTTTAAATCCAACGCCAAGATGCACTGGCATTTTATTTAAGTTCCTGCCATAATTCTGCTTTCCAGGCACCTTCTCCTTCTGGAACATACAGGTGGCTGAGGATATGCATATTGTATATCTCAGATTGGTTTTGAAAGCCCATTGTAAAGTATTTTCACCTTTATTTTTTACATCATGGTTTTACAAATTGAGTTTCTGTTAGTTATTGTATTATTGCTATTATCAGGATTAGTTTTACTTTTCTTGTTACTTTGGTACCCTTTTACTTTATTGTTTTCACATTTCCCAGCTTAATATTATAATGCACACACTTTATCGAGTATTTATTTCTTGCTTCCCGTTTACTCTCTCCTCTAGAAGAAAAGATGGAAAAAAAATGGGACTAGCCGCATTTTATTAAAATGTCTGTACATTTGTAAAGCTTTGAGTAGAATGACTCAGCCCATAAATATCCAGAAAGTTTGAAAACTATTGGGCATTTCATTCAGCAGCTATTTATCAGACTGTAAGGGAAGTGTTCCTTGGGGCAAGAACGAACTCCACCCAGCGCTTGTACAAATAGTCTAGGAAGGGAAGCATAACAGTTGCACACAAAATACTGCCAAAGCAGTTCGCTGCTCCATTTCAGTATCATCAGCTGTTTAATGATCTGAGAGAGAAGATAATGGCATCAAATATTGACATCTGAACTGCTCCACTAGATATTAGTTTTCTGTACGCTATTTTGTTCTTTATCATTCACCCTCCCGTACATACCTTTTTATTATTATTGGCTACCAGTGTGGAGGACTAAAGAAAATCTAGCCAAGGAAAATGGTCCTTGGCTTGGCGACAGAGACCAAAATTAATGTCAGAGATCAGAATCAAATGGGGAATTGCTATCTTTCTGAATGCTCAGTATGAAACTATTTGAGGGGAGAAAAGATATGGATCATTAATGAGACTGTTACAACATTCTGTAAAATTGAGGATAGAGAATCTATGTTAAATGACCATTCCCAGCCTCCCTTTTCCAAAACCATCACTGTGGAGTAAAGAATAAGAAATACAATGGCGTTAAGCTGATGTGTTCCAATTTTCAGATGACTAATTCAAATGCACCATCCGAAATTAGCTTCTCAGGTTTCCTACACCATGCAGAGACACTTATCTACCTCAGAGCACAAAGGCAACTGCATAAAGTATGCAGAGGTATACAGTATATGAAGTACATCAACACAATTTCAATGATTAAAATGCAATTGTTGCTTTTAGTGGACAAAGCAAAGAGCTTTGTGTTTTTCTTTTTTTAGGACATACTTAAATAGTCTCTGGATATACTTCCTTTAAAAAAAAAAGCTTTTTTTCCTAGAGACTAAAGCACATAGTTTCTTATGATCATCCTTTGGGAATGCACTACGGTACGGCAAGAATCTCCCCTAAATAAATCAGAAATAATATGCAAAACGACGACTTCGTATTCCCACTTGACTTAGGAAAGATCTAGAACACATTTATTTAATTTACACTAAATTCCCCAATGGGACATAAGCCTTCAGTTGCCACTTTCAGATGCCTAAATCGAAAACTAAGCTCCTCAGAACCCACAGAGCACTAACGCTGGCAGTACATGACTTCCTCAGGTACCTAGACTACTACCGGTGTGCTTCCAGCACCAACGTCCTCTTCCGAGCACACTCAGGCTGCACGCGTACTGACTGATGTAAGCAGGCAGGTTTCTGACTCACATCTAACCACTGTTGGGCTCACGCTCTATTACTCTCTTGCCTTCGGTAAGGGACGGTCTGAGTAGCTGCTCTGAGAGGTGTTGGGGTTTACGGGGTGCAGAGACAATTTGGAAGAGCAAGAGCTGTGGTGTGGGACATGCTTCCCTGCCAGTATTTCACTGGATAGACACTTCATTCCAGACGCAAGAAAACCACGTTCAGTTCTCTACCTCTGCCCAAGGAATCTCAGATTATCCATTCTAAACTGGCTGGATACATCTCACCCATATTTAGCTGTATAGATGTCATTAGCTGTGAATGTCAGTACCTACAACTGCAATCTATTCTTGATGACGATTTTAGGGTGGAGTCATTTAATTTATGGCTATTGCTATTTATTTTTTTCCCGTCACCTAACTCTTCCTATTAACTAAATTCCTGCTTCAGACTAAAATCTCTAACGGTTCTTCAGCACCTAAAGTTTTGTGAGATGAATTCCAGTTAGGGCTGGCTCTCTCTCAGTCTCTCCTCCTGAAACTGTTCAGTTTTCTGTGGAATAGCTTAACATATGTAAGATATATGTTAAAGATCGATATATATATATAAAGATCGATAGTGATGGCATGATTCTATAGTTTAGAAGACCAGCATGTAGGCTACAACTGTGCTTTTATCATACACAGGCAATCCTGTGGGGAAAAGGCTACTGACTTGAAAATATTTAGATCATTTTTGAAGATTAGAACTTTTGTTTAAATAAGTGTTTATGGGCAGTACTTTCCATTTCCTCTCATGCTAAAAGTGTTGTTTTATTTCTTCTACAGGTGCGTACAAAAAACTGCTGTGAAATCCTTTTCTGCCTTTTACACATAACTGTATTTTTGCTGTGCCTATTGAAATAATTTAAAATAATTTAAAAGAAGCATGGGAAATTAAGCCACATTCCTCATTTTGATACTGCTTTTAAGTAAAATGGGGAAAAAGGGTTGTTAAACCCTATTCTTTTTCAGCATTGTTCTAGCAGCATCATATACGCAGCTCATCTGAAGTGGTGGTAAAAAGGACTTAACTACATTTATACACTCTCATAATCAATTACTTCATTACTGTTTTACTTAGGAAGGGAATGAAAGATGAACCTCTAGAAGAGCTGATCTCAGCAGAAATGTTATAGCATACTTATGATACAAATCAGTAGAGTTAAGTATATTTATCCCTTAAGACCTTTATTTAAGATCTGGATTAGCAGCTTTTTTGATACTTGTCCCAAAACGAAGCACAGTTCATGTCTTGTTAGTCTTTATAAGCAATGAGACAAATAAAAGTAAATATGAGGATAACATGTTGAAAAATTGTTCCAATTCTACCAAATATTTCTCTAGAAAATATCCAGTATCCTTTTAGTGAGGGCAGAGTGACAAAGATTCTGTAATAATTCCCTACTGTCATACTACATCTTCATAGAAGAGTCAGTGCCTGACTTGAAAATTTCCAGGAAATTAGGTTTTTTGCTTGGTTACTTACGGAAAAACTGAAGAGTGCAATGCCTCCACCATTCATAAGAGCGAGCCATATGCTTCCCTATTACGTAGCAGATGTATCTGACACGGCTGTGTGTTAGCTGCCCCCTGTGCTAGTGCAGATTTACACACCAGAGTGAGAGCAAAGGAACAGTGTTTAGGCTTGGATAAGATGTATATTATGTTGCTGAAAGATTAAAATTGATGATAGAATTTGCTACAAAAATTAGTATCATCAAAGAACAAAATGAACCCACAAGAATCTACTCAAAAAAGAAAGTCTGCTCACATATATTTTTTGCTATATCTGTGAACATCAATTTAAATGAACAGAGGATAAGTTCGAAAATCAAAACTCAATGATCATTATATTTAAAAGCATCACTAGCAATTCACAGTATTGTGAATCTTTCAACTCTAAAGACCAACTGATGACAGATATGCCTATTTATTTCTATTTATTTGTGACACCTATGGTTACATGATCACTTCCAGTGACAAGGAAAACTGCACCTTCATGCTGAAGAAAAATTATAGACGCTGTGAAATTTTCAATGCTGGCTGCTACTTTTTTTTTCTCTCTGCAAAATGAGAAATTCCATCTTAGTCTGGTAACACATTAGGTCATAAGATACAATGAGGTTTTGGATTTTAAGGAGACAGCAGGGTGCTGTGGGGGTTATGCAGCACTCGAGATGTTTTTTAAGTCTCTCTCTGACGAGAGGACTATTGGCAGTAGACTGAAGGAGTGTTTCTAGTCTGCTACAGAAGAAAACTACACATTGCTAAGATAAATGAGTACCAACTGAATGTCAAAAATATCATGTTTTACAAATGCATAGTTTTTCAATGGTGGCAGAAATCAAAACAGCAAAATCATATACTTCTAATGTCTCATTAAACTCTGTTTTTTAAGAGAAATGAATAACAGATTAGGGGAGTTCATTAGTTGACAGAAAGGTATGAACGTTAACATGTCTGGCAGGTTGTTAACCTTTATAATACAAGGATGGATTTAGACTTGAGACCCTTAGATTTCTTCTTCTGTATGTTGCTAATAGACATATCATAAAGCATAATCACAAGGACATACAAGTCTGTTGAAAAAGACTAACACGAGAACCAAAATTAGTCTTGATGCCAAAGTTAATTAACGCCTAACACTATTTAGCCATCAAATTAAAAGCAATGTCAAATATTTCTTCAAAGGAAAAAAATATTCAAATATTATCTGTACCTTAATTATTCTTTCTAACGTCAGCAGTTTTCAGGTCTTACCTATGCTATTTACATATCATAAGAGCACTTACTGCTACTATAGTAAGATTTTCATCAGTATGAATACAGATTTCTGTTCCAACAGTTCTTCATATGTGTTTGAATTTGATAATGTGCTTACTTTTGAGAAAAAAAATAATCCTTAGTATATGCCTAATAAGTTAAGTTTATTATGGAAGCACTTATAATCTTGGATTAAAGTGGAAAACAACTTGAGGAAGAAAAGGATGAAGGGATGGTAATCTGCATTTATACTTAGTCTAGTTGAACTGATTGCCCTTTATAATAAATTTCAAATAAACAAACTACACAATCAAATGAAGCAGTAACAAGCTGAAAAAAACAGATTTTGTGAACTCTGCATGGACTATTCAAATATGGGCATATCCTTAAAGGCATCGGTCTTCCAGTTACGTCTTGCAAAGCTCATGTAGACCTAACTGAATATCACACTCAATATATTTATAAAAACATTTCTACGTAACAAGTTAGGTTACTTACATAAATGCAATTTTTGATTGGACAGTAAGCGAATGTCTATACTTCATGCTTCTATTTCACTAGTAATCTGATAAATACAGCACTGATTTCTAGTTTAACCCGTAAGGGCTTGAAAGTCTCATTCATGCTCAATTTAAAATCCTGGGTTTAGCTGCTTTAGGGTGGCTTGCCGTGATTACCTATCCTACCGACTACTGGCCTGTTTCTGTTTCTGAAATGCATTTTCCTTTTGGCGCTCTGCCCAAATACTGTTAAGAAGCATTAGTTCCCAAGGCAGGTCTCATCCTTTTCCAGCTAAATAGAGTAAGAAGTGCTGATTCTACTATTTTACTGATATCCTCACTATATTATTCTTTATTTTATGGCTTGTCTCTGAATGATCCCTGACCTAAAAACTTGCTGTTCATAAAGTGACGTGATTGCTCCTTTCACACAATTATAAAAGAACCTAACAACCCTGTTACTTTTACTTCCACTTCACTGATCCAAACACTGTTTGAATATAAACGTTATAAGCTAGTATTTTGTGTGAAAGGAAAGCAAGATAACACTCTTCTAGCCACAAGGAAATGTTTTGATACTTTTTCTGGCTTTATTTATAAGTGAAAATGAATAAAGACATCTGGGAAGAGCAGTCAAGGCAATTCTCTCATGTATTTTCTATTTATTATCATCTTTTAATGATTCTTGATTAATAAATCCAGAAAATGAAAGCATTAATATTTGAATGCCAGGTGAGTTTTTCAAAATCAAGCTGTGTTTTAGCTGCTGAATTCAATGGTAAAACTCACACTGATTTAATGAAGGACAAAATGCTGTTGCTGGTATACCTGCACCTGCAGCATGGTATTTGCTACTATAGACATGTGGCTTTATGGGATGCAAATAATGTAGTCACCTCGGCTAAGTGTAGATCAAGATCCTGGTAAGTTCATAGAATCATAGAATATCCCGAGGTGGAAGGGACCCATAAGGATCATCGAGTCCAACCCCTGGCTCCACACAGGACCAGCCCAATCAGAGCAGATGACTGAGAGTGTTGTCCAGACGCTTCTTGAACTCAGCCAAGCTCGGTGCTGTGATCACTTCCCTGGGGAAGCTGTTCCAGGGCCCGACCACCCTCTCGGTGAAGAATCTTTTCCTGATTTCCAACCTAAACCTCCCCCGTCACAGCTTCATGCTGTTCCCTTGGGTTCTGTCTATCGTGGGTCACCAGAGGGAGGAGATCAGCGCCTGCCCCTTTGCTTCCCCTCCTGAGGAAGCTGTAGGCTGCCATGAGGTCTCCCCTCAGTCTCCTCTTCTCCAGGCTGAACAAAGCAAGGGACTTCAGCCTCTCCTCATATGTCTTCCTCTCTAGACCCTTCACCATCTTTGTTGTCCTCCTCTGGACACTCCCCAATAGTTTTATGTCCTTTTTGTACTGTGGCACGCAGAACCACACACAGTACTCGAGGTGAGGCCGCACCAGCAGTGTAGAGTTGGACAATCACATCCCTAGAGCGGCTGGCAGTGCCGTGCTTGATGCACCCCAGGACACGGTTGGCAGGTGTTGAGCCTGAGTGAGGCATCACAGGCATCCCTACAGACCACAGATTTGCAACAGAGCACTTCTCCTCTCCCCTGTGATTCCACCTGCCCTGTGCGGGCAGCTCTACCTGTAGTCTCTTTGCGGTGGGCACAGCCACAGTTTGTACTTTGGAGCTGTGTAGCTACAACCACAACACACTACCCTGCATCAATGGGAAAAGCTACTCTCCTTTGTACTCTCTCATTCCCCTAAATCTATTCTGGGGTCTGGCAAATAGGTGCATCCCTCACACAGATTCAGAGAAGGTAGGATAGCTCTCAGCCTTCTATGACAAACGAAAACAAGCCGAGTATCTGCAACAGATCAGGCAGCTCTGTTGACTAGGAGTAGACTTGTCTCCTTTTGTTGATGCCATCTGGGACAAGCTGCCCCACTGATTTCTTTCTGTCCATCCACTTTTTTTGTAGGAAGATACTTTGTCATTTTTTATCTAGGTTTTTGTGACACTCTCACTTGCTTAGAAAGAGACATCAGTGTCTTGCACAGGGTGAGAAAGAGAAAACAAGACCTATAAAAATGTACATTTCTTCAGGATGAATGTTAAAAAATATGTTTTAGAGTAATTTTTGAAAGAAATAACACTTTAAAAGCATGTTGATAAGGGGAAAAGTGACATAAAGGTATGCACTAAAGGTACGTGCCAGCCTGGCTTTACATCTAGAAAATAAATTATTTAGAAAATACGAAGTATCATGGTTATATTTTTTTTCAGAATTCCCCAAACATTAGATACGATAACACTTGAAAAGCTGTTATTTTATATAAAAATACTTAACATTTATTTCTACAGTAGTTGATATGGAGATAAAACTAGTTCAAGAGAAGAAAGCAACATATTTCGCTACAAGTTACTCACTCATGGAGCTCCTTAAGAATTTGTCCATTAGTGATTTTGGCACAAAGAGTAGGAGTACACTAATGAGTTTCTTCAAGACACAAGACAGGAAGATAAGAATACCATATAGGGATACAAGAATCTTCAGGAATAACAGAATTATAGAAAAGGCCACGCAGTTAGGAAATAATGTCAGTAAGTGGAGAGGGAATAGCAAATGACAGAACTAGGTTTATTTGTTGAAGAAAGGAAAACAGAAAGACGGCAGCGTAATGAAGGCTACAATGTGCATAGATTATGTGCCACACTATGTATTTGCAGAATTGAAGGTAAGTATTAGTGCAACTTTGTAAGGAACAATATTCAAACTTATCTGGAATACTCTATGAAAAATCCATCATTCACCAAAAAAGATGAAAGCAAATTGGAGTCAGTCTGAAGCAGTGCTACTGGGATGAAGGAAGAATTTTTAGAAGAGAATTTTTACCTCGGTTTATATTTCACCTTTTTAACCTGAAAATATGAAAGCCTTGTGAAGCTTATGGAGCAAGTCCCCATGGATCTGTCTCCAAGCGCATTAAGAAGAAGAGGTGACTGTGAACAGCCATCACAGATTTCCCAAGGGTAAACTGCATTTGTCCAACCTGATTGCTTTCTATGAGGACTTAAAAGCCTTTGTGGATCATGAAGGTGGTGGGGAGGAAGCACTGAAAGAGATTTATTTTGATTTTAGTAGAGCTTTTGATGAAGTCTCCTATAGCATCCTTGTAGATAATCTGGGGAAAGATGGCCTGGATGTGTGAATTGCAAGATGGATGAAAAAGTGGCTGTGCAAATTAGAATAAAGGCTAATGGTTCAAAGTCTAAAGGGCAACAAATTTGGGGTACTACTTCTCAAGAGTTGATTCTGAGGCTAATGAATCAACTGAATGGATCAATGAATCAGTTCAGAACAGACCTCCAGTAAGTTAACAAATGACACATGGGGGAACATCTGATATGCTTGAGGACAGAACTACTATTCAGAAAGACTTTGAGACATGGAGAAATGGGCCACCATAAACCTCATGAAACTAAGCAAAGACAAATACCAAGTCCTGCATCTGGGATGGAACAATGACAGGCAACCACAGCAGCTCTAAAGACAGCTTCACGTATGTAGATGACATGCCAACATATGACAGTGTTCTATACTGGGTATCCTAAAAGTGGACAAATATTCCAGAGGTGGCCTCATGGTTGCTGAGTAGAGGGAAGAATCACTTCCCCATACCTGCTGCCACGCAACCCATACCCTCCACAGAAAAGCCTGTTCTGGTAGGCTGCAACAAAGTCTTCATGTTATTTCAGGTGCACTTAGTAAGTAACCACATGCACGCATATACACTAAGAATTGCGTGCTAGGGCTGTAGGTGCACCACACGGGGCTGAGAAGACATTCAGCATTATGTAGCCAGATTTCACCAATCTGCCTTGGAAGGGCTAATGCAAAAATGGACAGGAGCCAGTGCAGGAGCTACTTAACCTCCAGACCTGAAGGGTCCCAGACCTCTTTCAGCATCACAGATACAATGACTAAATAGCAGATACCTGGAGAAGTATAAAAACAGGGGAATAGTAGAGTGATACTTCCCTTTGACGACTTTCTTGTGACCAGCCGCCAGCAACCTGTGGTTTAAGGACAACCTGATCCCCCATACATAACTGCATTTAACAGCTTTGCTACAGTTTTAACATACTGTGCTGATAACTTATGCATTTGCTCTTTGCATGCTTTTATACGTCTGGCCACAGAGACATCCTGTGAGTTCCATACTTGTTCCACAACTGTGGGTCATGTGAGAACAGTGCTCACTTATGCTTCTCTTAAACTTACTGCCTGACAAGTTAATTGAATGCCAATAAGTTTTTCTTGTACAATAAAACATGGTGACCCATTATGACCTGGCCATTTTCTCCATATGTTATGGAGATCTCCAGCATCTCCTTTGACCTCAATCAATCATCTCCTTTCAGCACTGAAGACTTTTAGTCTATTTAATAATCCTTCCTATGGTTGTATGGAAGTCTGTATTTCTGATGATCCTTTTCTGATTGTCTTTGCACATTTTTAAGCTCTTCTAATCTTTTGTATTTGAGGTGAGCAGAATCGAATGCAATGTTCAAGATGAGGGCAAAACATTTATTTGGACATTAGTATAATGATGCGTCTTTTTCACTGGCCATTCTTAAAAATTCCCCAAGTTTTATTTTTCACAGTAGTTGAGAAGTAAGATTTAACAACTGTTGTCTAAGAACTCTTTCTTGAAAAGTAGTATCTAATCTATAGATCAACATTGTGCACCCACATACTTACTATTACATACAGCTATAACTATAATATAGATTAGTTAGGTTTATTTTAATTTCATCACACTTAATAATTGGGTAGGATCAACAACTTAATCACTTCAGTTTTTTCTCCTCTCTGCTACCCTTTTTTTCCTTTCATAAAGAGGTTAAAGAGCACAAGTTTCATCTCATGCTTGAGCCGAACCTTTCTGTTTTGGAGAAACTGATCATTTATTCCTAACTTTAGTCTCCTATCCTTTAAACTATTATTACTCCCCCTAGAAGACCCGAGCAGGACTGAGTAAAGTATATTCTTGAAATTCAGGTGTATTTAACTCCTTTATGAATCCCTTTTCTATGATCTTCTGTAAACAAAAGATGAATAATTCCCTTTGCTGTCATAATTATACATATGTTTGCAACTTATTTTCAAGTAGAGAAGTCTAACTAACAGATCTATATTCCCCCTCAACCTTTTAAGGTCACCTTTAAACAGTCATTTTGCAGTTGCTATCTCCCAGTATTCTGAAACTGATGAAATTTAAGCAACAGTATAAATAATTTTTATTAGTTTTTAACATTACTTTTTGTCAGCATGTAAATTTAAGGCAGTTCCTTCCAACTTCATCCCCAGAAATAAAGCAGTAATATTAAACTAAATTTTGAGTCATTTAGCCTTGTGGTGGTCTTCTCTCTGTGCTCTTTTTTACATGCATTCTGCTTCTTTTTTTTCTTTTTTCTGTTTTTTTAATAACTACTCAATTGCAATTCAAGTTCTTGCACTTTTAGTTGTATTTCCCTTTGGAGCCTTTTTCAAATCTGTGTAGAGGAATGCTCCAAAGCAGAACCTAAACAGAAAGCAAAGCCATAGTATACCCAATTCTAAACATAAAGCTTATTCACCTTTGTCCTAGTTTCAGCTAAGAGATAGAATTTTCTCCATAGGAGCCAGTGTGGGGCTGTGCTTTGGGTTTGTGCTGGAGGCAGCGCTGATAGTGCAGAGATGTTTTTGCTGTTGCTGAGCGATGCTCACACAGAGCCAAGGCCTTTGCTGCCTCTTGCACCGCCCCACCAGCGGGATGGTGGGGGTGTGCGGGGAGTTGGGAGGGGACAGACAGGGCAGCTGACCCCAACTGACCAAAGGGATATTCCATACCATATGGCGTCATGCTCGGTTTATAAGGGGCTTGGGGGAAGAGGAAGGGGGGGGCAGCGGAGTTTGGAGTGATGGCGTTTGTCTTCCCATGTCACCATTATGCGTGACAGAGTCCTGCTGTCCTGGGGATGGCTGAACCCCTGCCTGCCGTGGGGAGTGGGGAATGAATTCCTTGTTTTGCTTTGCTTGTGCACGCGGCTTTTGCTTCACTTATTAAACTCTTGCATCTGAACTCAGGAATTTTCTCACTTTCACTCTTCTGATTCTCTATCCCTTTCCGACGAGGGAGACTGAGCCAGTGTCTGTGTGCTGCTTAGCTGCTGGCTGGGGTAAAACCACAGCAACATCTTACTTCTTGCTTCCTTGCTCTTTTCCCTCTGTTGGACCTGTATCTGAAGTCGCCACCACCTAATATTGCCCTCTACAACTACCTGAAAGGGAGTTGTGGTGAGCTGGGGGTTGGCCTCTTCTCGCAGATAACTAGTGACAGGACAAGGGGAAATGGCTGCAAGTTGCGCCAGGGAAGGTTCAGGTTGGAGATGAGGAGAAATTTCTTCTCTGAAAGGGTGGTCGGGCATTGGAACGGGTTGCCCAGGGAGGTGGTGGAGTCACCATCCCTGAGGGTGTTTAAGGAAAGGTTAGATATGGTACTTAGGGACGTGGTTTAGTGGGTAATAGGTGGTGGGGGGATGGTTGGACTAGATGATCCTTGAGGTCACTTCCAACCTTAATGATTCTATTCTATTCTATTCTATTCTATTCTATTCTATTACCAGTTAGTAGAGCTAAATGAATTTACTGCCCATCAATGAGTTTGACCATACCCATGATGAGACAGGAGTGTTTTGTTCTTGAGATACTATACTAATAACAAAATTATTTTCTTATTCTTCGCCTCGAAGTCTGATTTATTTGCAAAGGGAATTTCTTGAGTCAGCTGCATCTCATCTTACTGATGATGGCCATGCCATATCTCCTTGATCCCAGCAGAGTACTCTGTTCCACTACATCAACTCCCAGGGACACAGGAGGATAAAGCTGAATATCTGTTTTCCTACCATAGTCCGCATTCTTTCTAAACAACTGCTTATAGTCATAGCTCAGGTTTCCTAATATCCTGCTGTCTCCTGAAAACAGCTTCCCAATCTCAAGGTGATATTGCTGCATTAACTATACTGCAACTGTTTTCTTGTGATGTTGATATCATCACTGTCTTCAGCTCTTTTTCTGGAAATATTGTCTCGGAAATATTTTCACTTATTTAAACAAGCTTTAAACACAAATGAAAAGTACTCTAGTTACAAAGAACAAAATAATTTCAAAGCATAAATATGCTTTCTGATAACACATCTTTAGCGCTGAAAACTCAAACACTGTTAGTAGTTGTAGCATTTAAATAAAAGCTTCACTTCAACACACAATGCTATTTGAATGGACTCCCTTTGAAGAAATAAGACTTACAAACAAACAAGGTAAGTTAATCAGCTCTCTGTAGAAACGTGTAGAAATTATAATTTCCAAATGAATAAACATTGAAAGTATTAACATTGGCTTTAAGTTAGAAATCAGGTTTCACAAATATGAATGACTGCTACTAAAAATCTTTATATGACATTCTAAAATGGTAAATATTTTGACGATGTTTTAATAAGAGTGCTTTATTATGTGAATGGAAATCTTCAGAATTTCTCACTTTTCACAAAACAAAAAACCCACAAACTCAAAATATTTAATACATCTGAATTGCAACAGAAATAAAAATTGTCTAATTTCTCTGCCTTCAGTTATAGCTATTGAAAAAGTATTCCTCTCATCTCTCTGCAAGTTGCTATTTACTGGTGCTATCAGATTGTAATCAATAGGATTGATAATGCCAACACTAATACACGTCATTTCAGAGTACAAATGCACATTCTTATACAGATACAAATTTTCTATTTTGAAATATATGAGCATAGTATGTAATGTTGTATACGGTGCTGACTAATACATTGTTGAGCTGCAGTTTCCATGTTACAAACTGAAATACACCTATTTAAATTTAAATAAATTCCATTACTTTTACTTACAGACAAACTTTTGGGATATATATGGTGTCGGTAGATACTTAACCTTTCTATTGTTGCATATATCTGCTCCTACACTTGGAAAACATTTTATAGAATAGGCTCCTAAGCTACTAAGTTTCCACCAACATTACTCTAAATGAGTAACTCTCTTCATGACACCTATTTTTCAAGAACAGGGAGGTCACATTTCAAGGACAAGAAATGATTACTTCTTGCTACACGAGCAATCTGGCAACCCGTCAAATGCTCAGTTCTACAATCTGCACTAATTTTTAGGGTTTCTTGTCTTTTCAGGCCCCTGAAATCTGTGACATAGATGGAACAGGATCACATTTCAGTCTGTTTGAATGGTCAATAGATTCACTGACATAATGTATTTATGTTTAGTCAGTCATATTGTATATATGCAGACACATACATATGCACACTAATACACACACATAAATCACAGATTCACAGATTGGTAGGGGTTGGAAAGGGCCTCTGGAGATCATCTAGTCCAACCCCCCTGCTAGAGCAGGATCACCTCAAACAGGTTGCACAGAATTGCATCCAGGTGGGTTTTGAATATCTCCAGAGAAGGAGACTCCACAACCTTTCTGGGCAGCCTGTGCCAGTGCTTGGTTACCCTCAGAGTAAAAATGTTTTTCCCCGTATAGAGATGGAACTTCCTGTGTTCCACTTTGTGCCCATTGTCCCTTTTTCTGTCACTGGGCTTCACTGAGAAGAGTCTGGCCCCATCATCTAGACAGTCACCCTTTACAAGTATTGACAAGATCCCCTCTCAGTCTTCTCTTCTCCAGGCTAAACAGACCCAGCTCTCTCAGCTTTTCCTCACAAAAAAGATGCTCCAGTCCCCTAATCATCTTGGTAGCTTTCCGCTGGACTCTCTCCAGTAATTCCCTGTCTTTCTTGAACTGGGGAGCCCAGAACTGGACAAAGGACTCCAGATGTGGNAGCCCAGAACTGGACAAAGGCCCCCAGATGCCGCCTCACCAGGGCAGAGTCAAGGGGGAGGACAACCTCCATCAATCTGCTGGCCACACTCTTCTTAGTGTACCCAAGGATACCATTGGCTTTCTTGTTCTTCTTACCGGCTCAAGGAAAGCTTGTCCACCAGGATGCCCATGTCCTTTTCCACAGAGCTGCTTCCCAGCAGGTCAACCCCTAACCTGTACTGGTGCTTGGGGTTATTCCTCCCTAGGTGCAGGACCCTGCACTTGCCCTTACTGATTTCACAGGATCACAGAATATTAGAGCTTGGAAGAGACCTTGAAAGATCATCTAGTCCAAACCCCCTGCCAAGGCAGGACCACCTAGAGCACATCACTCGGGAA